>OY855908.1:28964304-29379304 GCA_963693305.1 Meandrina meandrites
TCAAATCTGAATTCCATAACATGAAGCGGCTAGTAGTAATGCCACTCCCCTGATTGTGTTGCTATTCCATCGTTGGTGACATACTCTGAAGACCTTTTGTCTGGTTTCCAAGACAAGTTGAAAGTTGACAAAACTATTTTACACTCTAGGAAGCGACTTGAATAAATCTTTCTATAGCTAGCCTCGTCGCCTTATCCAGGTAGATCTTCCCTAGCTTTCAGCATGAACGAACATGCTTGGAGCGGCGTTTGGAACGGGCTTTAAAAACGGGAACTCAAAATGACAAACATGGACTCAACAAAACAACGAACAAACGAGAAATCAGGATGACTGGCATGTGAAAACTAAAAATGACTGACAAGCGGGAGTTTAGAATGATTAACATGCAGGAACTAAATATGCGGAACAAGCAGGAACTCAAAATTTCGTATAAGCTGGAGCACAAAAGATGTATGAGCAATTAAAACCTCAAAAAGGAGAAACAGGCGGGAATTCGGAATAACGAACAAGCGCGAAATCAAAATTACGAAAAAACGGGAACTCAAAACGACTAACAAAGGGAAACTCAAAATAACTAACAAGCATAAGCTTAAAATAGCGAACAAGCGGGAAGTCAAAATAACTAACTAGCATAAAGTTAAAGTTAACGGTTTGGAAATAAATTATTGACACGTTTTTCTTTGAGTTCGCTAGAGACTTCCAGCGTGGTTTAATTACTCCTCAACCACCACTACATCTTACTCCTCGAAGAATAAAGGAGTAATTCGTCCAAGAAGGGAAGGACTTGTCATTGATTCTGATATAAGGGCAAAACTTAAGCGCAAGAAGTTAATAAGTCTGTTGCCTAGCAACTCAGTGAATTCCTGGGTTTTCAATCTTACATTATAATTGTGGGAAAAACTCTCCCTCAAAAAAAAAAAAAAAAAAAATCCGAACCGATGTTGTAACATCGCCCGAAATTAAGTAAAGCGAAATTCAATTGCTAGCTTAACATAAAATAAAGTCTGCATCCGAGCCAAGTGGCCCATCAGGCCGGAGCTTATCTCGGTTTCCGTAGCATGAAGCGATCAGGAGTATTTTTACTCCCCGCTGGATGGGAAGCTAGTCCATCACAGGGTTACCTACAGCAGTAAATTCGCCCGTTGCCATTTATACACCTAAGTGGAGAGAGGCACTATGAGAGTAAAGTGTATTGCCCAAGAACACAACGCAGTGTCCAGGCCAGGGGTTCGAACACGGACCGTTCAATCCGGAGTCCAACGTACTAACCATTAGGCCACCGTTCCTCCCATACTCCCGCTAGCTTAATATAGAGAGTGCTTAATTCGTTACCGTTTAAGCTTTCGTACGTGGAATAATTCTAACATCTAAGCCATTTTGTTATCACTATTCCACAGACATAAAAGAGAGAGTTTCCAATATAAATTACGAATTTCTGCTATTTGTGTTTAAACTTCATTCAAAGTTTCCAAATTTTTGTTTCAAACAAACAGACTTTTCAGCATTGTCAAAAAACAGCCATAAATATTTAAACAAAAAAGAGAAACATAATATATCTATAGGTCTATTCGTAGCAGGTGCACTGAATAAGCCAAAATTAAGCCAAGGAAAGCGAAGAAAATATGCAAAACGTAACGTTCCCAATGCAGACGAATGAAAACATGCCATAATACCGCAAACTAAGTGTTGGATGGATGTTTTTTAAATTTAGGTAGTCCTGAAGTAGAAAATCTTCTTTTTTTCATTTCATAAAATTTAAAATTTATTATCTATTGTCTTTCGGAACTTCTACCTGTTTAACCGGCCATCTTTATCAAAATGAAATACATTTTACATACATTTCACTTTTGGTAATAAATATAGATACAGTTAGAGCTGCTGAAGGTAGAATTAATCGGTTTCCTTTGCTGTTTATGGCAAGGTTAAACATCCGCTGCTGTTAATAGCTTAGTTCAAGTGCATGGAATATTATTTTGAAATTAATTATTGACGCCTTTTTCTCTGAGTTCCTTAGAGTCTCCCAGCGTTTGTGAACTTCCGTTCAATAACTCTCCAACCACTAGTAATTCCTACTTTTAGGAAAAAATAAAAGAGTTATTCGACCAAGAATATAAAAATTGTAGGGCTTTCCTTTGATATTCTGATATTGGCGCGAAACTTTGGCCCAAGAAGGAATTGTCTGTTGCCTAGCAACTCAGCTTTTTTTTAATCTAAAACCGCTTATCTTTGCCAGAATATTAATGGAAGTATTTTAGCTTTGCTGACGGCTGAAGTTGAAGTTGACTTGCTGAAAGGAAAACTGTGAGCGTAGGTAATGGGGCTTAAATTATTAAATATGTTTGTGGCAAGGACGAACATCCGCTGTTGTTAACGCTTTTGAAATAAATTATTAAAACGTTTTTCTTTGAGTTCGCTAGAGTCTTCAAGCATTTGAGAACATTGGTTTAATTACTCCCCAACCACCACTACATTCTACTTCTCGGAGAATAAAGGAGTAATTCGTCCAAGAAGGACACCACTTGCCATAGATTCTGATAGCGGCGCGAAACTTTGGCGCAAGAAGTGAATAAGTCTGTTGCCTAGCAACTCAGTAAATTCACTTCCAAATCGAATAACACTTGAGTTCACCAACGCAAAGAACATTGAAGTGTAACTTCCCTTTACTTTGTGTTTCCATTACAATATACCATGTTATATTGTACTTGGAATAATTCTTATATCCAACTGAGTCACTGGTAGTATTTTTTCGGATAATTTTGCAGGACTTCCAATGACTATTTTGTTATCTGGCAAACTATTCTATTCCATAGACATAAAAGACAGAGTAAGATTAAGTCTAGAACATAAATTAAGGAATTACTGTTATTCGTGTTTAAACTTTATTCAAAAGTTCTAAATTTTTGCTTTTAACAAACAGCAGAAACAGGCATTGCAACATTGTCAAAAAGCATTCCCAAATATTTAATTAAAAAAGGAGAAATATATATATAGATCTATCTCGTAGCAGGTGCACTGAATAGCCCAAAATTAAGCCAAGAAAGCGAAGAAAATATGCAAAACATAACGTTCCTAACGTAGACGAATTTGTGTTAAAATGAAAACATGTCATAACACCGCAGACTAAGTGGTTGGGTGCATGATTACGAATTTAATCTAATATATTTAAACATTTAAACCCACTTTAAATATTTATTTGTTATTCCTTTTTGATTAACTCGTTATTACAATTCAGTTTTGTTTGCCATCGTCATATTTGTGCTTGTAAATTCTTTCCCTTCACTGAAACGGTTTTAGGTTAAAAAAAGAGAGTAATAGTCTCTATATATGCTGGTTTCTTCCAATGGGTTGCAAACGCTTCTCCAGAATCATGCAACATATCTCATTGGTCGATCCATTGAAAGTGATAAATAGTTAACTAGAAAAGGGAAATGATCGTCAACATCTTTCTCGATGGACGTCAAACTTGTAAAAAGCACAAAATGTTTTTTACATTAACCAATGGATGATCTTTCGGAGAAGCGCCGTAACTTTAAAATTCTTTCAACTTTTCTATCATACGAAGATAAGTTTGACTGAAACACTTGATAGCGCCGCAGGTGCGTTGGTTTCTTCACGTGATGTAATCTAGATACTTGGTTGTCTTAATTACCACTTAGTAAAACACAACGTATAAACACAGGCGGCCAAGCGCACGCTGAGGGGAGTTTTAATAACCGAAATAACTGGCATTATTCATTAACGGTTTATTTTTCAGCTTCATTAAGTACCCTGCCTCATGACGCTAATTTCAAACACGATTATTAACGACTGAAACCGGGAAGAAACCCTCCTGTATCCCAGGCTTCCCCTTCTTTTTCTCCCTTGTCTTTGAACCGAGAAGAGAGACATTGGTTGCGGCTGGTTACGTGATCCCTAGTGACAAAAACGTTTCTATCCGGGCCAACACAACGAACTATTATGATTCCCCATTGCTAACCACACAATGTCTCTTTTGAAACCTTTCAGTCCCCTTAGAAGCTTCATAGATCAAAATAATTAATTTGCTACCGGCCACCCTCTTTTGTAAAGTCCTGGATCCAGCCTGCCAGAAACTTTTAAGAGAGTTAAAACTATTTCTCGCTGAGGGACGGTGCTCATACTATCAAGATTTGAACGGTCTTGAAGTACATAGTCTTATTTATTCTTTGCATAAATATGTTTATGGCAAAGTTAAACATCCACTGCTGTTAATAGATTTGTTCACGTGCGTGGAATATTATTTTGAAATAAATTATTGACGCCTTTCCCTCTGAGTTCGTTAGAGACTTCCAGCGTTTGTGAACTTCCGTTCAATTACTCCCCAACCACCAGTAATCCCTATTTTTTGGAAGAATGAAAGAGTTATTCCAATACAAAAATTAAAGGGCTTGCCATAGATGTTCTGATATTGGCGCGAAACTTTTGCGCAAGAGGGGATTATGTCAGTTGCCCAGCAACTCAGCTTTTTTAATCTAAAATCGCTTAATTAATGGAGGTAATTTAGTTTTGCTAATAGCTGGAGCTGGAGTTGACCAGCTCAAAGTAGAACTGTGGATGCAAGTAATGCTTCATAAATTATTAAATATATTTATGGCAAGGATGAACATCCGCTGGTGTAAATGGTTTTGAAATAAATTATTGACACGTTTTTCTTGGAGCTCGCTAGAGGCTTCCAGCGCTTGAGAACATTGGTTTCATTACTTTAATAATAAATATTATCACTATTTTAAAAAGGCTCTAATGTTACACGGACGAGAAAAACGTTTTAAGTGTAAAAAAAAGAGAGTAATGGTCTTTATTCTGGTTTATTCCAATAGGTTGCAAAACTTCTACAGAATCATGAAAGATATCTTATTGGTTAATCTACTGAAAGTCATAAATAGTTAACTATAAAAGGGAAATGATCGTCAACATAAAATGTGTATTGAATCACGACGTCTTTACACAAAGTAATCGATAGTCTTTCAGAGAAACTCTGTAACTGTTAAATTCTTTCAATGTTTCTATAATGTGGAGATAAACTGCGATTTTCAAGATCTGACTGGAATACTTCACTTAAATACTTGATAGCGCCGCAGGGCGTCGGTTCCGCCGCCTGATGTTTAATTATTTTAATTACCACTAAGTAAAAACTGTGAATCAACATAAAAGTGACATATTCAGGAATTTCACATAAAGAGAGCTATAAAAAGCTTCCTATTCCTTTCGCGTTTATTCAAACTTCACCATTTGTGGTTGACACGCTCCGCGCCATGGCACACCTTCCACTTTTGCTCGTTATCTTTCTTTCAGTTCACACAACGACGACGTTTGCTATGGAAAAAAGTACTCCCAGTCTTCATCGAAGTCCAACAGGTGACCGTTCTTTTGGTAACTTTAAGCGAAATCCCTTCCACTAGTTATGGGAACAGAATATAACATGGTCCATGGTGATAGATCAGTTGGACTGCACTTTCCTTTGTGTTGGTGAACCAAAGTGTTATTCGATTAACGTGGCGGCTCATCCTGACTCAAATGGTCTTTATCTGTGTGAGTTGCTGGCCACTGACAAGTACAGAGCAATTGAAAAATTTCACGCCAATGCTACCTTCCATCATTACAGTCCTTGGGTAAGACAAAAAATGTTTTTAGTTTACATGTTTTTCAGTTTACTCCGCGTATCAAGCTTTTGGTTAGGATTGTCGGCTTGACTTTAATCAGTCTTACTCCTTTTACGGCATCTCCTATTGTTTGAAGGAAAGGGCTGCTATTGTTTGTAAGACAAAGGTTAGGAATCATCGACGCGTAACTAGCTCACCGAGCGCGAAATTCAAAAATCTTCGGAAGCGATAAGTGTTAAAAACCCAGCCTTTGCGGGGGAGGGTGCGGCAATGATTGTTGTAGATGGTTGGACACATCTATAGCCGGGGAGTGGGGTGGGGAAGTTTGTGACAAGAAGAGCGATGTCTTGACAGTAAGGAAGTGAAAAGTTACGCGATATAGTTCCCATAAAAGAACACTGAATGCTGATCAAAACTTTCGGAACGTTTGTGAGCCATAACAACCGCAGCTTCTTCCTGAATTCACTCTCCTGAGCTAAATACAACTTATATAAGTTATGCGATCTTTTTTCTGGCCACAATAGTGCTTTTGCAATCGAACTTGGAAATTATTTAACTAGTTCCAGTTAAGTCGTTTAAAATTCGCGCGTTATTTTGCAATTATCTTTACGGTCATAAATTATCAACCGCCGCCTAAATCCCTTCCAACACATCGCTTAACTTTTTATTCATATTTATGAAGATGCAAAACGAAGCGTTGAACACAAAACCTCGCTTAACTTTTTACTTAAACTTGTAAACATTCAAACCGCACGACGCTTTGAACATGAGCCACGCTTAACTTTTGAGTCAAACTTGTGAAGATGCGAACCGACGCTTTCGCAATCGAACTTTGAAGTTATTTAACTAGTTCCAGTTTAGTCGTTTAAAATTCGCGTGTTATTTTGCAATTATCCTTTCGGTCATAAATTATCAACCGCCGCCTAAATCCCTTCCAACACATCGCTTGATTTAAAAGGGTCAGGGCAGACATTAAAAACTGACCCTGAAAATTACTTCCTTTATTAAATTAACTGCGTGTGCGTTTTTAGATTATTTAACCACTGGCGCAAGGAATAGAAAACGTGTTGTGCGCAAGCCGGAAGGGAACAAAGAAAGTGTGATCTCACACCTTTTTACGTTTGAGTGACTTCACTTTTCGGACGGGGCCTAGAAATTTTGAAGAACATAATTATTTGTCCTTCGTTTCGCGCGCAAAGCTCAGAGCCTTAACAGAGAAACAAGGCTCTTTCCCTCCGCTTTTTCCCTTTCCCTCCTTTTTAACGCCATTTATAGCCTGCAATGTATAAAAGTTAAAAGAAGCGTTTTTCACTGCTTATTGTTGTTTTCACACTCAATCAACGTTTATAAATAAAGCGAGGCGGCAAGCGGGCAAACTAATTTAGGGTATTGTGAATTTAATAAGAGGCTGCAGCTGTTATGGCCCACAAACTTTTTGATCAGTATTCTGCAGTGTTTAAAACCAAATGCCGGATTTTTTAATTCGAGTCGACCCGAATTAGTATTGTATTCGGCGCAGGTAAAATGCGACTTTTAGACCAGGCCTAAGTCATGCGATCTTTTTCCTGGCCACAATAGCGCTTTAGCAATCGAACTTGGAAGTTATTTAATGAATATCAAACCGCCGAATCATTAGTGCGTTTAAAGTTGGCGCGTTATTGTGTTAAGAACTCTGACAGTGAAACAAAGCTCAAATCCTACGCTGTTCCCTTTCGCTCGTTTTCCTTACGTCATTTATAGCGTGATTATAAAAGTTGATGCCGTCTTAAAAGGGTCAGGGCAGACATTAAAAACTGACCCTGAAAATTACTTCTTTTATTAAATTAACCGCGTGCGCGTTTTTAGATTATTTAACCACTGGCGCAAGGAATAGAAAACGTGTTGTGCGCAAGCCGGAAGGGAACAAAGAAAGTGTGATCTCACACCTTTTTACGTTTGAGTGACTTCACTTTTCGGACGGGGCCTAGAAATTTTGAAGAACATAATTATTTGTCCTTCGTTTCGCGCGCAAAGCTCAGAGCCTTAACAGAGAAACAAGGCTCTTTCCCTCCGCTTTTTCCCTTTCCCTCCTTTTTAACGCCATTTATAGCCTGCAATGTATAAAAGTTAAAAGAAGCGTTTTTCACTGCTTATTGTTGTTTTCACACTCAATCAACGTCTATAAATAAAGCGAGGCGGCAAGCGGGCAAACTAATTAAGGGTATTGTTCAAAAGTTCAACACTAGCATAAAAAGGCTTGCAAACATAAGCAGGAGTCATTAATCGCTTTCTACAGTTTGCGATCATGAGTAAATTCTACGAAGTTTCTAAAGTACTCTTGTTCCATGACCTGAAAAAATATTACACTACATTAGGGCCTATTTACATGATTCCGGAATGACTTCCACTGATGGAAAAGATTATTCCGTCCCCTTATATTTCTCTGTATCTGTTTACATGATACCGCTTGGGATGTAATTTTATGAAACCCCACACAGAGGTCACAGTGTAAACTTTAACAATTTATTTTTTCGAGATGAACCTATATCTTATGAAACCACATAAAGCGGCAACAGTTTTAAACTCAGTTAAATTAATAAGGTATAAGTGTACCTTCCAGTTTTTAATAAGAAGCCTAAGCAAAGTAAATATTTTTTGAATGGTTTAGGATTAACCTCTTACAAGCTGTGCGCAAGGCCCGTAATTTTAGCCTGAGGTCTGGCCTTAAACATTCTGTTGCATAACACTTACTTGCACTGTATACTTTGAGTTCTTTCCACCCTTTTGAGAGCCTCTGTGGAACGTCTGTGATTGCCAGTGGTTTTTTTTCTCTACTGGCTGGCAGTTAAAGTTGAGTAATGTGCCATGCATTTGGAGGAACTGGGGGACATGATAGACAAATGCTACGGGACAAAAGATATAAATAGTCATATGTTAATATGTAAAGTTAATTTGGGAGGGGACAAATGATACAACTAATTATTTTTTAGAACTTTTGGTGAGGCATTCAAAGGCTTTTTTCATGAGAGGTATACAAAAGGCACTTTGGAAGCGCACAACAGGAAATATCACCGGGCGGGGTGAAATTTGAAAACTCAAAATTCTCAAACTTGGACAAAATGAAACTCAAGTGGAACTTTTTCTGGAAAAATACTTTTTAATTCATATCTGACTTCATATGGAGTTAAACATGAACATTGATTTGTTTACGGAAAAAGATAGATATTTACAGAAGTGTATTTTCATACCATGAATGTATGGTGTGAGGTCATCATCATAGAACAGTTCCATGAAGAGTTTTCCCCAATCTCTTGCATGGGTTTGAAAATTTATTGGATCGATGTAATCAGGGTGATCCTCTTTCACCTGAAGGGCCCTCATCAGAGTCTTGAATCCCTAAAAGTCACAAAAATGAATATAACCCATTATAATAGTGTAACAGTAGTTTGTTGCATATTTCAAATTAGGAGTATTGGGTGGTTCCATATTTTTATCCAATATATGCAATATATGCAATATGTTTTTTGCTGTAACATTTTTTTTCTAAAAAAAAAACTTTATACAGAGTGAGCCTGGGAAAAATAGAGGAAGTAACTCACACTCCACAACTCATTGACTCCTTCTGCATCCACCTCCCCAACAGCTTCTATTACTCTTTTGATGTCCAACTTCTGTAGTACAATTTGCAGTTGTTTGCCATCCAGTGCTGTCCACTTTCTCTCGTACTTCTCTGCCAGCCGATTGAATTCCTCGTAAAATTTAAATTCAACCTTTATTTTGGCCATTTCCGTAGTCAGAACTTCTTCACATTCTTTATTCACAACTGCTTCAATAACCTGAAAAATTATATGAAAAAAACATGATTAATGGAAAGTATGCTGACTGAGTTATGTGCCAGCAATAATAAGATTAAATATGATCTCAAAAATAGTGGTGTAGCAACTCATTTACCTGATGAAACAGTCGTCCCATAATGCGTAGAAACATATGGAGTGTATCCACAACCACAAACTGAAAGGGTATTTTCAGTAGTGGGGGCTGTTTGCAGCCTTTGCTTCCATCAGTTGTGGACTTTTTTGCCAGGCGTTCACAGTCTTTCAGCTCTCTCTCAATCGGCCAATCCTCAACTAAGGAAAGGAATTGTTAAAGTGAAATGTTTTTCTACAGTTGTTGTACATTACATGTATGCTTTAATGTTCCTTTGCCTATTTTAGATTTAATTCAAATGAGTGGTTCCAGAAAATATCCATACCCCCCACAGAAGGGATTGTGGATGGAAATATTGCTACTAGTTACTACTGGTAGTAATAGATTTTAATAATTTTGTAAGGATACATACCATCTAGGTCATTAATCATGTCTTTGGTGCAAAAGCACCATATACAAAAAAATTTTGAGCAAGCTGCATTCAACCCATACACAAGCGCCAGGAACTTCCAGTCAGAGCAGCAATACCTGTTAATGGAGAAAATGTATCTGTTTTTAGTAGAAGTATTTTTGTTAATTAAGCAATTATTCACTTAAGTGCAGATGAATAGTGGTGGATATTTACCGAGCTGTGAAGTGGCAAGATAAATGTCCAGTGCTTTCAATGACACTGAGATGAATGATTGTTCTAGCACATACCTCACAGGCTAAGTTTAATAGCAGGCCAAAAAATAACTTTTGGTTACTGAAGCAAAATGCTCAGTCACTTTGTTTCTCTGGTGAATAGTACTTAGCTTATCAACTCCAAGTTAACCAATACGAAGTCTAAACCTTGCCCTGACCAAAATAATTTGTAGTTTTGTGTTCCACTAGTAAGAGTACCACTAATCTGATTGTTCCTCCAACTGTTTTCTATTGAACAATTAGACTAGGAGCCTGAGTTTTCATATATTCTGTTTCTATTTCTTGTTTCTCTCAATTTGCAAGAAGACAGAAAAGGAGGGAATTCATTTTTACACTAGTCTAGAACTTAAAATTACCAAATAAATGAGTGTACAAATACAACTAACAGTTTAAAATGGCATGTGCACTCAGCCTCATTAATTACATTCATCTCAAATCTAAGACTGCTACAAAAGGGAGTGCATTTTCACAGAAATATTTGTATAGCTACCCACCATTCAACATCGAAGTGCTCTCCATCAATCTCTAAACCCTCGGATTTAATTTCCTCAATTTCTTTGAATGTCTGGCCTAAACACTCCTTCAATTCGTCATAGTCCTCTTTCCCTACAATAATCAGAAAACATTATCAGGTTTAGAATATGATCACCAAATATGAATGACGAGCTCCTTGACTGCAAAAGTTAATTTTAATTACTAACACTTCACATAGTTAACAAAAAAAAATCAATTAATATTTGTGCTGTATATAAATTTCATGACATTTCAAGGATGATTTAAATGAATGCTTACCATTGTATAATGCTAGTGTGTATTGGTATTCAAACGAGTGCCTTTCCTCTGCGAGTATATTGAATACTGCCATGACCGTGCCTATCCGCTTGCTTGTCCTTCTTCCATCTGCCGCAAATCTCAGCTTTAGTGTTCTTCCTCCTTTTTTGACTGCTTCTTTGACATCTTTAATTTGCAAAAGGTATTGCAGCACCTCTTTGATACTGCGGCGGGAACCATCTCCATTCTTAGCCTTGGTATAAAAATACAGGATAGGAATGGTAGTCAGTTCAGAGCATCACTTTTAACAGGGCCCACAATGACAACATATTTAGAACTTGAAAACCAATCCAGAAAACAAAATTGTTTGTTTTGATTCTTAATTTTATACAATAAATAATTAAATGGCTTTTTATTCATGGCTGTGCAAAATCATGTTTATAAATAACTTTTCTTTGCTATGATCTTAATTATTTTTCCCTCCTAAAAATAAGCCCAAAAAAACAGGGTTATTATTTTAAGGTGGGGTGGTTTCGGTTTGGTGCCAACAACATGGACTATGAGCAGTCTCTCTTTTTTCTCAGTCCTACGAGCATTCAATCAGTAAGTAATATCCAATAAGCAGTCCCTTACCTGTGGTATAGGTATTGTGTTAATCGTCTTGTTTTGTTCTCTTCTTTCTTGAATAATTGCAGAAAGAGGCGGGATTCTGTCGCGGATGTCCTCGGGCAGGGCCATTCTTAACTCATGATAGGATTTGTCGCTGACAAGCCCCTGGTCCTTTGCGGCAAGTATCCGCCTGACCACTTCAGTTGTGTAGCCATCGTCCAAGTTGTCGTCCATGTTCTTTGCCAATGGAATTGCCAACTCTTTGCCATACACCTTAAATTTTAGCTGTGGGTGGACGGAATAATAACAAAGAGTTTAGTACAATCATCTTTCTTCATGACTTGGCTTGGTTTGTTTCGCGAAGGTCAGATCGGACTAAGATCGTGTGAAAAAAAAAACTTACCTCGACAGGTTCAAACTCTGTTGGAAGTATTTTGAGAGCGTTTAACGTCAGTTCTCGTATCTTTTTTCTTTTCTGTGACCGAGATGCCTTGTCGCAATCCCAAAAATTTTTCTTCGACGTGTGGAACTTCACAGTGTTTTTGGTCCGGTCCACTGGCAAGCGGCCTTGCGCCACCTCATCGCGAAGAAGTTTAAGTTCCTCTCTTAATTGGAAGGCCTCTGCTCGTGCTTGAATCAGTTCATGACAGTCCGCTGTCCTCTGATTTCTTAACTGTTCAACCTCTGCTCTGAGTTGGCGGATGGTGAAGTCATAATGTTCCAGTAGTGGAAGGGAAATTATATCTGTAGGGTGTTCCCGTTCATAACGCTGGGAACCCCGTCTATAAAGAACATTTGCGGTCTCTTGCACTTTAAACTTCGAGAACATCTCTGCACTGAGTGATCGAAGGTTGTGATTGTCAGGTCGCGTACATTTTATTATTTGTAAGTTGACTGTTAATAAGACAAAAGGCAATAGACAATAGGATAATGACGCGCGACTTTAAAGACGTTTTTTTAAAGCGTGTATGTGTTTGTTTTTTTTTAAGAGCAAGCTTGAAAATGCCTTTTAATTACTAGTTTGCGTTGCGGGTAAAATGATAACTTGAAAGATGTGGTCGTGATTTAAAACATCTTAGCGGCACGCGCGTTAAATTTTGAAATTTTCGTCATTGATCGTAAATTGATGGTTTATAATTCATAAAACAAAGCCGCGTGGACTGTTTAGCGGAATTAAAATATTTGCATTTATTAAGTTGTTTGTTGAAGTTTAATATCACAAAGCCTAAGGGACAATAGTTAATAGCATCCATATTTTAAAGACGCTTTGCAAAGAGCGGGGTAAAAAATTCGTTTGTGATTTAGTGGTTTTCTACGTAGGTAGAAGTATTTTTTTCAGCTTCATAAGCACGTTTTTCGCGTGTTCATCTGTCGCTTTGCGCGCGAAATGAAGGGTAAATATGTTCTTTCAACTATCTGAGCCCCGTCAGAATAGTGACCACTCAAACGTAAAAAGGTGTGAAATCACACTTTCTTTGTTCCTGAGGCTTAACAACAACAGCGTTGTTTCTTTACACATTCTTTGCGTCAGTGGTTGAATAAATACTAAGTCTTTATTCATTAAGTAATTTCTAGGATCATTTTTTATTGCCCGCCCTCTGTTTATTTTTAAAACGGCGTCGCGTGCGCGGCAAATAAAACAAATTTAACCCTAATGAAAAATTGATCGCTATGAACGGCAATGAAACGGGAACGGTCGAATATTCCACTGAACTCGCATTTAATTTAGATCTGCCGAATTTAATTGTTTTGAACGTTGCATTTTACATGCACTTCATTCGGCAATTTGATTCGGCGCATGCAAAATGCCTAAAATTCAAATGGAAGTTATTTCAATTTTTGTAAGTCAAAAGCAAATAAAATCAAAGCGCTGTTGGCATAACTAAAATAAGAAATAAAGCGAATGTGTAATAACAAAAGTAAAGGGGAGGCCAGACTTGGCAGGCAAATAAAATATGTGGTCAATTCAGTCAAGGACGATTTAGTTGTAGTCATGGCGTAAGCTTGTCGCCGCGACAAGCTTACGCCATGACTACAACTCGAATCGGGTCGTGTAAATCAACCTACGTGAATCAACGTGTAAATCAACATACTCCCGACAGACGCGCGCGTGTGAAAATGGTCCCAAGCCAAGTCATGTCGAAGTATGACAATAGGTCAGTCAAATGTTTGAGCTGCCGACATTAACTAACACACCCCCTGTTAGTCTATCTATGATTTCCCTAGTAAGCTCCCGTGGGGAACCAAAATGTCATCATCGAAAATTTGACGACTGGATCCGACTTAACACGAGTCTAATTTCGCGTCACCGAACAACAAAATCCCTACGGACGGATAACAAAGGCTTCATTGTCTTACGCAATCCTAACCATAACAATAGGCAAAGTTTGATATGTCCGAATCATTTGCAGTCTCTCGGTAAATACAAAGAAAGTAGTTCTTATCACTATTTCTTTTCATGCGTTATTTTCAGTCTCCATGTGAAAGCGGTCCTTGCAAGAACGGTGCCGACTGTGTTCCTGACTATGAATTAAACTCCTATCACTGTCGCTGCAAGGGGAGATATCAAGGAATTCACTGCGAAAACAAACTTACGAGAGGTACAATTTCAAAATGTCTTAATTCATATTTTAATCCAAGTCTAAGAAAATTAAACAATAAGAGACTCAATCGTTTTTCTCGCGACTCCCAGATCAGTGGTTAACTGCTATCCTGAACTTTCAAGCGACCACATGACGCCTTGCACTCGGTTATATGTAGCTGCACAGTTAGGTTCGTCACAGAAACTTTCCCTCGAATAAAGGAGGAAGAAGTTTTCGTATTGAGTACGTCTTGATTGTGATTATTGAATTGCAGAGAAGTCGCTCCAGAATTAACCTGTATGCAGATGAAAATTTTACTCTGTAAAATTGCAACTTTAAAAGCAAAGCCATTCTCGTGGCACAACATTGTGGGGAATTTAAAACTAACAACGCTTGACCAACAACACGGAAAAATTTAATATGCCATGCATGTTTGCAAAGCGAAGACAACTTAGAAAGCAAAAGTACCTGACTTTTTGTCCGAATTTCCTCACACCGAAGGAAGGAAACAAGCGGGGACTTGGCATGAACGTTTGAAATATTGTGTTCTAGCTCTAGCTTGAAAATAATCCAAAACAAATCGAGAATTTTTTCCTAGTTGCAATTATATCATTTGTTCGATTTTCTCAATATTTCGACGCCGAAAATCGTCCATCTTTATTCATTGCTAAGTGATCAGGTGATATCGGCCTTAAACAGGATAGGTATTTGGTCAAGATGCTATCACATTTATGCCGCAGTTGAGACGGACCGAACAAAGTAGTTTTTATTAAGAGCACAATTAAGAAGCCGGTATTTTGTAACATTTTGCGGTTAGGATTATCATGTAACTTGCTGTGAGCGAGCTTTAACAGTTTGTCAGCTTGTTTGATGTCATAACAAAAAATCACTTTTTTCTGGGCCCTACCTAACATCTTCATTTTCGGGCTCGGATCGATGTGAACTGATTTGCACGAGGAAAATCGATCTTTCCATGGCAACGATAAACAGAAAAACACGAAATAAGTTAAACTTGAATTCCACGCGAATAAGATTTCACGTAAAAAAATAACTGAAGAGTATCTGAGTATCTGAAACTATGGTTTTGATATTCACATCAAATATAACAAAAAAAAATATGTATGTTCGATTTCGAATAAATCGCAAATATAGTTCAAAGCATGCTGTTTGCATAATAATGATAAGTGGACCGAGATGCAGACATTGCCCTGATGAAATTACTTCCAAATAACGCCAAAATCTATATTTAACTTGCCTTTCATCGTCGTGAAAGCTTTGCTGATTTTCTTTATCAAGATCCTAACAATTGGATTTTCCATGCAGCCATAAAATTTTAAGCTACTCGCAGAACTCAACACGCATAATCTTTTTACTTCCTTATTCGTTATTCTTTTATGTTTTGTAGCTGTCAGCCTGTAGTTGAGAAAAAAAGACAATTGCAATCATTTTTCTTCTGTCACTTTATATTACTGTTTTTATTTATGTACACTGACCTTTACATTTCAATTCGTTTATTCTTATCGCTTATTTTGTATTGAAATGTTTTCCTCAAGCCTTCATTTTTCAACCGTCTCGTTAACAGAGTAAACTCTCCTCCATAATATTATATCGAATACGATACCTATAACAATACTAATAATATACCGTTCTCACTCATTAATTATACAGCTCATTGTCTGGCGTGGATGCG
This sequence comes from Meandrina meandrites, assembly GCA_963693305.1. NCBI lineage: Eukaryota > Metazoa > Cnidaria > Anthozoa > Scleractinia > Meandrinidae > Meandrina > Meandrina meandrites. The sequence goes on from OY855908.1 coordinate 28,980,165, forward strand.
TGGATAAGATATGTATGGGGAAAAGATTCTGGCCGAGGCAATAAGCGGCTGGGTGCGAAAGCACTAAAGCTGATTATGTTGCGTCGCCGAAGGGGAGGTGGGAGGGTCGAAAGTTCGCCTGGACTTCGTGGCTTGCGTATCTCTTTCGAAATGTCCCGATCTTAGCAAAGGGATCTTTAAATAACGAATTCAGTAATGCACGTGGCGATTCAACATTGTATAACTCAGCTATCCATAAACGAACGGGGTTATGTAATCCACACACTCCGAAATACCGCGTCATAATTATGAATGAGAATAGTGCCTTGCTAAATTAAAATCGAACTTAAGGCAACTCTTTCTTTTTTTCTTAGATTGTTCTGATCTACTAAAATCAGGCCATACTCAAAGTGGATTGTACTCTGTCAACCCAGACGGTAGAGGAAACTTTACTGTCTACTGTGACATGCACATTGACGGAGGAGGCTGGACAGTTTTTCAGCGAAGACAAGATGGCTCCGTAGACTTCTTTCGGGGATGGAACGACTACAAAGCAGGCTTTGGTCAGCTGACTGCTGAGTTCTGGTTAGGAAACGACAAGATCCACCGACTGGCTGCCTGTAGACCGAGCTCTCTGCGAGTTGAGCTGGAGGACTGGAACGGAGCTAAAGCGTATGCCAAATATGGCACGTTCAACATTAATGATGAGCAGGCGCAGTATCGACTTAAAGTGGGTTCATATTCAGGTACAGCGGGAGATTCGTTAGCATGGCATAACAACATGGCGTTTACTATAAAAGACAGAGATAATGACTGGGGTGGTTACAACTGTGCTGCAAAATATTTTGGCGGCTGGTGGTACCGCAGCTGCAGCAAATCCAATCTAAACGGACAATACCTGGGAGACAAAAGTGGTTACAGAGGAGCCGTGTGGCGCGCCTTCAGAGATTCTCCGTTTCACTCAAATTCACTGAAATGAAACTGAGGCCGTCATCGTAGAAAGAATACCAGTAACAGGTTTAATCCTGTTAGTGACGTAAATACCAAATGATCTAAATAAATGATCTTTACCCATTGCATTTTTTAATAATTTGGTAAATCGCAACCAACGGTTACTTTTGCATTTATTTGAGTGACAAGAAATGAAGTTGTTGTGATTGTAGATTTTACAACTTCAGCTTCCATTTTAAATTTAAGATTACAAAATTGTAGCTTTAACCGGGAACCTCATTTTTTTCCTATCACTAATCCTTTCTCGTATTAGCCATTGTTGATAACTTTACTCAGCTAATAGCCTGGGTACCAGTCCTTTTTCCTTCTGGGAGCGCGAGCTTTCACGCGCCTCTCGCTCAAGATCTTGAACAGAAGACGATTGGTACCCAGGCTACTTCACTGTACTCACGTTAGTCTCTCTTCAAGTTATTTTAATTAATCTGTCACAAACCTGTTCGCACCAATTTGCCAATAGAGTTTGTTAGATTTTATTTTAGATTCCTTTAGTTATTCTTATAGAATTCCATTCAATCTCTCTTTTTTTAATGTATTAAGCTAGTCGATTACTCGTTGATTTATGGAAAAGGAGGGAATAGTTATAATCAGTACTGGATCCAATCAAAACTGTTTGACTTCGCTAATCCAAAGAGTAAATGTTAAAGTGTTAAAATTAGTAATGAAAAACAATGTGGCGTGTTTCTCGTTCTAAGATTGCGATCCATTGTGGTATATACTTGTTCGAGTAAATTTGTATAGTGCAGTAGAGAACAGTAAGTATGTAAGTAAGTAAGTAACCAACCAACTAACTAACTAACTAACTAACTAACTAACTAACTAACTAACTAACTAACTAACTAACTAACTAACTAACTAACTGACTGACTGACTGACTGACTGACTGACTGACTGACTGACTGACTGACTGACTGACTGACTGACTGACTGACTGACTGACTGACTGACTGACTTACTGACTGATTGACTGACTGACTGACTGACTGACTGACTGACTGACTGACTGACTGACTGACTGACTGACTGACTGACTGACTGACTGACTGACTGACTGACTGACTGACTGACTGACTGACTGACTGACCATAAGTAACGAAGTAACTAAGCTAGCTAAGCAAGTAATGGCTCAAAGGTCATCTGAGAAATGTTTACACCCGACGAGCCAAAGAATTACCGTGCATTCAATTTTTCAAAATAATCGATTGTGTCATAGTAAAGTTGGCGGACTTAGCCTAAAGGAAAAACAAGAAGATAAAAAATATATCAGTAAAGGACATCAAGAAGAGCTGGATTTCATCAGTTAATTGAAAAATTGTTGAACGATAACTTACCTGAACCAAGAAGAGAATGGGGCGAGAGATCATTGTCTATTGTGCGAAACAGATTTTGCCGTCTATTAACAATATCGGACGTGCACATAGGTTGTCATTTTCAACAACATGTTGAGATTTTACTCTCAGATAAGTTTAACCTCAGTGAATTTAAATGACATTAAGATTTCTGTTAGTATTAGTGTTTCTAGCGTTTTTAGTCCTGCTTGATGAAGGGCGAGGAGAGCCCACGATAAGAGTTGAAGGATCGCTGAGAAATTCCGGTCCGTACCCAGATATATAGTTTAAGGACTGTTAGAGAGATTCCAGTCCGTGGCCCGTTGTTTTGTTCAATGATCGTTGAGGTCATTACGGTCCGCATAGCGAAGGGTTCCGTCGTAACGTGATCCATTTACGTCATTTTCAATTAAGGCCAATAGCGTAATGTAAAAAAACAAATCATGTTTAAAAAATCCCATTGTTTAAAGTTTTAGGACCGAACAGTGTCTAAACGTTTTTCGCTGAAAAATTAGAATGTCATTCAAAGGTGACTTTTAGTAATCGCGAGCAGTTAGTATGATAAGAGACATAATTTGCCAATGCTTCTTTTGATCAGTTGGTTTCATGTTTAGATTCAGGTACTTTGATTTTTGTCGTTCTTAGTTCGCAGAAAGCTGTAGAAATGTTTGTTCAATCCTTGTATTAGCAGTATGAGAGTAAGAATAGATAGCAAACAAGAAAAGCCAACGTAGATCATAACTTTAATTAGCGTTGAAGTATAACTGTAACCTGCACTAGCCTGTTGTTATCCGTAATATTTTGTAAAGCTTAGATTTCGTTCTATCCAATAGAGTTTTAGAAATGTTTGTTCAATCCTTGTAAATATGCTTTTTTGGTTATGTTTGCTGGTTTTCAATAGAGTTGTAGAGATCCCTAACTTCCCGCAGCCAGCGATCGAGTTTCCCCGGAATTACAGTTTTCCCTCGGTGCCTCCCCAGCCTAATAACCTGTTGTCACATAAGTAAAAAGCTAGAGTAGTAAAAGGTAAAAAGTTAAAACGAACTATACCGCAATAATTATAAAAAGTCAAATTGAAAAAAAACATGGTTTATACATGTATTTACAGTATGAAAGGCTGTTGACAATAGAAGATATTTGCACATAACAAGCAAATTATACCACTGTTGGAGAGAATAAGCAAGACAGGCTTATCAGAGCAGCGGTCGAATCTAAATTCCATAACATGAAGCGGCTAGTAGTAATACCACTCCCCTGAATGTGTTGCTATTCCATCGTTGGTATCATTCTCTGTGAAGAACTTTTGTCTGGTTTCCCAGACAAGTTGGAAGTTGACAAAACCATTGCAACTCGAATAAATCTTTCTATAGCTTCATCGCCTTATCCAGGAATGTAATCTTCCCTAGCTTTCAGCATGAAAAGAAAACGCTCCCTAATTCAGGTAGCCTCAATATTAACTGAATTTAACCAGATGAGATTAAGTGTCAACTTCTTTTAATTGTTAAACTTAAAATAGAGAAAGTGGCTACAATTTGTTTTTTGGTTTCCTCTTTCTTTACAAGTCGTTTTAAAACCGGTTTTATCACTGCTAAACCGCTTTACTACTGCCGACTATTTTGCAATAACATTTAAAGTAATTATGTGTTGTTTTTGGTTTTGTGTTTGCCGTGATTTGCAATGATTGGCTCGTGAAACACGTGCACTAACAAATCAGAGCAAAGAAGGTGCATTTACGCTTCGGCGCCGTTCCTTGCTCTTGCCATAAGTTGCATTCGCGTTCTGGGTTTTTGTTTTGCGACGGTCATATGCCGATTCTTTTGCAGCCTGCAAAAGAATCGCCTTATGACCGTCGCAAAACAAAAACCCAGAACGCGGACTTTTGTGTCGATATGCTTTGACATGCATGTTCTGGAAACTAGCGTTTCGTTTTCTGTTGAACTGACTGCTTTGTGTATTTGCGCTTTTTTCCTGAATATTCATTTTTTCAGTCCGTTTTTCGTTTCAGGAGGCCAATGTTGACATGCACAAACAGTTTTGTGATCTTAAAAAATAACAATGAAACAGTTTAACGCATTGAGGATCTTTCAAGCCGAACTAAGATTTCGCAAGCCCTAAGACCTGGTTTTGTGAATGATGGTCAGAACTTCAGGATGGTGAGAACTTCGAATAATTTAACTGAATTAATTACCGTGTAACATTTTGTGATCAAAGTTTGTAAAGATCACGCAACGTTTCCAAAACGGGTGAACGGAGAAAATCTCATATTGCTCTTATTTCTTCAAGGAGTTCACCAACTGGCCCATTTATTTGTGTGATTGTTTTGGCTGAATTCTTACAAGAACGTCAAACGTACTTTCAAAACGAATAATTTTATTTGTGGTTTACTTGCCGTGTCACGAAATTGTTTACACTTCAAACAGTCAACAGATTTTCGGCAAAATTAGTGATAAACACAGGCCAAAGCGGGCCACTGAAAACCATCTCCCCAGAGATTTGTTGTGATATTATAGCAGATGGGTGTATAGTTTACCCATAGAAAGTATTTTTACGATATTTAAAGTTATCGCCCATAGAAAAAAATGGCAATGTTTTAGGGACCGATCGTTAATTACGTCCCAGGGGGGGGGGGGGGGGGGGGAAATGTGGTTTTCAAAAAATTTGGAGGTAAAAATTATACCCCCCTTCCCAATTCTTGTTTGAAAAACGTATCTTTTTTATTTAATATCTCGTTTATCTTTTCTCTCGTTTATTGTTTGAATCCCTTAAACGAGCGTGGGCCGCAAATACCAAGTACAAAGACACCTTTTTGTATTTTTGTAGCAAAAAGTTAATGATTTGACTCGCAGTATAAAACAGAGGTCTGATTTAAGTAGCATGTATTGTAAACTTTGAAAAGGTCAGTTAAGCTAAATATTATCGTACCGTACCCTCTTTGAAGACACTCGCTGTACATGTCAGATTTAATTTGTGATATCAAAAATAGCTCACCTGCTTTATCAAATTCTTCGAAGCTCCCAGCCGCTACGGCCTTTCTCGTCTCCCGTTTTACATCCCAGGCTTTGTAGATTGGCATTTTCGATCTTTTTTTTCAAATATAACGATTGAAAGACTGCGAAAAGATCGAAGCTAGGGTCCAGGACTATGTCAAACAACCCTTCCCTCGGGACCTGAAATCGCGTCAAATTCTTTCCTTTTCCCCAACCACGGAATCGGGGATAGATCACTGACGTCAAATTCCCTAGACTGCTGTTGCTGTGTCATAAAATTTGACCCCCCTCATGTTTCTCACCAGAGAAAGATAAACCCCCCAAAAAGGGGCTTGTTTTAAAATTGTACCCCCCCGTCCAAAACCACCGCCCCCCCTTGGGACGTAATAAACGATCGGTCCCTTATTGCATAATTTCGCTCGCGACACATTTGCAAATTTAGTCTGTCAGTTTTGGCTCGTTTCGGGCTCAAAACTAATCTCGATTTGTTTTATTTTTCGCTCAGTCATACAATGAAGACCTGAAAAGATTGTAAATATCATTGAAAGATTCATAAACAGCTGTAGTATAATGCGCGAGGCGATCAAATTTTCACAAAATTCAGTCTAACCGGAAGTGGATTTTGAGCCCAAGCGGGGCGAAATCTTTTTTTGCATATTTCTACGAAAGGAAGTTGTATCAGGACAAACTAAGTGCAGTCCGTTTAGTTTCTCACTAGGACCTATCTTTGTGCAAAATATGAGCGAAATCGATTTTTCGACTTGTGCCGGTGTTCGGTCGAAATTTGTAGAAAGGCACACTTAAATGTTAATAAACATACCCCTTTGTATTTTCTGACGCATTGTAGTAACTTTCTAAATATATAAACACAACTCAAAACAAAGCTGCTAAATAAACAACTGAAACTAAAGATGGAAAATGGGAGAAACTTGAAAGAAACTTTGTTTCATATTAATTTCCAGTTAAGAAGAAGCCAAGAAATGTATTCAAAAGCGTCAAAATAGCAAAAATTTCAAAGCCGTGCAATTCTGCATACAAGAATCAATTATTCACTTGTTCAAGCTAAAGCGAAAGTTTTGATTTTTGCGAACGGCTTCTGCAGTCAATTATTCACTCAACGGCTTTACCGATCCTTCTGAAAATTCCATCCAAACTTGAAGCAATAACAAACATTACCATTTTGTTCTCAGAAGTCTTTAGAAACCGCATTAAGTCTGTGTTCAAGTCTGTCAGTGATGTGCATTCAAAACGCATTTGGAAGTGCCATGACACCATGTCTTCGCGGCCGTGAAAGGAAGATGAATCCTTCATCAGCAAGGTATTAGCACTCTGTATTCGATGATTTTCCATTTTAAAGCCACTTAAAAATTGACCGGTGTTTCTCCTTTTCATTTTTAGCCCCAAAGTTTGCAGTTTAGCCTCCCGTGGCTTGTACAAGTAAACGCCGGACGTGACATGTGCTTCGGAAAATTGCATTTCTCAATTCTGTGCCATCAACACGAAAATTCCACGTGAACAATGACCACGGACAATTGAACTCAACATTAGGGCCTTTGCTCCGCCGTTTGCTCACATACCATTCATTCCAGTTGGAAGAACAAAGGAATTCCAAAAATGTGCCCACAATTTGCTTCAAGTCCGCTAATACTCTTTAAGAAAGTGCCGCTGACGTCATGCAAGAATAGTCTACGGGCTCGCTTTTGCTCGCCCGCAATGATATGAAATGATAAAATTTAACTATGCTAAAACTACCTCAAATATTGAAACGATTGAGTTAAATTTGAATTTCTAATGTTATGTCTTATTTTAATTTCTACCTGATAAACCGGCTATTTTTGTATAAAAAATAAAGTTTATGAAGACATTTAACCTTTGGTAATCAAGAGTTAAAGTTGGTGCAAGTAAAATTCATCAATTTCCTTTGCAGGTAATAGCTCTTTTATTATTGAGCCTCTCTATGGGTATTTCCGAAGAAATCGAAGACGCGAAGATCAAATCTCAAGATTGAAGCGAAGATCTGTAATTGACCACAGTTCGCGTGATCAAAATGAAGACTCATATAAAACTGTCAAAACTCGTAAACACCTCAGAAAATATCTGAAATTTCTGAATTTTGCTGGCCACTGACAAGTACAGAGCAACTGAAAAGTTTCACGCCAATGCTACCTTCCATCATTACAGTCCTTGGGTAAGACACAAATGTTTTAAGTTTACACTTTTTTCAGTTTAGTTCAAATAATAAATATATTTGTAGTCTCTTGGTAAATACAAAGAAACTAAATCTTTTCGTGCGTTATTTTCAGTCTCCATGTGAAAGCGATCCTTGCAAGAATGGCGCCGACTGTGTTCCTGAATATGAATCAAACTCCTATCGCTGTCACTGCAATGGGGGATATCATGGAATTCAGTGCGAAAAAAATCTTACGAGAGGTACAATTTCAAAATGTCTAAATTCCTATTTTTAACACGAGTCTAGGGGAATTCTACAATACAAGACTCGATCGTTTTTCTCGCGACTCCCGGGTCAGTGGGTAATTGCTGTCATGAGCTTTCAACAGACCACATGACGCCTTGCACCCTGCTATATGAATTCATCACAGAAAGCTTCCCTCAAATGAAAAAGAATAATTTCCCTATTGAGTGCCTTTATTCAGATTGTGCTATTAAACTGAAGAGAAGTCGCTCCAAAAGTAGGCTGAGTGTAGACGGAAATTTGACTTTGCAAAATTGCAAGTTCAGAGGCAAGGACATTCCCAAGCGGCAGAAAATCGTGGGGAATTTGAAATTAACAAAGCTGGTCGGCTATCTCTAAAACAGGAACGGGGAATCGGAGAATAGGAATGGCAAACGGGAATGGGAATAGTGAATTTACTAAAAGGGTGAATCTCTAAAACGGGATTACTAAAAAGGGGAATCTCTAAATTGGAAATTTATAGGGAAGGGGGAATCGGAGAATGGGAATCAGAAACGGGAAATTTACCAAAATGGGAAATCTCTAAAAGGGAAAAATACTTAAAAAAGGGAATCTCTGCAAGGGGGAATTACTCGCTGGAACCTCTATTTTCATTTGCCCGCTGTAAACACTACCTCTATTGTTATTTTGGGATAGGGGCATTGTTATGACCTGTTATCTATTGTTTAAAGAACCAATGAAGTAACTCATTCCGAGAGGTAGTGGGCGACCCGAATCTCTGAAAGGCAATTTACTAAAACGGGGAATCTCTAAAACGTGTAAATTACTAAAAGGGGGAATCTCTAAAAGGTGGAATTACTAAAACAGAAAATCTCTAAAATGGCGAATTTCCTAAAACAGAAAATCTCTAAAATGGAAAATTTACTGAAACCAGGAATGTCTTACACAAGAAATTTACTTAAACGGAGAATTAACTAAAACGGGTAACTTACAGCAAGCTTACAGCATGACTTACAAGCTTACAGCAAGCCGTATAAATCGATCTTAGTAACAATTTCCATTTAGAACAATGTTTATCCAAGTAAAAAATAACCGCAATAGTAGGCCTTAATTATTTTTTATGAAATAAAAGGCATGATATATGTTAAATAGCGAAGTGTTTCGGGAACAGCGGCTGTTTAAGAAAAAATCGTTTTAGGAAAATCGTCCGCCATTCCGGTCTTGTCTGAGCCATCACGTCACTCGCGAGCTTCGCTATAGCTGTTGTGTTCCTCCAGTAGCTTAAAATTTAATTGCTACAATAACCGGTCATATCAAAATGCGAAGCACGCACAAACACATCCAGGATAGACTGTTTTCATTTAAAACCAACAGAATTAGTGACTAATACTACGTAATTGTGTAATTAATATTTCACGAGTTAACTAAAATCGCTCAAACAAGAAAGAAGACAAACCAATAATATGTTTTGTTTCAGGACGAGATTGTTCAGATCTGTTAAAATCAGGCCACACTCAGAGTGGATTGTACTCTGTCAACCCAGACGGTAGAGGACACTTTACTGTCTACTGTGACATGCACACTGACGGTGGAGGCTGGACTGTCTTTCAGCGAAGACAAAATGGCTCAGAAGACTTCTATCGGGGATGGAACGCCTACAAAGCAGGCTTTGGGCAGCTGACTGCTGAGTTCTGGTTGGGAAATGACAAAATCCACCGACTGACGGCCTCCAGACCGAGCTCTCTACGAGTGGAACTGAAAGACTGGAACGGAGTTAAAGCGTATGCCAAATATGGCAAGTTCAACATTAGTGATGAGCAGGCGCAGTATCGACTTAAAGTGAGTTCATATTCAGGTACAGCGGGAGATTCGTTAGCATATCATAATAACATGGCGTTTACTACAAAAGACAGAGATAATGACAGGGACGGGAGAAACTGTGCAGTACAATTCACAGGCGCCTGGTGGTACAAAACCTGCCACGAATCCAATCTAAACGGACAATACCTGGGAGAGAAAAATGATGCCCGAGGTCTCCAGTGGTGGCGCTTCAGAAATTCTCTTTCACTCAAATTCACTGAAATGAAACTGAGGCCGTCATCGTAGAAAGAATACCAGTAACAGGTTTAATCCTGTTTGTGACGTAAATACCAACATGTCACTGATCTTTACTCATTGCATCTTTTAATAATTTGGTCGATCACAACCAACGATGAATTTTGAATTTATTTCAGTGAAAAGAAATGAAGTTGTTGTGATTGTAGATTTTATAACTTCAGCTTCCATTTTGTATTTAAGATTACAAAATTGTAACTTAAACCGGAAACTTCATTTTTCATATCACTAACTTAGTGTGATCCTCTCTTAAGAATAACAAGAAATTCTCGTATTAGCCCTTGTTGATAACTTTACTCAGATAATAGCCTGGGTACCAGTCACGCGCCTCTCGCTAAAGATCTGGAACTGAAGACGATTGGTACCCAGGCTACTTCGTTGTGCTCACGTTAGTCTTTCTTCAAGTTATTACAATTAATCTGTCACAAACCTAAAACCTGTTAGGTTTTATTTTAGATTCCTTTAGTTATCCTCATAGTATTCCTTCCATTCAATCTCTTTTTTAATGTATTAACCTAGTCGATGGCCAGCGAACGCAGACGTATTTCCGGCTGTCGCTTGTCTCCGCCGAAAACTTTTCTGACTGACTGACTGACTGACTGACTGACTAACTGACTGACTGACTGACTGACTGACTGACTGTCTGCCTGACTGACTGACTGACTGACTAACTGACTGACTAACTAACTGACTGACTGACTGACTGACTAACTGACTGACTGACTGACTGTCTGCCTGACTGACTGACTGGCTGACTGACTGACTGACTGACTGACTGACTGACTGACTGACTGACTGACTGACTGACTGACTGACCATAAGTAACGAAGTTAGTAGCTAAGTAACTAATCTAGCTAAGCAAGTAATGGCTCAAAGGTCATCTGAGAAACGTTTACACCCGACGAGCCAAAGAATTACCGGGCATTCAATTTTTCAAAATAATCGATTGTGTCATAGTAAAGTTGGCGGACTTAACCTAAAGGAAAAAGAAGAAGATAAAAAAATATGTCATTAAAGGGCATCGAGAAGAGTTGGATTTCATCAATTAATTGAAAAATTGTTGAATAACTTACCTGAACAAAGATTAGGATGGGGCGAGAGATCATTGTCTATCGTCCGAAACAGATTTTGCCGTCTATTAATAATACCCGACGTGCACGTTGTTTGTCATTTTGAACAACATGTTGAGATTTTACTTGCAAATTAGTTTAACCTTAGTGAGTTTAAATGACATTAAGATTTCTGTTAGTATTAGTGTTTCTAGCGTTTTTAGTCCTGCTTGATGAAGGGCGAGGAGAGCCCACGATATGAGTTGAAGGATCGCTGAGAAATTCCGGTCCGTAGTCAGATATATAGTTTAAGGGCTGTTAGAGAGATTCCAGTCCGTGGCCCGTTGCTTTGTTCAATGATCGTTGAGGTCATTACGGTCCGTATAGCGAAGGGTTCCGTCGTAACGTGATCCCTTTACGTCATTTTCAATTAAGGCCAATAGGGTAATGTAAAAAACAAATCATGTTTAAAAAATCCGATTGTTTTAAGTTTTAGGACCGAACAGTGTCTGAACGTTTTTCGCTGAAAAATTAGAATGTCATTCAAAGGTGACTTTTTAGTAATCGCGAGAAGTTAGTATGATAAGAGACATAATTTGCCAACGGTTCTTTTGATCAGTTGGTTTCATGTTTAGATTCAGGTACTTTGACTTTTGTCGTTCTTAGTTTGCAGGAAGTTGAATTGTAGAAATGTTTGTTCAATCCTTGTATCAGCAGTATGAGAGGAAGAATAGATAGCAAACAAGAAAAGCCAACGTGGATCATAACTGTAATTAGCGTTGAAGTGTAACTGTAACCTTCATTAGCCTTTTGTTATCCGTATTATTTTGCAAAGCTTAGATTTCGTTCTATCCAATAGAGTTTTAGAAATGTTTGCTCAATCCTTGTAAATATGCTGTTTTGGTTATGTTTGTTGGTCTTCAATAGAGCTGTACTGCAAAGTATTATTTGGCTACAGATTAAAGTCTACGTTGGAACCAAGTTCTGTCTACTGTTCTATTGATCTCCGAAGACTTTGTTTGCTGTAATAGACCCCGAACTTCCCGCACCCAGCGAGTTTCCCCGAAATTACACTTTTCCCTCGGCGCGTCCCCAGCCTAATAACCTGTTGTCACATAAGTAAAAAGCTAAAGTAGTAAAAGGTAAAAAGTTAAAACGAACTTTACCGCAATAATTATAAAAAGTCAAATTGAAAAAAAAAACATGGTTTATACATGTATTTACAGTTTGAAAGGCTGTTGACAATAGAAGTCATTTGCATATAACAAGCAAATTATACCACTGTTGGAGAGAATAAGCAAGACAGGCTTATCAGAGCAGCGCTCAAATCTGAATTCCATAACATGAAGCGGCTAGTAGTAATGCCACTCCCCTGAATGTGTTGCTATTCCATCATTGGTATCATTCTCTGTGAAGAACTTTTCAGTGTCTGGTTTCCCAGACAAGTTGGAAGTTGACAAAACCATTGCAACTCGAATAAATCTTCTATAGCTTCATCGCCTTATCCAGGCATGCAAATCTTCCCTAGCTTTCAGCATGAAAGGAAAACGCTCCCTTATTCAGGTAGCGTCAGTATTAATTGAATTTAACCAGATGAGATTAATTGTAGACTTCTTTTAATTGATAAACTTAAAATAGAGAAAGTGGCTGCAATATGTTTTGGTTTCCTCTTTCTTTACAAGTCGTTTTTATACCATTTGTCACTGCTAAACCGCTTTACTACTGCCGACTCTTTTCCTTTGCAATAACGTTTAAGGTATTTATGTGTTGTGTTTGGTTTTGTGTTTGCCGTGATTTGCAATGATTGGCTCGTGAAACGCGTGCACACGCACTAACAAATCAGAGCAAAGAAGGTGCATTTACGCTTCGGCGCCGTTCCTTGCGCTTGCCAGAAGTCGCATTCGCGTTCTGCGCTTTTTGTTTTGCGACGGTCATATGGCGATTCTTCCGCAGACTTTTGTGTCGATATGCTTTGATATGTTCTGGAAACAAGCGTTTCGTTTTCTGTTGAACTGACTGCTTTGTGTATTTGCGCTTTTTTCCTGAAAATTCATTTTTCCAGTCCGTTTTTCGTTTCAGGAGGCAAATGTTGACATACACAAAGAGTTTTGTGATCTTAAAAAATAACAATGAAACAGTTTAACGCATTGAGGATCTTTCAAAGCCGAACTAAGATTTCGCAAGCCCTTACCACACCCCCGTTCCTCCATAGTTACCCCTTTCAGTCGGCCTTTGTAGGGAAAAATTTTTGGGAGATGTCAATCCCCCATGACTGAGAAGTAAACGAGAGACATATCAACAGACCTTTCCACCTGTGTGGGATGCTAGCCCATAACAGACCCACGAAATCTTGTCAGCTTACCCTAACAATTCCCATCCCCCTACAAATGAAAATACAAGTGTATTGTCTAAGACGAACAATACCATTACAGGCCAGGCTGTTACCCAGAACTGTTGTTCTTTACTCAAATGCACTAGCCATCAGCCAGCCTACACCGAGGGACAAAAATGTTAAGACACTCTGCTCTTCTTGGGTACCTTGAACACATCTTACCCCTCTCCCCTTCGATATTACGCCCTACCCGCCTGAAACAATGTTGGATTTGCTTTCTGCAAGACTTGCTTTGTTCCTGTACAACATGGAAATGGGGGAGAGATGATTCACAATCTACACGGGAGTAAAAGTGGAATAATGGAAATATCGGAATTGGCACACATTTTAACCAACTGCCTCAACTACTTTTGTCGCTCATTGTACATCTACCTTGAGACACACAAAGAAGAGAAGCAAGTGTTTTTTTTTTTTTTTTTTTTTTTTCAATGAAAGGACTTCAACCCTTAATCCCTAAGAGTGCTGGCGATGTCTTCTTAGGAAAGATTTCTTGACCAAGAGCCATATTCTTTCAAAGTAATTATAGACAATGTATGGTACATCCATTATCCACTGAGCTACGAGAACGTATGGTAAGCAAGGCCAATTGCTAGGTTCATACGTTCCATTTACGACATGTCCAAGGTTTTGAGTTCGATTCCCGTCGGGAACTCTGATTTTTTCTTTGTCCCATGCTCCTGAATATTTCATCTTTCATATTTCACTCCCGAAACTAAAATTTACAATCTTTCTTTATTAATTACCATACAGTATGCCATTGACACTGCCGATCCTAGCAGTATATGCAGGAGGAGTGTCGTGTATAAACTTAATTAAAGTCCTTCACCACCATAAGTTCTCGTAGCTCAGTGGAAAGAGCGCCCGCCGAGTGTTTGGCAGGTCATGGGTTCGATTCCTGTCGAGAACTCAGATTTTTTCTTTGTCCTACGCTTCTTCGACCTTCTTCTTCTCCTTTGCCTCACTACCGAGCATAAAATTTGCCACACGCATCTTTCTGCATTTATTGGCAAAAATAATTAATACCTTCATGACAAGGATATAAACATCCGCTGTTCACTCTAATGGCTTTGCCAACGTGCTTGGGAAAAATTTACCTTTAGAAACAAATTATTGACGCCTTTTTACGTACGGCGTTTGTAAACATTTGTTTGATTACTCCCCAGCCACCACCAAATCCTACTTCTCGGACGAATTCGACCAAGAACAACATGCCATAGATTCTGATATTGGCGCGAAAATTTGGCGCCAGAAACATTGTCTTTCTCCATTGAATTAACTTTGAATTTCTAATCTAATGTCTTGTTTTAATTTCTACCTGGCTATTTTTATATGAAAACAATTAAACTTATAAAGACATTTAACTTTCGGTAATAAAGAGTTAAAGTTGTGGAAAGTAAAATTTATCAATTTCCTTTGCAGATAATATCGCTTTATTATTAAATAATGAACATCCGCTGACACTGACGCGTTTTCGTTGAGTATATACGTTGGAGACTTCCGGCACTGTGAACATTAGTTAAATTACTCCCCAGCCACCACTAAATTTAATCCTTTTTCTCGCAAGAATAAAAGAGTAATTCGTCGAAGAAGGGAAAGACTTGCCGTAGATTCTGATATTGGCGCGAAACTTTGGGGCGTAAGAAGTGAAAGAGCATGTTGCCTAGCAACTCAATGATTTTTTGAGTTTTCATTTTCACGTTATAATTGAAAATATAATTAAGTCAAAATCCTCGCCGATGTTGTTACATCACCGGGACTTGAACGAAATTTACTTGCTAACCTAAAATAGAGACGGCTTGGTTGTAACTGAAGCTTTCGTAGGTGGAATATCTGTCCTCACTTGGCCATTGGTAGCATTTTCTCTGCTAATTTAACGGCTTTTCAAAGAACTCAGAGAACTGTTTTCTTCCACTGACAAGAAACAAAGAGTGACTAGGAAATATTTTTGTTCGTGTTTAACTTTTTATTCAAAGGTTCCAATTCTTTTGCTTTTAGCAAAGACGGCAGGTGTTGCAACATTGCCAAAAAGCATTCATAAATAAACAAATAGTCTAAAGTCTAGATCTCGTTTCGAGTGCACTGCATATCCTAAGGAAAGTGAAGAAAATATGCAAAACATAACGTTCCCAACGCAGACAAATTTGAGGTGGAATGAAAGCATGTCATAATATCGCAAACTGAGTGGTTGTACGCATGAAAAACTTCCTTTCGACTTAACTAACATATTCAAACACCTATCTCGTGACATTTACAGCCTTTTGAAGTATTTATTTGTTATTGATTTTATTTAATTTGACATCCCGTTGAACTTGTTATCATAATTCAATTTTTTTGTCCATTCCCTTTACTAAAGCAGTCTGAAAGAACTTAACTTCTGTTTTGAAATACTTGTAAGTCAGGGCGGTATTTTTTCTATGAAAACTTAAAGGAAGTTCGTTTCATTTCTTATTACGCAAGAGTTAAGTTACTTAATACGTGACGATCTTCATACATGCAATTTCCAACTTCCCCAATAGAACTGTTTGTTCCGCCTTAAAAATTTTACGTTTTTTTTTTTTTTTTTTTTTTTTACTACAGCACTATTTTATAAGTTCTCTTACATTCCAAGGACGACAAAAACGGTTCTAAGTTTAAAAAAGAGTAAAAGTCCTTATGCTGGTGTATTCCAATGGCTTTCAAACAAAGACACTATCTCTCTAGAACCTCTATTTTTATTCACCCGCTGTAAACACTACCTCTATTGTTATTCAGGGCTTGGGACATTGTTATAACCTGTTTCTATTGTTTTAAGATCCAATGAAGTAACTCGTTCCGAGAGGTAGTGGGCAACCCTATCTCGATACGTCGATCCAATATAATAACTAATTAAATAGCTGTCAGTTAATCCAATATATTTAAATTAGTTTTCACGAACTGTCCAAATTTGAAATGAATTGGATACTTCTCGAGAAAACTATCCAATATAAAAAAAATTCTGGATACTTTCCATCAAACATTTCATTTATTTTTGGATGCTATATGATTTCAAAATAGGTAACTGGACTACATGATTGTTCGATTTGAAAATGATAAGATTCACAGCCTCGTCCTCGGAATGTTTTTTTTTATCCAATTATTTACAAATTGGACTGCACGTGGTCACGTATTCAAATATTTAACTAGCTGTCTTGTCCTTGATGGACGTCAAACTTATATAAGCCGCTCCTGAAAATGAAATGAAGCTTTTACAAAAACCAATGAAGGATCTTTAGGAGAAGCTTCGTAACTTTTAAATTCTTTTTAACTTCTTTACATAATACGAAGATAGACTTGGAATTTTCACGATATTATTAAGGCATTTAATAACGCAAATTACAGCGTTGGTCCCTTCATATAATGAGCTCCACATATTTAATTGTCTTAAACTGACAATCAACATATAAGATGTGACAATGAGTCAGGTCTATGACATAAATAGCTTTAAATACTTTATATTCCTCTCACGTTTAGTCAAACTTCACCATTTGTGGTTGGCACGCACCGCCATGGCACACCTTCCACTTTTGCTCGTTGTCTTTCTTTCAGCTCATACAGCGATGACGTTTGCTATGGAAAAAAGTACTCCCAGTCTTCATCGAAGTCCAACAGGTGACCTTTCTTTTGGTAACTTTAAGCGAAATCCCTTCCACTACTTATGGGAAAAGAATATATCATGGTCCATGGTGATAGATCAGTTGGACTGCACTTTCCTTTGTGTTGGTGAACCAAAGTGTTATTCGATTAACGTGGCGGCTCATCCTGACTCAAATGGTCTTTATCTGTGTGAGTTGCTGGCCACTGACAAGTACAGAGCAACTAAAAACTTTCACGCCAATGCTACCTTCCATCATTACAGTCCTTGGGTAAGACACAAATGTTTTAAGTTTACACCTTTTTCACTTTAGTTCGAGTAATAAATATATTTGTAGTCTCTTGGTAAATACAAAGAAACTAAATCTTTTCGTGCGTTATTTTCAGTCTCCATGTGAAAGCGATCCTTGCAAGAATGGCGCCGACTGTGTTCCTGAATATGAATCAAACTCCTATCGCTGTCACTGCAAGGGGGGATATCATGGAATTCAGTGCGAAAAAAATCTTACGAGAGGTACAATTTCAAAATGTCTAAATTCCTATTTTTAACACGAGTCTAGGGGAATTCTACAATACAAGACTCGATCGCTTTTCTCGCGACTCCCGGGTCAGTGGGTAATTGCTGTCATGAGCTTTCAACCGACCACATGACGCCTTGCACCCTGCTATATGAATTCATCACAGAAAGCTTCCCTCAAATGAAAAAGAATAATTTCCCTATTGAGTGCCTTTATTCAGATTGTGCTATTAAACTGATGAGAAGTCGCTCCAAAAGTAGGCTGAGTGTAGACGGAAATTTGACTTTGCAAAATTGCAAGTTCAGAGGCAAGGACATTCCCAAGCGGCAGAAAATCGTGGGGAATTTGAAATTAACAAAGCTGGTCGGCTATCTCTGAAACGGGAACGGGGAATCGGAGAATAGAAATGGCAAACGGGGAATAGGAATAGTGAATTTACTAAAAGGGTGAATCCCTAAAACGGAATTACTAAAAAGGGGAATCTCTAAATTGGAAATTTACAGGGAAGGGGGAATCGGAGAATGGGAATCGGAAACGGGAAATTTACCAAAATGGGAAATCTCTGAAAGGGAAAAATACTTTTATTTTCATTTGCCCGCTGTAAACGCTACCTCTGTTGTTATTTAGGGATAGGGGCATTGTTATGACCTGTTATCTATTGTTTAAAGAACCAATGAAGTAACTCATTCCGAGAGGTAGTGGGCGACCCAAATCTCTGAAAGGCAATTTACTAAAACGGGGAATCTCTAAAACGTGTAAATTACTAAAAGGGGGAATCTCTAAAAGGTGGAATTACTAAAACAGAAAATCTCTAAAATGGCGAATTTCCTAAAACAGAAAATCTCTAAAATGGAAAATTTACTGAAACCAGGAATATCTTACACAAGAAATTTACTTAAACGGAGAATTAACTAAAACGGGTAACTTACAGCAAGCCGCATAAATCGATCTTAGTAACAATTTCCATTTAGAACAATGTTTATCCAAGTAAAAAATAACCGCAATAGTAGGCCTTAATTATTTTTTATGAAATAAAAGGCGTGATATATGTTAAATAGCGAAGAAGTGTTTCAGGAACAGCGGCTGTTTAAGAAAAAATCGTTTTAGGAAAATCGTCCGCCATTCCGGTCTTGTCTGAGCCATCACGTCACTCGCGAGCTTCGCTATAGCTGTTGTGTTCCTCCAGTAGCTTAAAATTTAATTGCTACAATAACCGGTCATATCAAAATGCGAAGCACGCACAAACACATCCAGGATAGACTGTTTTCATTTAACCCTTGAAACGCCATCTAACAATTAGTGCTAAATAGTCAAAACTACAAAAAAAAAACAACAGAATTAGTGACTAATACTACGTAATTGTGTAATTAATATTTCACGAGTTAACTAAAATCGCTCTAACAAGAAAGAAGACAAACCAATAATATGTTTTGTTTCAGGACGAGATTGTTCAGATCTGTTAAAATCAGGCCATACTCAGAGTGGATTGTACTCTGTCAACCCAGACGGTAGAGGAAACTTTACTGTCTACTGTGACATGCGCACTGACGGTGGAGGCTGGTCTGTCTTTCAGCGAAGACAGGATGGCTCGGTAGACTTCTTTCGGGGATGGAACGACTACAAAGCAGGCTTTGGTCAGCTCACTGCTGAGTTCTGGCTAGGAAACGACAAGATCCACCGACTGACTGCCTCTAGACCGAGCTCTCTGCGAGTGGAGCTGGAGGACTGGAACGGAGTTAAAGCGTATGCCAAATATGGCACGTTCAACATTAGTGATGAGCAGGCGCAGTATCGACTTGAAGTGGGTTCATATTCAGGTACAGCGGGAGATTCGTTAGCATATCATAATAACATGGCTTTTAGTACAAAAGACAGAGATAATAACATCGATAACAGAAACTGTGCTGTAGAATATACAGGCGCCTGGTGGTACAAGAGTTGCCACAACTCCAATCTAAACGGACAATACCTGGGAAACAAACGTGATAACCGAGGAGCCAGGTGGCACCACTTCAGAGTTACTCTTTCACTCAAATTCACTGAAATGAAACTGAGGCCGTCATCGTAGAAAGAATACCAGTAACAGGTTTAATCCTGTTAGTGACGTAAATACCAACATGTCACTGATCTTTACTCATTGCATTTTTTAATAATTTGGTCGATCACAAACAACGATTAGTTTTGCATTTATTTGAGTGACAAGAAATGGAGTTGTTGTGAATGTAGATTTTATAACTTCAGTTTCCATTTTAAATTTAAGATTACAAAATTGTAACTTAAACCAGAAACCTCATTTTTCATATCACTTACTTAGTGTGATCCTCTCTTAAGAATAACAAGAAATTCTCGTAAAGGCCCTTGTTGACAACTTTACTCAGATAATAGCCTGGGTACCAGTCCTAAAGATCTTGAACAGAAGACGATTGGTACCCAGGCTACTTCGCTGTACTCACGTTAGTCTCTCTTCAAGTTATTATAATTAATCTGTTACAAACCTGTTCGCATCAATTTGGCAATAGGGTTTGTAAGATTTTATTTTAGATTCCTTTAGTTATCCTTTTAGTAACTGACTGACTGACCGACTGACTGACCATAAGTAACGAAGTTGGTAGCTAGGTTTCTAAGCTAGCTAAGCAAGTAATGGCTCAAAGAAAACTTTTTCATCCGACGAGCAAAAGAATTACCGTCTATTAATAATACGCGACGTGCACGTAGTTTGTCTTCGCCAACATGTTGAGATTTTACTTTCAAATTAGTTTAACCTCAGTGAATTGAAATGACATTCAGCTTTCTGTTAGTATTAATGTTTCTAGCGTTTTTAGTCCTGCTTGATGAAGGGCGAGGAGAGCCCACGATAAAAGTTGAAGGATCGCTGAGAAATTCCGGTCCGTACCCAGATATGTAGTTTAAGGACTGTTAGAGAGATTCCAGTCCGTGGCCCGTTATTTTGTGCAATGATCGTTGAGGTCATTACGGTTCATATAGCGAAGGGTTCCGTCGTAACGTGATCCATTGACGTCATTTACAATTAATTAAGGCCAATAGGCTAATGTAAAAAAAAATCATGCTAAAAAAATCATTGTTTAAAGTTTTAGGACCGAACAGTGTCTGAAAGTTTTACGCTGGAAATTTAGAATGTCATTCTAAGGTGACTTTTAGTAATCGCGAGAAGTTAGTATGATAAGAGACATAATTTGCCAACGGTTCTTTTGATCGGTTGGTTTCATGTTTAGATTCAGGTACTTTGATTTTTGTCTTTTTTAGTTCGGAGAAAGTTATAGAAATGTCTGTTCAATCCTTGTATCAGCAGTATGAGAGGAAGAATAGATAGAAAACAAGAAAAGCCAACGTAGATCACAACTGTAATTAGCGTTGAAGTGTAACTGTAACCTCCACTAGCCTGTTGTTATCCGTAATATTTTGCAAAGCTTAGATTTCGTTCTATCCAATAGAGTTTTAGAAATGTTTGTTCAATCCTTGTAAATATGCTGTTTTGGTTATGTTTGCTGGTCTTCAATAGAGTTGTACTGCAAAGTATTATTTGGCTACAGATTAAATTCTACGTTGGAACCAAGTTCTGTCTACTGTTCTATTGATTTCCAAAGACTTTGTTTGCTGTAATAGACTCCGATCCTCCCCCAGCCAGCGAGTTTCCTCGGAATTATTATTTTCCCTCGGTACGTCCCCAGCCTAATAACCTGTTATCACATAAGTAAAAGCTAAGGTAATAAAAAGGTTAAAATGAACTGACACAACAATTATAAAAAGGTCAAATTTAAAATACATGGTTTATACGTGTATTTACAGCATGAAAGGTTGTTGATAATAGAACTCATTCGCACATGACACGTAAACTATACCACCGTTAGAGTGAATTACTAGCGCCTGTCCACTAGTAAGACAGGTTTATCGGAACAGCGCTCAAATCTTAATTCCATACCATGAAGCGGCTAGTAATAATTCCACTCCCCACTCGATCGTTGGCATCATGCTCTGAAGAGTTTTTGTCTGGTTTCCCAGACAAGTTGGAAGTTGGAAAAACTATTTCACGCTCTAGGGAGCAACTTGAATAGCCCTCATGCATGTTTACGTCAGACCGGCTAGTTTCACCACCAAGCCTCACTTTCGAAGTGCAAACTTGCAAATTTTATCATGAACGAATTCCCAAAGCAGCAAAGATGAAAAGAATACCCACTCAAAAACTGCATGAAGGTGGCAGAGGGTTGAGAATAATTTGCGTAAACGAGGCTTGGTGGTGAATTTTGAGCAAAAGACGTCACCGTGCATAAGGCCGATTAATCTTTCTATAGCCTCCTCGCCTTATCCAGGCACATCATCCCTAGCTTTCAGCATGGAAGGAAAACGCTTCTTAATTCAGGTAGCGTCAGTATTAATTGAATTTAACAGATGAGATGTATTGACTTCTTTTAATTGATAAACTTAAAATAGAGAAAGTGGCTACAATCTTTTGGGGGTTTCCTCGTTCTTTACAAGTCATTTTTATACCGGTTTGTCGCTGCTAAAGTGCTTTACTACTAACGACTCTTTTGTAATAACGTTGAAAGTATTTGTGTTGTTTTTGATTTTGTGTTTGTCGTGATTTGCAATGATTGGCTCGTGAAACACGTGCACACACGCTAACCAATCGGAGCAAAGCATGTCGCTTTACACTTCGGCGTTTCCCGCGCTTGCAATAAGTCAGGGTCGTAACGAGGTATATTTTTTCGTAAGTGATCCCATTTTTTTAACCAAAATTTTGATCCCTGATCCCAAAAGCGATCAGAATTCTGATCCCTGATCCAGCAAAAATTTGTCGATCCCACGAGTTTCAGAAAAAAACTTAATTACTGATTGAGAGCAATCGTGACTGTGCAAGGTGGAACTGTCTGTAATTTGTTTTAAAGGCAATACAGAATACCGTTCCTCGTTGTTCTTTATTATAACTATTTAAAGCGTAAGGTGCCTACCTGAATTGACTTGTTCTCCACTTCTCCTGATCGACTTCATCCATTGTAGAATTTAAGTTATCACAATCAGCCCTTCAAAGGACACTTAGTTTACACTATATGCTCAATATGCTTGGAAATAATAAGAAAAACTTGCACGATACTAATTCATAGGGGTAGACTCTTTTTATATATAAGAACGTGTAATTTTGCGGCTGAGGCTGAGCGCTTTTATTTTGTTTACGATTTGAGACTGAAAATGCTCTAAAGGCGTCCTTAAGTACATTATAAGTCTAACTTAGGCTGCAAACTGAATTGTTCTACAGAGTGTATCATTCAATAAGAAAACAACATTGTCAATGTTAAGGTATTTCGTATCAAGCCTTGAGTTAGACCACAGTTTTGCATTTATTTATACTGCTCATCAAACAAGAAATTAAAACAAAGGGGCAAAATAAAGGTGTTCTCTGACTCTTAGCCTGAGACATGTTCTTAGCATGTTCTTAAGATTTGGGTAAATTTCAGCCTCAGCATAGTTAATAAAAGGTTCTTATAAAAAAAAAAAAGTGTATTGTAAGGTATAAAAAGCGTTTGCTCTAATACTTTGCCAGTTGTTTTTTCTTCCTTGTCTTTAAAGGAGGAAAATGTACGATGATCAATATTGGTTAAAAACATTTATCAAGTTGTAAAATATAAATTATTTACCAAAGTAGAGGCGACAAGAGATGTATATTTTCACTGGCAATGAGGTAAATAATTGTTTTAGTATACGCCACTAAAGTGAATAAAGGGATATTCTTCGTCCAGACAACTTGTCATAACTTGTACCCTGGAAACTACAAGGGATGTTTGTTTGCAACTGAAAAGAAGGTTTTTCTGTATGTTTTTTTTTTGTAACTTCAAAATATAATTTATTGAAGACCTCAATAACAATTTGCTAAAATTTGATCGCCACAAAGTTCCACGACACAAGGTAACTTCCGGTGACGCTAAACCACATATCTTGTTACTCTTCTGCCGGATCTGCTGCGTCCAGCTTCAAAGCGCGTCGGTTGGTCATCATCGTCTTCGTGGTTGCTGTAATCAGTGTCCGTGTCACTGCTCTCCGAATCATCTTCGTTCGTGAGCCAAGTTTTTCAGGCGTTGCTCTTCGGTTTTACTAAGGATGTATATCTCACCATCCTGATCAAGTTTTGCAATGTCTAGAATACACTGAGGTGGGTTCTTGTTATCCTCATTACTGACAGTGTAAATGAGTGGATCTTCCTCTGACGGCTCCAGCCAGTTTAGATGCATTGTGTGCTCAAGGATACCATCACTGCTGCGATGAAGGTCCTCGCGGAGAATTGCCAGTTGTGCTTCAGAGCAACCACATCTCCCTTTGAAAAAAGTACAGGGCGAGTTTCAACTGGCGGTCTTTCTGGTTGCCCTTCGTCCAAGGCTTGAAGTTCCTCGAGCATGTCAGTCATTAATCAGTCAATAATTCCGGTATCCAATACTATGAAATACTGTATGAAATCAACCGTAAATTCTCACAATATCAATATCACTGTAAATGCGCAATTCGTTATTCGTTGTTATCTAGGACAGCCTGATCCCTGATTCCATGAAAAACACCGCTGATCCCGATCCCACGGCTGTGATCCCTGATCCCACCCCTTTGCAGGCCTTTGATCCCTGATTCCATATACCTCGTTACGACCCTGATAAGTCACATTCGTGTTCTGGGTTTTTGTTTTGTGACGGTCATACTAGACAAGATTTTCCACTCATCCACAATTAAAGCGAGTGTTGCTAAGAATTGTTTCTTTACGCCTACTACTTTGCGCTTTATGTTTTGCTTGTGAGCTCTTCCGTTTTCCTTTCATTCTATTCTTCAGAAATTCTTGCAAGCCTTAAGTTCTTCTTTTGAGTGAAAACAAATATTTCTGTGTTGAGAATTGTCTTGTAACGGCAGCAATTAAATATGTACATTACGCGAAAAGTTTTTCCTTTAAGTCAAAGTAAAAGGTGATTCTGGAACAAGGACGCTTTTTTGCTAGTCCGCTACAGATCTTAAAAATTTCTTATTCTCACAAACGAACTTCAACCAGCAACGAAGGCGATAGAACTATCAGTGCTGAAGGAAAGCGATAAATTTTTAAGGCGTGGTCGCTCAGGTGGGTAGCATGTGCTCTGTCACTAGGCTGGGTCCCAGCGGGATTTCTTGACAGGCGGTTTCGGAGGTTTTGGTCTGTCAGGAGGTTTGGCAGTGCTGTGATGACTTCTCGCGTCCCACGTGTTGGAAGCGGAGGACGAGGCAGCACAGAAGTGAGACTTGTATTGCGCCTGGGGAATGAAAACATTATAAACGTGACTTAAGTGTGACAGTATCCACTGTAAGCGTGACCTAGAATGACTGTTGCGTGACATTTAATGGAGCCGGCATGTCATATTATCTACTGAGTCATGTTTTGCGATGCACAAACAGTTAATGTTAAAAGGAAAGAAATCGCAAACTTATAATTTGTTAAGTAGACAATAAGATTAAGGCAAAAGAAATGAAAAATTAAATACCTGAAAAGCAGCTTTCAGAGCTGACGTCCGATCATTTCTTGCCGAAGAACCGAACACTCCGCCAGACGACGAGGAAAATGACGGACGAAATGAAGGCTTTGATGAAGACGACGATACAGAAGACGATTGTGGATAAGATGAATCTGGGTAGGAATACTGTGCTCCTCTGCTATCGCCGACCTGGTTGTCCTGTGGAAAACAAGTTAGTTAAGAGCTAGAAATCTGAGCTGAACTTTTCGCGAAGTTGCTACTTGTTTGAGAATCTAAGTCAAAGAAACTAAGTCGCGGGGATTTCGCAGATTTCTGGTCTAGACTATTCTGAAATGTTATTGGTGGAAGGTCTAGACTGGTCTAGACTATTCTGAAATGTTATTGGTGGAAGGCAACTTAAACCATCATCTAAAGGACGATATAACCATAATTTGTGGAGAAAAATCAAACCATGGCTATAACTATCGATTTGTTTGAAGATCCATGGAAACAACTTGAAAAGTTTAGCCTCAATTTTTCAAGTTGTAATCCATTTCCATCCTAGCCATCCACAGCCAAAGACGCTTGTTAACACTTTCAGTGCACCAATATGACATTTTTTATGTTTCCTATGACACAAGTAAATATTTTGGCTGTTCAAAAATCTGTTAAGACTATGATAAACCCCTTTAAATTTGCATGAAAACAAGCGCGCAAGTGAAACGCATTTCCACGATGATAGTTTCGCACGAAAACTTGTCTCGACAGAGAGGCAAAAGACAACTCAGAAATAGGCTATCAACCGCAATGATCGTCATAGGGCATAAGCGGTTAGCGTGTCTCTTCTCGAACTCATTAATAATTTATCAAGTTAAAACAATGGCAATCAGAACTGTGACGGTGGTTGGATTTCTTACGATTTTATTTCCCGTTTACTGCTAGCTTTTAGTTTCGATTCAGCAGATATATCAAATACTCGAGAGAGTGTTTCATCACATTTCCAAACAATTCGAAGTTCGTCAAAAATACTCCGCTGTGATGAAACACTTTCTCTCGTGTTTGATATACATGTTTAACATCAACTGGAACTTGATATTAAGCTCACTATCATTTCGATAATCTTCTCTTTCATGATATTTTGTTGCAGGTGCGTTTATTTACCGACGATCCGTGCATTCCCAGGCCGGGCCTTTCACGCATGCGTGGTCTTCCTTCCCTGCCACTGGCTTTTCCTTTGCCGTGTCGGAAACGAGACTTTCGGAACCAGGCGTTCTGTGAATAAAACGGAGAACGTTAAATGTGAATGACCTCATTTAATTTGGTCTAGCGTGAGATTGTGAATAAACAAGTCGCGATGTCGATGGTCGGGAACGAAAACTGCCTGTACTAACAAGAAAAACTGACCCCAACATTCCACATGCTTTTAAACACAGTGAAAGCAGACAACTGATATCATCAGCATCATGAAAGTACTTATCATAAACTTTCAATTGAATGGCGACACACTAGGGTTTTATCCACAGACTTAAAAGTTAGAACCAGCATAATACAGCATAATAAACAGTATGTACAGCATAATAAACAGTACCACATGAAAGTACTGCTCAATAGCTTTCATTTGAATGGTCACACACTAGGGTTTCATCCACAAACTTTAAAGTTAGGGCGCGTTCGTTTGGGAATATTCTGGAATATATTCCGGCTATTCTGCACCTGGGAGCAGAATAGCCGGAATGGAAATCCAAGTATTCCGGAATAGGAAGAGCGGCCAAACGAACGCTAACTTGCATTTTTCCAATTATTCTTATTCCGGATTGATCCCTTGTACAGCATAATAAACACTACCACATGAAAGTATTGTTCAGTAGCTTTCATTTGAGTGGTCACACACTAGGGTTTCATCCACAGATGTAAAAAGTTAGAACCAAGTTATACAACATGATAACCAGTAGCACATGAAAGTACTGCTCAGTAGCTCTCATATAGTTACCTTCATAGCCATGTCCATCAGAGCTTCAGGGACAGCTTGATTAGCACCTTCCTGCAGAGAAAAATTAAAAAGAAAACCTCACACCCTGAAGCTATTAAACGTAACTCGTAAAAGGTCACACAACGAGCGCGAACTGCGTGACACTTTCAGTAGTCTCTATCCCACGTTTCGCGCGCGTCGTAATAGCTCTCCTATAAAACTGCAGATAACCGACTTCGAAGATTCACGAGTGTTCTCCTATCCTTCCAAGAGCAAGTATGAAGCAAACTACTAACTAATTCATGAAAAAAGAACTTGCACTGCTCAAGCTTCTTTCTAAGACTATAGACCCTACCTAAAGTTTGCTTTTAGGATCAAGACAGTTTAGATAATTAAATCGCCCTACTCGATATGAAAAGATATGTTTTCCGTCTTTCTAATCAGATTCGTGCAATCTTCAAACACACAAGGTATGTTGCCGAAAGCCCAATTCAGAACTTACCAAATTTCGCACAAGATCTCCTGAAAAGTTTTGATCCACAGACGTAAGGAGTGTGTAGGCAGCACCCTTTTCCCCTGGCCAAAAAGAAACAAAGAAACATTACCACAAATGGCCCAGTTCTTTTTTAAATAAATCAAACACGCTACAAAAATTGTCAATACTAAGTAAACCATTCTTTCGCACTTATTTAATCGCCAGCATTCTAATCACAACATTTCTTGAAACGCGCCATACAGGTGAGTTTAGTTACATGGGAATTCTAGTT
Source organism: Meandrina meandrites (assembly GCA_963693305.1). Classification (NCBI taxonomy): domain Eukaryota; kingdom Metazoa; phylum Cnidaria; class Anthozoa; order Scleractinia; family Meandrinidae; genus Meandrina; species Meandrina meandrites. The sequence continues at coordinate 29,007,771 of OY855908.1, forward strand.
TTCTATGCACCAAGTGGTTAGAGCGCCGGACTAAAATCCGGAAGTCCCGAGTTAAAGCCCCGTTCTGACCACGAGCTGGATTTGTTCTCGGTTGTCCCGAGTTCAACTCTTCGGTCATGCTTGTAAATAACCAACTGGACTGCTTCCTGCCAGTAAGGATTTTTGACCATGTTATGTTTATTTAAGATGTTATGTTTGTTCAATAACTGTTTCATATACACAACCCCACAAGCTTCTAGCTTTAAACACAAACCATGAACAAATAAAGTTGCTTTGTCTTTTTACCTTTACACGAGTAACTCGTGAACCTAGTTTATCTAAATAGATCTTAATATCAAGAAAGCTTTGTCAAGTCTCCTTATTCTTTTAACCCCCTCTCCCCCTTCCAGAACGTTAATTTGTGTATAACACCACCTCAACACCCAAGTAAATCCGAAAGTACCATGTGTGGCTACACACTTCGTGTAAGCCACACAGAAATAATTCAAGAATAATAAGCCACAAACCCCACTACAACCCCCAGGGGTTCGCTTTTACGATGCACCTGCAATGATAAATTACCTGCTCGGCCAGTTCGACCAATCCTGTGCGTGTGTGTGTGAATGTCACGTGCCACATCATAGTTTATGACAGTTTTGATTGACGGGATGTCCAAACCACGTGCTGAAAAAGAAAAAAATGTGCGTAAACAGAGAGCAATTTTTAAGAGAGGTTTTTAGAAAACTGTTCTATCTCGACAGTAGAAGTAAAATAAACTGGAACTCAAAACAAAAACATGTTAAAGCAAGCAATTAATTCTCGAAGGCGTTAGAAATTTTTAAACAAATCCGAGGTCAGTAATGCATAAAGAAAGCCTCGTGTGTTTTTTATTTCGCCTAGTTCTCGTTGGTTGCCCAGCACTGTTCTACAACTTTGACCAAGATACGGTTGTAGGTTTCTCCAAATGAGGCAAAAAAATTCTTAGAATACCGCAATTATTGTTTAGTGGTTAAGTCATGGTCTGAGAGTTCATGGATGTATCTGCTGTTACCAGTCCAATACATATGGCGTGTGAAATTATAAGGAAAACGAACACGTCACAGTTCTTTCTTTACACCGAACCTCTTACCTGCCACATCAGTCGCTACTAAAATAGCAATCTCCTGCTTCTTGAATGCGTTGATGACTTTGTTCCTCTCGAACTGATCCATGTCGCCATGCAGCAAAACCACTAAGGATAACGAAATTAATAATCAGTGATGGTCATGGCAGACTAAACTGAGAAACTACTGTTGAAGTATTGTCAGCACAAGCACCAGGAGTTTGTGGTCCAATAATCTTCTAACTCTCTTCTTTAGTTGCAACCACGACCTAAAAGGTTCATCAACTATATAGCTAAATTTTAGACATATTCAAGTACGAATCTCGGTGACCTTAGATCAGTTTTTAATGAGCACAGGCAAAGGGTTTACGTCCAGTGCAAAATCGGAAAAACTAAATCAAATAGAACATGAAACTATAACTATGGACGTACAAGCCAAGGTCAGTAAACAAGCGAGCTCAAACATGACTATCGATTGAAAGCTATTTTTCACAGCTAAGAAGACGCTGTTGACTAAAAGACAGGCGTGCGTACTAAACGTACCTTCAAAATCTTTAGTTTTCAGTTTTGCTGCGAGTTCTTCACTGTTTGCCTTTTTGGTTACGAAGATAAGGACGCTGCCAGCTTACGTGGAAATAGAAACATACAAGCAAGACTTAGCATAAAAAAATAAGATGCTGTGGGAAGCTTGGTGCACGGGTAGTACTTGGCGTAAGACCGCACCGATAAGGTTACAAAGTAACAATGTGACAAATACAAATACACATTTATGTTGAATTGTCGGGACATTATATGTAGTTTTACCCCAAGTACAATTTTTAGACGTAAACGCTCGGGACATCATATGTGGTTTTACTCCAAGTGCAATTGCTACACATTTATTCTTGCAACTAAATAGTTGGTTGGTCTGAGATTATAAAGTTGCATAACTACATAACCGACAGACTTACTAATTATACATTCAATTCTACCGGCGAAACTAGATTTATTAATCATCAAATCGACTGCAACTCTGAACATATAACATAATATGTTCCATGTTATAAACACGGAACAGTGCAACCGTTGTCACAAACAATACATAGGAGAAACCAAACGTAGACTTGTCTGTTGACAAACAAACATCTCTAAACCCACTACACTATCAGGACATTTTCTGTAACAATCATAACGCTACTGAGATGCAACTAATTCCTCGTTGAATCTAATAGTGACAATGTACGGAAAGCAAGAGAAGCATACCTCATTGAAAGAAGTCAAACACTTGAACCTTTAGGTTTAAATAACAATGGTGAAACATGACTTTTCGTAGTTTATATTATCACTTATGTTATATAGCATTAGCTTTCAGTGTTACAGCATTTTTACATCTCATGTTGTAACTTTTGTCCATATTTTTAAATTCTAAATTTTAACTTTATTTTTTCTACCATTACTTATTACTATTGCATTTACCATGTTTTAAATTTGTAACGTTTTAATCTTTTGAGTCATTCTCCGTAGCCTGGTTCACCCTAGCGACATATTAAACGACACAACGCCAAGGTCACGCAAATGCAAAAAAGCACCTTATGTTGATGTTTTATGCCACCAGTGTGAACAACATAACATAACGACATAGTAGGAACATAATGACATAAGCATAACGGCATAAGGAAAGAACTGAACTTTTCTTTATGTCGTTATGTCGCTAGTATGAACCAGGCTTGACACCCTGAAAACGGAAGACTGTGCGTTCCGAAATATAGAAATTTAATATATTCCCATACCGTTTAATCAGCCTTCCATTTTATATTCGTTTATCATCCAGTTTTTGATGATTAGATCCTCTACAGTCAACTGTACAATGAGAGGATCCGGTTCTTCTTTAACTCCCCTCGGGTGAGAATTATCTCGGGTTTTAATTAACTGGCACGAGAAGAGATAAGGGAGCACAACCTCGAGCGATTTCCACATCCAGGCCCAGTACAGGGCAATTTTAATGATTTTTATTTGCGAGCCATAATATTTCCATTTTGTTTTGCTCAGTTGTTTTTTCGACACGAACACAAATTCATATTGATCTAGAGAACCAGAAAATATTTTAGTCAAGGACACCAAGTGATCGCTTGGCTTTTGGTCCCGGCCGCGATTATAGAACAGACTACGAGCAGCCCCTATTTGCTCTTTGTCTAACTAAGGAGAGGCATTTCGAGTAGTAAAGTGCGAAAAGGCGAAATTTTCTGTGGTAGAGTTAGTCTATACGCGAAAAAACGGGGAAAATGGCCGGATCTCTTGTTATTTGAAGGAGTCGGTACTTAATGCGCTGCGCAAACGTATCTGAAATCATTTTTAAACGATTATCATTGATATATAATCGATATAAATTGATGAAAATTGATCAAAATCGATTAAAATCGATACTCACAACTCTTTCGATTTTCATCGATTTCCGATATCAATCGATTAATTACTATCTATTATTATCGATTACAATCGATTTTATCGATTATCGAATTTCATCGATTGGGCACGCCGGGATATTATCCTTCGCGACCGTTGTTTGGGCTCGTCACGCAAGGTTTCCCAAACAACGGCTGCGAAGGAGACTAAATTTTCCATAGCATGGTATAAAATAGTTGCCTGAAGGCTCGTGTGTAGACCGAGAAATACAAGAGTGACTCTGACTCGTGGAATATTTAACAATTATTCCACGAGCGACACGATTTTGATTTGTTAGGTTAAAATTACAGATGTGTTTGTAAATGATTCAGTTTTAAAAACATTAGAAATTCAAATAAAAGAAAACGACATGTTTTAATTTTGTTCTATAAACTCCTTCCTAATCTTGGTACTTGGTCAGGCTGAACAAGCAAACAAGCAAGCAAGCGACTTTGGTATTTTAATATATCGATTGTTTCAGCAGTTTGTTGTTAGTGAAACGCAATACTGTACTAATATTGTTACTGATAAGCGCCGTCACAGAATGCAATTGCGTTACACGGTTTTGATTTGGAAGGTTTTCACATGTATCTGCAAATTTACATCAAGTTTATTTACTACAAAATTCCTGTCCAAGCTTGGGACCAATAGCTTGCCAAGCCACAGCTCTTCCATGACGGTAATGAAGAAAAGCAGCATTCCAATGTGTAAAGTCTTGAGGGGTTTTTTCACTGGGATAGAGCAGATTGGCGCCAGAGCTTCCACGTGCAGTCGGTAACTTGTGAATGACGTGAGCTATAGGATATTCTACACATTCGTCTGGATATTCTCCAATACTCAGACGCTTGGCAAGGCCGTGGGGGTGAGAAAAAGCAATCAGCGGTCGAAAATTAAGGCCCTCGAACTCCAGAAAAGACTTGTTTGAAGCAGCATTGACTCTTATAGTTTCGTCAAACCTCAGAGCATGTTGTGCGAGGAACTCATTTCCTTCGGCGTCATCGTCATCGCAGTTTAGAGCGAGCACGCTGAAGTCGAGTTTGCTGAAATCTTTTGCATTTTCCGTGCGAGGGTCTGCTGCCACAAGCTTTGACACAGAAAACCTTCTGGTTCTTTCTATGTTTCCATCAACGTTAAAGTCAAAAATGACTTCTGCCGTTGATGCCTCCTCCTTATCCATAATGACGTGGTTGTTGGTTATTACTAACCAGCCATATTGGCTCTTAGGGAAAAGCAAACAGCCTGTACCATTCCCACCTCGATGCCTCTTGGGATCAACTCTCTCACTATTCGGTCGACGCAGCACAAAACACGTTGCTTTCCCAGCTTTCTCTACGCATTTAACTATTTTGGCGAGTAACGGAGCATCAAGGCTGTTCACTTCTTTCCAGGCTTCAGTGCATGCGTCGGTCAGTTTTTTTTTGAGTTTACCTTTCCACTCCGGTTCTGAGACTGCAAGCATCCCTGCATTCTTCACTTCGTCTTGGGCTTCTTTAATCTTGAGTTTCGTCTTGCGTTTCGTCTCTTCGTCAGCTTCTTCTTCCCCAAAGAAGAGGTCTTCGGCATCTTCTTCTTCAAACTCGCGGGCATTACATATCCAGTTATCTTCTTCACGAATCATTTTTCTCACTGTAAATGTGAAAGAGGTCTCTAAAATCCCAGCTTGTCAGACGCAGTGTAATTGTGTTCCTCGATTATATTATTACTATTAAAATAATGCACTTTCAAACCATCAATCAACTGCCAAACATGTCAAAGTTCGACCAATAACTTGTCAAGCAGCACAGGATTAACCAATCAGAAATGTACGTTTACTTTACACTGATTAGGTTTCTCTATTAACTATGCTGCAATGATCTGAAAACTTCTTGTTGCATCATCCGCGGATAGACAAAGAAAATCTTAAATTATGGGGGGTGGAACAGAAACAAGAAGAACGAAGCAATTGTCAAACACAAGTCCATCAGTTTCTTCAGTGCTAGCATTTACAGCGGATTCAGGTTGAGCGTTTAATGGCCTCAGTTGTCGCGTTCGTTGTAACGGTTGAATTGATTTGCGTTGCGAGGCAAAATGACAGACGTTGCTAGGCGGGAATGCCAACGTTCTGCCTGGGAAAACCACAACATGCTTTTTCCCAGACAGAACGTCGTCATTCCTGCCTAGCAACGTCTGTCATTTTGCCTCGCAACGCAATCAATTCAACCGTTACAACGAACGCGACAACTGAGGCCATTAAACGCTCAACCTGAATCAGCTGTAAAGAAATAAAAGAATCGATGATAAACCTGAAAACCAGCGAAAGGAGATCAAATTGGTGAAGCGAGACAACCAGGTGCTTTGATGAGGCTTATCAGCCGAAACGACTCATGACCTCCAACCACCAACACTTCAATCACGTCAAGCATGCAAATAAGAATATAAATGCAAAATGCGCCAATAAAGGAAGCATTTAATAGATTATGAATCAAACATCTGCGTAAAATTGAGTTAAAGAGCAAGGAACTAGTAAGGAATTATTGCAAAAACATTATTGTCCTTTAGTTGTAACTTTGTGCACGCGTGCACAAAAATGTTGCAAAGAAATATGAAAAATATTGATAGATGCCATTGGCTACGGTTCGTTGCCTAAAACCCAATCCATTATTAATTCCTCCCATACCCAAATTTTAAATCGGGTTTCTTTTGACATCTTTTTACAGTACCTGATGTGAAAGAGACTAGATGTCTTGTGAGCCATGTCCATTTATCATTGACACTTGGCAAAATCTCCACAATCTGTGTCACGTCTTCGTTTGCCTGGAGTATAAAATAAAACATGTCATGCAGTGCAAGTAAAGATTCAAATTTAAAAGCTGGGTAAACTTGTAATTAGCATGCAATTTTTCGAAGTTACAATTTCATTGCAATGGTGAGAGCTATAGATAAACGGGTAATTGAATAAAAAACAACACTACGATTACCCCCAAAACAGCACAATAGTGAAATGCAAGCTAATAAACTCAACTTTTTGGTGGTCAAAAATAAAATCACAGTGTTTAATTCATGACAACGTTTCATATTAAGATCACCTTATTAATATTATTTTAAGAAAATCTTGAAAATTTTCCTTCAGTTTACTATGCTGCATAATGTTTTATTAAAACAACTAATCTTGTTCTTACCTCGCCAAGTTCACCAACTACCACTCTGATAGGATCTGTCAAAATATCCCGACAAAGCATCTCGACTTTCTTCTTAAATGTTGCACTAAACAGCAAAGCTTGTGAAAGAAGACAAGACTATGAAAGATGAACTATTCAACATGTTGCGAGTGTGGGACAAAGAAAAAATCTGATTCCCCGATGGGAATCGAACCTATGGCCTCCTAAACACCAGGAGGGCGTTCTTTCCTCAGAGCTACGAGAACTCATAATGAGCAAGGCCATTTATTTAGACTGCAAGCCGAGCTGTGAAATCGAGGACCCGCAAGCGGCGAAGCCTCTATGAGAGAGTGGCAAAGCCATGATCGGCAAGCAGCAGGGGCGCCAGCCACCGATGGCGGCTTCGCTGCTTACCGTCCATAGATTTCACAGCAAAAGAGAGACTGCTCGCAGTCTATCATTGACCATCTTTCTTTATTTACCACAAAGACAAGATTGTAAAAAAAAACCGCTCGTGTCAGACAATTGAATGTGTGCATTAGGAAGGTACGTCGAGGTTAGGAATTAACCACCATCACATGTAGGTCTTCAAGGGTGTGAGGCACAATATGATGGGGTACCAACCCATCCCTAGTCAAGCTAATGTACCAGAAATAACTGTTAGCATGATGGGCACACACACTTGACAATGAATGTAGCCATGTCCTCAAGCGTTAACATGATTATGAAATTAGTATATGAACTTGAAATGCTTACTTTGTCTGTCAGGACGAACATTGTTTGCGATTGATCTCACTTGCGGCTCTGAGGAAGAAACGTTCAATAACATCACTCAGGGAAGTTTAGTTTGTAGTTTTGTTGATCTACACAAGTAGCGGGATGCCAATGCATGCAAATTACATGGAAGTGATACATGCAGTCATGTAATTTGTACCAAATGGAAGAACTTGTTAAAGTATTCTTTGTTGTTTGCCCGCATCTCAGGCCACTTTGAAGCATTTTGGGTGAGTTAGTGCTTGCTGTGGTGTACATTTTGTGGAACACCACAGCAAGCGCTAGCTCGCCCAAAATGCTTCAAAATGGCCTGAGATGCGGGCAAACAACAAAGAATACCACAAGGCCGCAAGGCTGGTCGATTTCATTCAGAGGACGTTAGATTTTATTCCTTTTGAAACAAAATTGATTCAGTTCCCATACAAACCCTTATAAATCAATCTTTGTAACACAACACCGTTCGTATCACGTATGTAAATTGCATCTTCAAAGGCAAGAGTCAAGTTCACGTACGTTCCATAAATATTTCATATAGTGAATTTGGGATGTCTGTGGTGAGTCAAAGGGCCAACACAAATAATAAGAAACATACCAAATCCCATGTCAAACATTCTGTCAGCTTCATCAAACACCAGATATGTTACTCTTTGAAGATTTGTACTTTTTGCCTTTACATGATCAATCAGTCGACCCTTGGGATGGAAAAGACAAGGAAAACAGACTCAGATAGAGAAGAATTATAAGTCATTAGTTTTCTCGTAATTTTCAAAATGAGATTTTTACTCCAGTTTACTAAATACCATGCTGTGGTTTTGCATCAGACAATCCCACAGTGCTTCAGCCACTGTTTACGCAAACAACCAGTATGTGCATGTAACTGCACAATGTGTAGTTCCAGGAAATATCCATACCCCCCCCCCCACCCCCAAGGGAGGGACTTTTCCTAAGACCCCCCCTCCCCTACCCTGCTGGAAATTCCAATTACGCTTCATGCTTTTCATTACGTTTTGGCCTTCGAGACCCCTCCTCACCCCCAGGAATTTCTGATCCCTTCTGTGGGGGAGTGTGGACATTTTCTGGAATCACACAATAATAACAATAAAAACATCTACCTGTTTTGTGTGTAACTCAGCTAAAAGCTGGATTACATTATGATCTTTCTTATAATAATGAAAAACGTCCTTACTGGAGTAGCAACAACAATTTCCGCTCCCTCTTGAAGTGCTTTTGACTGCTCATACTTGTTCCCACCGCCAAACACTGCTGCAGCATGGATGTTATAAACTTTTCCAAACCGCCGTGCCTCCACAAAGATCTGCTGGCAAAGTTCTCTTGTTGGAGCACAGATGAGTGCAATAGGCCCATCCCCAGGCTCAAGCTCAGGTTGGTCCATAATATGGACCAGTGCTGGCCACAAGAAAGCTGCAGTCTTACCAGAACCTGTTTTGGCGATGCCAATGATATCTCGGCCACTGAGTGCAATAGGGATGGCCTGAAAAGATGGGATGGATGTTAATTAATGTTTTGCGGCAGTTAATTATTGAGCTACTCTTAACCCGAAATCATATTAATACTGATGCATTAAATTCTGCATCACATCCAGGGGGAGTAGATATGAATACTGTATGAGTTCCTAGTCACTTCATGCTTGGGTAACCAGGGATAAGCTCTTGCCTGATGTGCCATAGGCTCAAAATGCAGACTTTACCTAACTACCTAATGGTTATTAAGAGATATGGTTGCCGTAAGTGCACTGAACTCTTGATCGAGCCGTCTGGGCTACCTTCACAACCCTCCAAGTTTATTTTTTTCCTTAGTGGCCATTTGGCCACCGACTGCTCAAGTTTGGTCGCCAGTGAAAAATTCTAGTCACTAAATTAGCTCAGGCTTTCAATCCTTCTTCTTAATTTGAGTCGCCAGGCTGGTGACTTCGGTTCCAATTTAGTCGCCAGCTCCAAAATTTTAGTCGCCATGGCGACTAAAATGGTCTTAACTTGGAGGGTTGCTTCATAAGACAGTTGCAATTCAAACCATTTTCAAGCTCTGTCATGGTAGTCATAGGTTTATCAGGATATACAAGTCAGCAAACAAGTTTTTGTAAGGGAATTACCATCCCAAATTGCAGTATAATTCACCAAAGGAAATACTAACTTGTCTTGTATACTCTTAACTTTAACTGGATATCAGGCAGAGCTGAGGTCCCTGGTCTGGACTAGGAGCATGTGCAGCATAACTATCTTAAGCACTACAAAGTGTAGATTATCCATACATATACCTGACACTGTATAGGGGTGGGTTGTGTATATTCTGACTTCCTGATTGCACCCATAAGCTGCTCGTCGAAACCGAAATGCGCAAAACTGATGGATGGCCTGGTAGGCAGAGCACCTGACACCTGCCAATCAATAACCACAATACTGACATTATAAAATTGAAGAAATAATCACACGATATGCAAGTCTTGCATCAAGTAGATAGGCACAGAGAGTAGTAATATCGGAGTCTGACTAAAACCACCTCGGGCGCACCCACATAATTTTACCTCTTTCCGGGACTAGTACTCCGGGGATGAACCCCTTCGTACTAGGGAAAGAGGTAAATTATGTGGGAGCTGCTCGGTAGTTTTAGTCAGACTCCGATATTACTACTCCATATAACACCCAATACGGATGCACATTTAGAGGTTCGCAGCAGCTGGGTAACACCAATTAATATGTCTTATCGGAAACCGCTCGCAATAATGAACCAGATTGAATTGAAGGAAGTTGTAAACAAGCAGATCAGACAAGCACCGCAATGTGCACACGAAGGGAAAATAGTGATAAGCCGCTGCTGCCCAAGCTGCAAAAAAATTGAGCACAACAACCACAGTTGCAATGAATGCACAACAAGCGAAGATCTGGAGAAAGAACTGTATATATACGAGTACAACCCGAGATTAGTTTATTTTGTAAAAAGGGTCTGCAAAGCCTGCAAAATCCGGAAAATTCAAAACGAAACAAGCGCGGCGGCGTAACACCCATTTAGAGGAATGCAGCAGTCATGTAAACAACAATGGGGCGTGGAAGAAAAGGAATTATTTCCCAAAGTCAAAAAAAAATCAGAAAACCCAAAATCGAACTGGCAACCAAGGATATATTTATAGATCCACCAATACACATTTCAGACGAGCTGCTCACAGCAATGAAAAAAATGAGCCCGCAAGATTTAAAGAACACACTTATAAAACAAGAAGAAGAACAAGAAGAAGTCGACTTAACAGACAAGGAAGAGTACGATTTGACGGGATCAGGAGAGCCGGTTTACGAAACACCAATCATGACGCCGCAGCTGTACCGCAGAATAATGGCAAATGAGTTTAGCCAGGACCAGGTAGAGTACATAATAAAGAAAAGTTTGCACCTTTAAGAAGTTAATCGCCAGCAGCGTCAAGAATAGCTTCTACAGCTTGAGATGTAATAAGTTTGACATCATTTACCCAAAAGGGGGGAAGAAAGGTCTTTGAAAGCGCACACAATCGCGTGGAACAGCACAATCATACTATATATAAACCGAAACATTTTTGCCACCATTTAGAGAAAAGCAGCAGGTTGTAAATGGCACTGACACCCGAGCAAAAAAAGCTTTTTAATAAAAAACTGGCAGAGGTAATGGCGGTAGCAGCGAAAAAGTTCGAAGAAGAAATAAAAAAATATTAAGAAGACCCCTATGTGCATTTCAATGGAAAGAAAATCAAGAAACATCTAAACCAATGTATCCCATACACAGCGGAAGAATGGGAAGAATATAAGCGGGACAAAGCCGACAGAGACAATAAACAGCTGATAAACTTCATAGATAAAGTTTTTTACAAAGACGGCGCGCTGAATTAGAGAAACACACCAACAAGTTAACAACAATTAATAATTAACAAATTTGCAAAGAGATGGATACATTAGAACTGATACAAGCACTTCCACAAGAACTTCGAGAAAAAATCCGCAAGGAGTATGTAAAAATTAAACTCTGGCAACGTAAAATGCTTGGCTGGGACGATGTCAGAAAAGAAATCAATAAAGGGTATACTTCAATGAAGCTCAAACAGCGTAAAACTCTTGGCTGGGATGAAGTTCATGCTGCAATTCACGAAGCACCATTTTGCGATCGCAATGAACAAATTGTAAGGGTCTTGTTCTGTAATAAATGCGGCAGAAGCAGATGTTCGCGAAATGGTCTCTGTAATTTGTGCATTAGAAATGGATTCAGACACTATCTCGGCTATCCAATTTATGATGAAAATGATTACGACGAGTGCTTCAAGAGATCTTTCTCCTCGAAATGGAGTGGAGTCTTTGCGTGATATTTCTGAGAAGAAGAACGGAAACCAATATTTATATCGAGTGAAGTTAACTTACCAAGCGAGACAGTTTATTTTTTTTCCGCCTCTCTCATAGCCTCCACTACTTGACGTGTAATCTGTCTGACCTCGTTTTGCCAAACAGGAGTAGAAAGTTCGGATAAAATAAAGCAAATCGCATGGAAAAGGACAAGCATTTAACGTGACTTCAAGTGTATATGTAATTATGTAAATTTTAGAAAGTTCTTGAACTTTGCGTATTTACATAATCTTACTAACATCTAAATATTAAGCTGACAGGTCTTAATTGGTTTCTTTTGTTCTGAAAAATTTTTTTGGGCTACGCTGAATTTTAGCCCAAAGGAATGTGAAAACAAAAGATTTGCGTGGGAGGTAAAACCGCAGAATGAGAATTGATTGACAGCGCACGTGCGGTCGGCAAACTTACCTCTTAAAAGAAAAATCGTCTATTAAAATTAAACTTACCAATACACGTTTTGTATTAGATAGGCCTCTATCTGAGTGGTCGTGTTGAGATAAGTAAACCGCAAAATAGTCTCCCGGGTCTATTTTTTTTCTTTCATCTAAATGACGGGGCTCTGCATATTGGTATTTTAAACCATTAGCATTACGTACGCTTGTAAATGGGACGCCACTACGAAAATCGAAAGATAAAGTAAAATTAAAACCTATTCTTTCAAAAGTTCTAGAGGCACCCTTTTGTTCTATAATTAAAGCTGAGATACCGTCGAGTAAGCAAGGAAATGGCGCCATCACACGAATGTTACTGCCGAATTTAACAAAAGTTCTATTACCAGTAACATTTTCATCGGATTTCCATTCGCCAGTTATTATTATTCTAGGTTGGAAATTTTTTAACGAATAACCACTTAGATCTAAATCTTTTTGTAATTTGATAGTATCGTTTTCTATTTTGTACCCTCGATCATAATTTTTCAACGAAAAGCCGTTCATATCCAAATCGGTTTGTAGAGTAAAATCGCCGTCATCGAGAACGAAAGCCTGATCGTAAACAGTTCCGTCTACATCTGTTTGATAACCCTTTACCCCATAAATAATCAAAGCAGCCTTTTCAAGCGGCGAAGAGCCATCATAACCTGAATTTGAAATATCGAGATAGATAGTGTCATCATTGTCTTTGTATTTGCGTGTGTTAATAATGGTGCGTGAATATTTCGGGCTGTGACTGTTGAAGTGCTTGGTATGGTAATTAAGAGTATCAACCGGGTTAGGGGTTGAAGCACTTATAAACCAATCATTATCAACTTTTGGGATAAAAAACTCAACACATATAGTGTATTCTCCTTCTTTTAGAGGTTTTTTATTTAGCTTTAAGCGTGAGCTGAAAGAATTGACACCAGTTCTTACGAGATTGAAAGTATAAGCTTTTTTATTCACACTGTGAAGGTTGGATGTAAAGTCTTCTAACGTAACAGAAGTAACATTGTTTACATCTGTAACACCTGACCCTCGCTCCAAATAGGCTAAGGCATTCTTTTTATGTGAGTGTCCTGCTGAAATAGAATTTGAGCCCACATATTTTTTCATTGAACCAAGATTTACAGCATCCTGATCACCTGTCGGATTCGCAAGTTGCTTTATCGCATGGTCTTTCATGAGAATATCTCCAGAAATATTAGCGGTTGATACATCCCCACTATCACCCTTTTCCCCTTTTTCACCTTTATCCCCCATAGCTCCTTTTGAACCCGCAGGTCCAGTTGCTCCAGTGGGTCCCGCGGGTCCTGTAGCTCCGGTTGGTCCCGTAGGTCCCGTTGCTCCCGCAGGGCCAGCAGGTCCGGTCGGTCCTTGTGAGCCTCTTTCGCCTTTTATTCCTTTTTCTCCAGCATCACCTTTATCTCCTTTAGGACCTTGTGGGCCAGTATTGCCCTTATCACCTTTTTCACCTTTAGGGCCACGCGCTCCAGTTGCGCCAGTCGGACCAGCAGGGCCGGCAGGGCCGGTTTCCCCTCGGATTGAAGTAGACTCTTCATGTGTTTGAGTTGCACCCGTCGCACCGTTAATAAACCCCATCTCTATATATTTTCGTCAAAATTTTTAAGTGTGGTTTTTTTTGGTTTGTCGTGGTATAAAAAAGAATATTTAGCGTCGGTAGCCCTTTCAAGCAGCTCTCTGTCAATTCCCAATTCATCAGCAATACGGTTATTTTCTTTGGGAAGAAAGTCGAAAATGCAAAAGTGGCTACAATTATCTCGGATGTTTTTGGGGACCTTAAAATAGCTTTGAGAAAGATAAATGACGCTGCAATTGCGGTGGCGACCGTTGATAAAATAATCGATAATGTCGTTTTGGTTGCTTTCACAAACCATGTCATCGAAAATTACAATCTTTTGATTGTCAGTGGACAGCGTTTCCAAAGGAATAACATCGTTGGCACCTTCAATAACATTATAGCCAGCCACAGGATTGACTCTTGTGTCGAAATCATCAATCAAATATTGGTACTTGTCTTGATGCAGGTTCTTAGCGCAAAGGTAAATTTTGTCGTAGACCAACAGCCTGTAAAGCATATGCATGAGAATATTTGTCTTACCAGAGTTGCTTGGCCCGCAAATAAGCATCCGAAAGGTATCTGCTGGCATACAAGGGTGGCCTTGCTTGTAATTACTTTTTGTAGTCAAACTGGGGTCGTAATTGGGAATTTTCATTTTTTTTTTGTTATATATACGGCAAAAATATGTCCATGAAGAAGTGGCGAAAACTTGTCGATGAAAAGGCTGAAGTTGAGCAGCAGAACGACAGCATCCTCGCGGCAATAAAAAATAACAAAATCAATAAAGAGTTTGGCCAGCTATCAGGTGAGGATTTGTTCAAACCTATTACATCGCGGCTTGACAAACTCCAAGTAGGGGCGGCACCAAAAGAAGAGGAGGAAGAAATCCCAGATTATGGTATGGATGAGTTTGATTTAAACAACCCCTTCGACGGAGATTTTAATCCGGATGCGGAAACTCCACCACCAACACCAACACCAACACCAACACCATCACCATCACCATCACCACCACCATCACCAACAACATCACCACCACCATCTCCTACATCAACACCGTTACCACCTTTAGCTGAAGAGGAAGAAATGGAATTAATGGAAGAAAGTGGGGCAAGCCCAGGGGAAAAACCAAGTAAATGGGGGCCACCACAAGAACTGGTTATCAGGGGATCAGAGTCGATTGACCTGCAGACACTGAACAGGTTGTTAACAGTAAATAAAGACAATCCGAACTATGTTGTAAAAAGCAAAGAATCAAAATTCCACAACTACACAATGGCAAAAATAAAAAAGGCAAGAGATGAAATTCTTGAAAGGAGAAAAAAAGGGATTAAAATCCCCATACAGCAGCTGATGCCCGATGTTGATGATGATGAACCCGACAGAGAAATGGAAGGAAGCGGAAGTGTTGATCCAAACGCTTTGGTTGAAAGGCTACACATAAGCCTGGCGTCTATACAGGCGGGCAACACCTCACTGAAGCTGAAAAAACAGGTCCAGCAGATGTTGGGGTTGCTGGTAAAGCTAAAGGAAATAACACAAAAAGAAGCCCACAAAATTTTGGGAAGTATTATATAAGCATGTCAACCCATTTTCATTTCAACCTGTTGCTCGACTCGCAGCTGGCCAAACAAAACAACGCCAACAGCAAGTCACATGACTTTACAATTAACTTTGACCCACCAATCGCTTTAGATCCCTTCAAAAAGTACAGGGCGGCGTTAAATGAGCTGGTATCTATGTCTTATTCGTGGTACAACATCGTGAAACGGTACAACAACAACGTGTTCAAATGGCGGAAAAAAACAGAGAACTGGAAAACCGTGACAATTCCGGATGGAATGTATGATTACAACGGTCTCAACACCACCATTCAGGCGCTAATCGGAAGAGTGGATCCCAAGGATGAAAAATCCAAGTTTATTTTTCAGCTGTATTTTCACACCACAACGTATCGGGCGGTCATTCTGTTGCAGGACGGCTACGAGCTTGACCTAAGTGGAGGTGAATTCGCCGCGTTGCTGGGTTTTGACAAGAAAACAATAGACGGAGCGAACAATAGGAGCGACCGCGTGCCAAATATAACAAGAGGCGTCGACTGGATCTACGTCCATTGTGATCTCATTACAAGGGCTGTGGACAACATCGGGGGTGACGTTATGTTCTCTTTTTCAACCGCTGAACTCACCGTCAGCTACCCCTTTTCGAAAGAGCCCCGCCGCCTCCTGTGGCACCCGGTGAACAAAAACAGAATCAACGCGATAAATATCAAAATCACGGACGGACGCAACAACATTATAGATCTGAATGACCAAGACGTGGCTTTAAGTATCATCATTGAAGAAGAAAAAGAAAAATAATTTACACATAAGTATAATAATGAATCATCCGAGCGAGTGGGCGAGATATTATGACGCACCAAACGGAACATATAGATACAGACACAAAGGTACGGGGGTTGTAAGAGACACCCTGATGAATATAGGAAAGCGGTTCAAAAAGAAGGTCACCCGTCAGACGTTGGAGAAGGCTGTAAATGAAGCCTCGAAGCAAATGCTGAAAAAAGCCGCAGAAAAAGCAGAAGAAAAAGCGGCTGACAAGATACAAGCGGTTTTGCGAAATAGCAACTCAGTTGCTACCCGCACCCCAAGTGTAAAACCAAAGGGTAAAAAGACCCCAAGTGTAAAACCAAAGAGTAAAAAGACCCCAAGTGTAAAACCAAAGAGTAAAAAGACCCCATCACAGAAACTTAGTACAGAGTCGAAACAAAAACTGAAGAAGATGCTAAACCCTGGGGTAGCAACTCAGTTAAGCGAGGATTCACGGAAAAAGTTGAACCAGATTTTAAATGCGGGTCGGGCTGCAAGGATGAAAGTAAACCAATTGATAGCGGAAAATTAAAATAATTTTTTTAAAAAATATATAGGACGCAAGATGTTCAGAAGCCACAGGCATTTGGAAAAAACAGAGTATGTTCGTATCATGTTAGACAAACCGATCACTATCCCGGGAAACAATCAGCACCAGGTAAAAACAAACTATAAATTCACACTCACCGACCGAGACAACTGGTATGACTGGTATAACGCCTACTTCCGGGCTGATTTCACTTTCGAGGCAACCGCGGATGGCGCGGCAGTTGCAGCAGATGCTCGGTCAGCACCCATTAACAGCTCATTTTCACTGATAAACAAACTTGTGGTAAAATCATCGGGCAAAAACATTTACAACGTAGACAACATTCACAAGTTAATATTCATCAAAAACTTGTTGGATTTTTCTGATGACTTTGCGAGGAGCGCAGCGAAAGATCAGTTTTGGTATTTGGATACAGATAATAGCAATGTAACGGCCGCCGCTGCCACCAACCTTGGAATCAGAGAAAGAGGCTTGCTTGCCCACACCGGCCTCACGGTTGAAACCCTCATACCTCTTAATAGGTACTCATTTTTCGAAGAGCTGAGTGACAAGCTTCTTCCCCCCATGCAGATGGAGTTCGAAATTGAGCTACAATCAGATGCAGAGCTGATTTGGCAAAACGATGGCACAGATCGCAGGGTAGTGGTGAGAAACTTCGAGCTGTGGGTTCCAATGCTGCGTTTCACCAGCGAAGGACAGAAGATCGCAAACGAAAACTTTTTGAAACCTCAGAAATGGACGTACCTAAATGAAATGATCCAGCCCAGCAGCAGCCGGCGTGACGCTTTCGGACAGTGGCAGATAAATCCCGGCGTAAAGGATGCCAAACATGTTTTCATTTTCATACAACAGTCAAGGAAGAAGGACGCCGCGGGTCAAAACCCCTACTTCTTTGACACCTTTAACATTGACGGAGACAATACAGCCAAGCTAGCGACCTGCCGGCTACAGTACGGCTCTTCACAGTTCTATCCGGAGCTGGACTACGACGAAAACTTCAAACTGCGCATTCTTAATGACTTAAAGAACTACCGGTACCGCAAAAACGACTACAACACCGGTGTTCAGCTTCAGCCCAACAACTTCAAGGATTTATACCCAGTACTCTATTTTGACTTACGCGAAAACAAGGATAACATGACCAACGACCCGAAGCGGATGGTTTTCCACTACAGGCTCAACGAGGCGGCCAACGCGCAAGACTACACCATTTATGCAGGAATTTTGTACGAGTCCGAATTTGTTCTCAAGCAGGTGGGTAATGAGCTGGTGATGGTTTAAAAGTGAAATAATTTGTATGAAATATAAGAGATGCCGAGTGAGTGAGCTTCATTGAAGTGTACGCTTTATTGATTTCTTTTCTGACGTCGTTCCAAAGAGAAATAATTTTTGTATGAAATATAAGAGATGACGACTTACTATCCGCACAAGATTTCACTTTCAGACGGGCAGAAGGCAAGCCTTGCGCGGGCCTTTGGGTCAGGAGAAGCAGTTACGCTCAGATTTAAAAACGAGGCCATAACCGGCGGTAGCGACACTTTGCACTTGACCGCCAGGCAGATCAAAAAAATAGAGCGCGCTATCAAAAACAAAACGGGCGTGGACATAGACATGAGCAAGACACAAATCAGACATGTGCGCAACTTGACCGCCAGGCAGATCAAAGAAATAGAGCGCGCTATCAAAAACAAAACGGGCATGGATATAGACATGAGCAAGACACAAATCAAATATGTGCGCAAGCTGGCGAATGGTGCAGGCATGCGGGTAAAACCCCCAACAGGGGGGAAGGGAATGCGCATCAACCCTCCACCATATATGCGCCCGCCACCATTTATAGGTTCTTGGGGTGACCAAAAAAAAGCCCGCCTTCGTTGATGTCCCCTTAACTGATTATGACTTGCAGCGATGGTGCCAATACTTGAAAATCCCCATCAAAGGAATATTTGCGAGAGACGAGATCCACGTGAAAAACCACTCCCCTTGTATAATCAACATGGATGATCTTGGAGGGCCAGGTACCCATTGGGTATGCTGCTGGGGATCAGCAACTGAGTTGCTACCTGAATACTTTGACTCTTTCGGTTTACCCCCGCCTGCGGAATGGGAAATTGAGTTGATTCTCGAGGGCAAACAGACCTTTCTACGAAATGACAACCAGCTTCAGTGGGAATCCAGTGTGCGCTGCGGCTACTACTGTTTGCTTTTCCTGAATGAACGTAACAAAGGGCGGTCGTTTCGAGATATTTTGAGCATGTTTTCTGAAAATACACACACAAACGAGGCTGTGGTGAAGGATTATTTTACACATAATGTAAGTGGGGTAAACCCCACACCCCAGTGAATTTTTGCTAGTTATATAGGATGGATGTTTACTGTGTGAAAGAAAAGCGCTTCACACCCAATGTGGTGGGAAGTGAAAAAATTACAACCACAAAAAACAATAGAAGAATGTTGAAAGTAAAATGCGCAAGTTGCGGTATTACCAAGACAAGGTTTTTACCGGTGAACGGTGACAAAAAAGGTGGCGCTTTGTCGTCGAGAAGGGGCCCTTCAACTGTTGATAAAATTGCTTATGTTGCCTCGAACTTTGTGACCCCTGCCCCCAGTTTTACTGCAGCAGCCAAAATACTCGGAAGCCAAGCTTTGAAAGGGATTACGGACAACGTAAAGTATTTTAGAAAGAGCCGTTAGTCAAATGAATTTTCTTTAATTATATAGGATGGAGGTATACTGCGTAAAGGAAAAGCGTTTTACACCGAATGTACCGGGAAGTGAAACATTTGCAACCACAAAAAATGGTAGAAGAATGTTGAAAGTAAAATGCGCAAGTTGTGGCATTACCAAGACACGATTCGTTTCTAATAAAACACAAAGTGGTGGTAATTATGATATGAGAATTTATGCGGGTAATCGAGTAGATGACCCAACAAACCCTCTTTACCAACGCGGTGGGGCTTTTGATTTGCATAAAGCTATTGGCAAGCTGCCTAAACCAAAAAAGGGGTGGACACTTCCGGGACACAACTACACAGGACCATACAATCCCCTTGAAAAACAGCTTTCTTACGACCCCAAAACGGGAAAGATTTTGAAGATTTATCAACAACCCACAGGCGCCACGGACGCAGTTGCAATGCAGCATGATGTTGATTATGCCGTCTGTGCAGGCAAGAAGAATGAAAAAAGTTGCAAACACGCTGCTGACAAAAAAATGGTGAAGGCGCTTGACGCTATTCCCAAAAACAAACGGCAATGGGGTCACGCCGCGGCGCGCAACGCAATCAGCTCGAAGCAAAAAGTAGGATTGGGTGTCGGTGAAACGATCAATAAAAAGATCGGCGAAAAAATTCCAGGCTTTCAACCGGCTCAAGATGTGGCTGCTGCAATCATGGCTGTCACAGGTGGTGATAAGGATTTGTTTAAAAAGTATTGGAGTGGTGACATCGCAAAAGGTGCCTTTAACACAAAAACCGGTCTGTTCAGCAAAAAGTTTTGGACACACCCTAAAAATACAACTGGGCCATGTAATCGGGTTGTATATAAAAATGGAAAATGGCATAACCAATATTGCGACTAAAATATTTTTAACACATATATAAGAAATGGATTCTGCAACAAAATTCCGGCGGGATGAAATAGAATTGATAAAGAAAAATCTTGAAAAACAGTTGGTGCATTACTACGAAACCTCAGCCAAATTCAAACGGTGGCACACACGTTGCCAAACGGTATGTGCGTTAACAGGCGGAGTCGCTACCATTCTTACAGGCTCAGGGCTCGCCGCTTCTCTTTCTGTGGTGGGCATTGTTGTTGGTGCCCCTTTAATCGCAACCGCGACCTTGTTTTCATTGGTGTCAACCTCCTCCATCGTCACCGTCAAATTTTTCCTGCGCAAAGCGAAAAAACACAAACTTTGGCTGAAGCTACGCTGAGCACGATCAACTCTCTCATATCGACCGCTCTTGAAGATGGTCAAATCTCAGACAGTGAGTACCAAGATATTATCAAAAAGTACAACAGCTTTACTACTGCAAAGACAAAACTGCGTTTTTCAAACCACACTGACGGCGGGGTAAAGGTTAACAGAACATCAAAGACAACTTCTGTTTAATGGTGGGGTGTTTGCCTCCAACCACCATTCGTTGAAACTTTTTTCGGCTTTATTTCTGGTTTGTGCCATCTTCGGCAATCTTTTCGTGAGCTTTCCCAGTATTGCATTTTTCGCCGGCCAATCAATAGGTGAGACCTTTTGAAAATAGTTGTATAAAAAACAAACATAGTTACACGATCCGGGGTAGCAACTCAGTTGCTGATTCCGCTTGAATTGGTGAATGACATTACCCAAAAAGGTCAGCCCCATATTGTCACCGACCTGATCTACAGAAATGCCGACTTTTTTTAGTACCGCAAGTAAATACCATAATTTGAGGTGGTGTCTCATCTCTTCATGGGGCTCATCCGGCAGTGGGGGTTCCCATGAGTAAAAGTCAAGCTCGATTTCCGGTTTGATTTCTTTTATTTTCGCTTCCTGGTCTTCCAACAACATTTTTTCCAGTTGTTGCCTGTGGGGGTTAGGTCCGCGAAGTTTTGTAGCCATGTATATATGACCGCGCATAATTATTTAAATGAATAGAAAATTAGAGCGGCATTATTACAGCCCACAGGGTTACTGGAAAGGCATTTCTGCCATTAAAAAATTAGCGGTCGCTGCAAAGGTTCCTGAAGTTGTTGCCAAAGAATGGTTGTTCAAACAAGCGCTCTGGCAGATTTACCTCCCCGCACCGCGCTACATTCCTCGCCTAAAATTCGATGTCCCTACACCCAACAAAGTGCATCAGGCAGATCTTCTTTTTCTGCCCCATGACAAAGTGGGCCGTAGCACTTACAAATACGCGCTTACCGTTGTTGATGTTGCCAGCAGATTCAAAGAAGCTCAGCCTTTAACTTCTAAAAACTCTGATGAGGTTGCCAAAGCTTTTAAGACAATTTATATACGGGGACCTTTGAAATGGCCGCAGATGTTGCAAGTTGATCCTGGGCGTGAATTTATGGGCGCTGTTACAAAAGAAATGGAAAATCACAAAACTTCTATCAGACGTGGCCACCCTGAAATTCATAGAGACCAAGCTATTGTTGAACGTTTCAATCGTACCTTGGCTGAGCGTTTGTTTGGCCACCAGTACGCGGTTGAAATGCGTTCGCCTGAGGGTTTGCGGTCTACAGAGTGGGTGAAAAGGCTCCCCAAAGTTGTTTCTGCTCTGAACAACCAAGTCACTCGATTGATTGGTATGAAACCTGCTGCTGCAATCAAGAAAAAAAATGTTTATGCAGAACCGTCAACTAAATATTTGAGACCTGTTGGTTTGAACGAAAAAAAGCTCCCATCCATCGCTATGGTTCGGTATTTGTACGAACCTGGTGAGCTTGAAGGTGGGGCGAAAAGAGCCACTGATCCAATCTGGTCCTTAGATGTCTTTAACCTTGAACGTTCTTTTACCAAACCGAATCAACCTGTTCTCTACTTTTTGCGCGACGGACCTAAGCGTGGTTTTGTACGTGAAGAACTGCTTGTGGTACCTCCGGATACAGAATTACCTCCAGCTGTGGGGTAAATGTGATATTCGATAGGTTCGGTGTGTATCCCATCGGGCAGCACCCAGCGTTTGTCATAATAAGCACTCAGCCCCAGCTTCTCCTGTTCGTAGGTTACTATCTTCCCATCCCGCATCCGAAACCCTCTGTTTGTTGCCATATCCTTGTTTCCTTCTAACGCTGCCTTGAAACGATGCCAGTTTATTTCGTTTTGGTTCTTAGACATACCTTTTGTACTTAGCTTCTTTTTTATTTCATTTTTATCTGTGAGGTGGTCCGCATAATAACATTTGGAGCAGAGCGCTATCATCCGCTCCCCCTCAAACTCCTGCTTAAACAGACCGGGTGTTCTTCCACTCCACTTGTCCCATGCCAACCAATTCTTTTTTTCTTTCTCGAATTCTTCTCTCAGCTCCGGCTTTACGATGTCTTCGAGCTTTTTTCCTGATATTGCCAAATAGTTGCTGTCCGTGTCCATCTGGATCAGCTCGAAATCCTTTCTGTCAATGTACCTGTCCAGGAAGTCATAATAAAATTCCAACATCCTCAGCTTTGCCAGCTGGTATACCGCGATTCCTATCTGAAATGGACGTCTTATTGTGATCCGGGGCTTTCGGCTTTCTAACTCATACGCTGCTCCTATCTCATCCAGAGTGGTGAAATACGTGCTTCGCATTGCTCTGTCAACTACCTTTTCATCCTTTGTGTATATCACGTTTGTTTGCCGTTCCAAGGCTTCGATGAGCTTTCCATACCCACTGTTTCCCAACAGTTTAAATATATCCGCCAGCAGTGCTTTGCTTTTTTCTACATCTCCTGTCCGGCAATCCTGGGTAATCCAGCTTTTTAATATCGTCGAACCACTCGTATGGGAGCCATGATTTTGTTGTCTCGCAGTCGTAGGCTTTTACCCATTTCTCGTATGAGGTTCCTGGGCCGAGGTAGTTCATTATGTCTAGAAAACGGAAGCCTGATGTCAGTAAGAACATTATTTTGTTACTGTTCTTCGCCACTCTGACTTTGCTTGCTGTGTCCGCCAGCTTTTTCACGAAGTGTGCCTTTATTAGATTGAGATCGTATTTCCCCGAGTTGAAACCCAGGACTGGGACCTGATCACACCATTCTTCTATTTTTTTCTTTTGATCTTTTGGCAGCAGGGTGATGTCTGCTGGCATAAATTCATCTCTTACCTGTTTCCTGATGTTTTTTCCGCGTCTTTCTAACTCTTCTGCGAACTTGCGGATCAGCTCTGTGGGATCTTTTTCACATATGTGGGTTGGCTTTCTTTCTAGGGTGTCTCCGATGCTTATCGAGACTGGGACGTGTACGTTTTCGATTGTGAGTCTGTCTGTCAGCTCCTTCCGCTGATTTTTGTCGCCGTATGCCTCAAAATCATACAAAATTGCATGCGGGTAACTTTTTGTTTTTGCTTCCGGTAGTTCTTCTACATATTTGTCTCCGACTTCGCACGCCCAACACTCTATTACTTTGTATCCTTTCTTTCGGAGATATGCCGTTTTCCTCTTTGTTGCTTGAAAGAGCTCTTCTCTTGTTCTTCCACAATGCTCTATTACTGTGTTACGATCACGGTGACATTTTGGACACCCGTGCCAGTAGCATCCGTGATATTGCAGAACTAACTTTTTCTCATGGTTATACCCGTCAACTGGCCTGTTCTCTACCCATCGCTCTCCTCCATGCCCTGACATTGCGTGGGCTATTGGAATTTTCCAGTGCTTTGCTACGTACTCCAACCACTGTATTGATTCTTTTGATGCTTTATGCCGTGGATAAAATGCTTTCTGGTATGCTGACTGTGGCGCTTCCACCTTTTCTCCTGGGCAATCTATTACAGTTTCCCCTTGGGCGCATCTTTCTGCATGACGTTGAAGATTACATGCTTTTGTGAATCTTGCGTGGCAATGGTTGCATTCGTAATTTTTCGCTAACTTTGTTATGTCTTTTATCAAAAATGCGTGCTCCCCGTAAATTCCTATTGTCATGATGTTTTTTAACTTTGGTGACGGATTTCTTGTCAGATGCCATACTACCTCTTTATCTTCTAAACGCTCTGGTATGTAAACTCTTATTCCGAGCCAATCTGAGAAAGTGGCGCCCTTGTTCAGGTGCATTTCTACCTTTTCTATTTCATCTAGTGAGGTTTTTACACAATTGGTCGGTGTTTCGCGGAGCTTGAAGAAACTCTTGGCCAGACTGCGGGCTGCTTCTGTGCTTCGATCTGGCCTTGCGCCTTTATGCACAGCAATACAGCGCCATAGACACAGGTTATCCCTATACGTGTCTAGGGCAGCCATTGCTTGTTTCCTCCCCGTGTTTGCTTGTTTACGTAGCCAGTCCGGCAATGGCCCTGTTCCCAACAGCGGTTGGCGGTCAATCACAACTCTTACATCTACTGCGAAGAAGTGGTCGAAAACCCATTTTGTGTCTGGTCTTTCGATATTGTCCGGTTCTAGACGTGCTGCCTCCTTTTCCCTTATCCAGTTTTCCACGTCTTCCAGTTTTTTCATCCTTGGCGAGCGTTTTTCAGCTTGGTAGTAGGTTGAAAAGGTGCCGTCTTCAATGTTGCGCAAAGTTGTTGCGTAGACGTAAAATGTGAAAAATGATGTTCTTACTTCCCTTCTTATTTTTTCCATGAATTTTGCTGTGAGGTCTTTATTCAGCTCTCTTGTGATACGCCATCTCTTGTACCGCCTCCCGCTTTTCTCTTCACCCTCGAATTCCGTGTCTTCAAACAGATTCATAATCTCATTCTGGTAGGCTGCCACGTTTCTTATGCTATTGGGTTGAATGGGATCAAATTGTCTCAGAAGCTGTCTTTTGTTCTTATTTCTCGGTGGTGGTATTGGTTTGTAAGGTTTTGGTTTTAATGGGGTTTTTAATTTTTTATTTACACCTTCTGGGATAGGTTCTTCCAGCACATTCCTTATTACATTTTGAACTGCGGGCGCATCTTCTGCTATTAATTGTGATAAATATCGCAAATCTTCTGGATCTAGATTTGCAAGCTCTTCTTCCAAAGATCTGAGGTCTATGCTGTCCATCGTATATAATGTGGCAAAATATTTTTAATTATTAATTATTAATTGTTGTTAACATGGTGCTGCGTTTCTTTAAATGGGAGGTGTTTATGTTTCTTCCAAGTAGTAATATCGGAGTCTGACTAAAACTACCGAGCAGCTCCCACATAATTTACCTCTTTCCCTAGTACGAAGGGGTTCATCCCCGGAGTACTAGTCCCGGAAAGAGGTAAAATTATGTGGGTGCGCCCGAGGTGGTTTTAGTCAGACTCCGATATTACTACTCAGAGTAATATACAAAAGCCACGATGCATTCTGGTCTGGATTGGAAAAAAATAAACTGGAAAACCAAAGCATCCCATCATGGGGGGTGCTACTTTCCATTTATCCAAAATGTTTGGAAATTTCTGTCAGAAGTGAAATGGAAAGGCCGGTTTCGGTTCAGTCAGCTGTAATATTTAGGACCAGTTCTCTCTAATCTGGATGTGGTCCACCATGACTGGTCAAACCAGTCAGACTGAAATTGACCCTTCTGTTTTGTCTTCTCACAGATGTAGAGCACTGGGGAAAAGAATGAAAAATGGAAAGGACCATCCCACTTGGTTTGCCCAGTTTAATTAGTCAGAGTGTTGTTCCATTTTACAAAAGTCGGTCCCTGTTGGTTTGACTGGTCAGACAGCGAGCAGTTATATCTATATAAATATACCTATATTTAGATCTAACAAATATACACACACAAAATTTATTTTTATTAGCACTTTTTTTTCATTTCTGGTTGTGGAAAACAGAGCTTAAACTAATGTTAGTAATTTGTTAACTTAACAACAAGTCATTCTTTTCAAGTTTCAAACACAGGACTTTAAATATTCTTGAGATTTTGAGATCAGTTATCCGGGAGGCAGAGATGATTGACATCCATTAAAACTCAAACTTGCGTCAAGAATTTTTGCTCTGAAGGGCGCGTGTGATTGATAATGGCTGTAATCAGACCAGTGTGTGAGACAACAGACTGAGGTTTTTCTTTTTATGCACCTACAAAATGCTGCATTCTATCAACAACTGTTACCTCATTTGTCACTGCATTACCTTCATTGCTAACTTTTTCCTCAAGTCCTGCACCTCACGCTCTGTAAGTTTGGCTATTTCTTCATGTTCAATGTAGAAGTTTTTCTCAAATGCTGGGTAGTCAATCTGTAAAAAGTCAAAGTGTAAAAAGGGACATTAAAGGCAAAAATGGAAACCTAAAAATAATGGTCTAGCTTTGCTTAAAATTGACTCCACTGAAATAACAAAAGAGGTATTATGTACAGTGTTGTATCATGAGTTATACAGGTACGAGATCTTGATGGCAAATTGAAAACGTCTGGCAGACTTTTTCAAACTCCGTCCATGTGTCTTGAATTATCGCTAAAAACTAATTGCACTTTGCTCTCTCTCTCTCTCTCTCTTGAGTAACTCACTTAATATCATCACCTTGCTGTTCTAGGTGTGCCTTGTGAATGAGTGACACTACTTGGGCATAGTTCTATCTCAGTTATGACCACAGTATGCATCAAAATCCCTGTGTCGATAGTGCCCCTTTAAGAATTTTAATTTGAACTTGACACCAATCACTGACTTTTAAGCATGGATGTGCAAAGTGTTGACCACCAGAGTTACATTTCAAAAGCCACTGTTTGTGTTATGTGATTTAAGGAAAAGTTAATAATTATTAGACTCATATTTCACTTAAAAACCAATGTTGGTGTTTTTGCGTCAGGTACCCACACCATACTTTTCCTACAAAATACTGATAATTCTAGATTAAAAGATTATTGGCTTTATTAAACAATGACAATGAAAAATACCTCTGAGTGATCCACTGCTGGAAGAGGTACAATGATCTGTAAAAAAAAAAAAAAAATTAATTTAAGCAACCAATAGCAACAACAGTTCGAAAAACGTACATGTACATGCAAGTTCGTAAACTTACAAAGTTACTATCCTATACAGGAGCTGTTGACTCAAGATTAGTGAATTGTCTATTGTGTGGTTCCAGAAAATATCCATACTCCCAAAATTCCAGAGCCTACGTGGGGGTGGGAGGGGGAGGGGCAAAACCAAGAATTTTGCATTACAGTCGAACCCCTATTAAGCGGCCACTCATTAAGCAGCCACCCCCTATTAAGCGGCCTGGTTCTAAAGTCCCGAAACTATTGTCACTATGATACTGTAAACAAAACCCCTTTTAAGCAGGCACCTCTATTAAGCGACCGCGGCCACCTTTCTGCCGTTCTGATGAATGTTCTTTTACTGTTTTTACCTCTATTTAGCGGCCAGTAAGAATGTAACATACATTGTTTGGATTTATTTTCAATAAGGTCAGACAGTGAAGGCTGACAAAATCATTCAAACGCAGGTTTATTGTCGTCTTCATGTGTTTCCGTTATTCCTTTTCACTTTATTTTGCAATTTCTGACGAACCCCTATTAAAACACTTGGCCGGTTAACCTAATTTTTCAGCTGCATTTTAGAGCCGAACACAGCAACGCAATAAACTTCTTTCCCCTCAATCATCCCTCCGTGTTGCTTTGCAGTTTACAAGGCAAGATTGTTCTAGATCAAAGGTTTAAATCCATTTGTGAAGTCAAAACATGACTTGTGTCTTCATTAGTGCACAATTAAAAGTGTGCCTGCATTACTACAGACAGCAGTTTCCTTTCACACTCTGTATAGTGCAAACGAAAAGTCTTCTCTTTTATTGTGTTGCCTTGTAGTTTTGGTACGATGTTTACTCATGGCAGTAAATTATGGATAAGTTTCAAATAGAATTGGTAGTCAGAATTTCTAGCAAATTTTGCGGTATTTCACATGTTTTTCTCAATTTTGCGGGATTTCGCGGATATACCTGTATTTCGCGGCTCCGCAACCGCACGAAATTTCAGAAGCCACGATTAGAAAAGAGCTAGTATCTACTACAGGGTTACCTTTTCTGTCAAAAATGGTATAAAAAGGATAAGGGTTTACACCTCGGGGGGAGGGGAGCCTCCCCATCAAAAAAAAATAGTTTTGAGTATCCCCCCTCCCCCCCCCCCCCCCGCCCTGCTAGAATTTTCTACATGTACCTTTGATTTCTCTGGAGCAATAGGATTTCCATCACTGTCATACTCAATTTCTTCCTCATCGTCAGGATAAGCAACTACAGGTGCATTCTTCACATAGTTGAAATACGATTCATGATCATCTTCATCCTCAATGTCATCTCTTCTAATCCTGATTGCCAGTGCACATTTCCACATCATTAAAATCAATATACAGATTACAAAGAAACTTTATTTACAAATCACTGTCTTATCAATAACCAATAATTACCTACATGAATAAATAATTTACTCTACAATAAGTAAATGTAGCTTTGACCTCAAAACTGTAACAACGTAATTGATATGACGTGTAGTATATGAAATGATTCATATATGAACTGCGGATATATATGAAGGTGATATGTGATCTTCGCAGTGAATTTCCAATATAAGCAATTGGAATGAAGAAGCCTGAAAAAAATCAGGGCTTCAACAGGATTCCAACCTGTGACCTCAGCGATACCGGTGTGATGCTCTACCAACTGAGCTATGAAGCCACACATTGGGAGCGAGGTCAATTGTGAGTTCTTATTTTCCCGTGAAAGGAGTGAAATGATGTGTAGTATATGAAATGATTCATATTATGAACTGCGGATATATATGAAGGTGATATGTGATCTTCGCAGTGAATTTCCAATAATTATAAGCAATTGGAATGAAGAAGCCTGAAAAAAATCAGGGCTTCAATGGGATTCGAACCCGTGACCTCAGCAATACCGATAATTGATATGATCGCCAGATCATAAACAATAGCAAACAAGCTAAAGATAACAAAGCATAGGGTATTCCACAGTCTAAATAGAACTCGGCGCCCCAGAGGACAGTTCGGACAGCAAGAGTGATGCAGTGGAGATAACTGATGGGCAAAACCAAACAAAAAACTCCCAAACATAAAGCTGAGACATGCTGAAATAAGAGTAATAAGACAACAGCTTGAATTTCATTATTATTTTTATTGATTATTGATATTAAATTTTGCAATTTTAATTTCCGTGTGTGCTATTTTTCGCGAGTATTCAAAAATCACAAAATTTACATGTAGTACTGGTACTTGCGAAATTAAGTGAGAATAAGGTATATGTATGAAAATAAGTGGAGAAGTGGTCTCACTTTTTCCAAGTCACAATTTCACTTATCGTTCAAGGTATAAAATATATTTGTTTCAAATTCAAACCATGTATATCAGCAATATGACCATTCATTTAAATAATGAAGGGTTGATACAGTATGTACTGTAGATGTATTAGCCAAATGCCTATTGATACATAATTTCCAACAACAGGTCAGTCGGCAACCAATTTTTACACATTTCAACAATGTCAATCTCTTGACTACATACTGGTACATTGTAGTCCATACAATGTATTTAAACACTCGGACAAGTCAGCTGTTTAAAGGTACATGTAAACAACCACTGGAGCTTCTAATGCAGGGTTTTTCATTTTTCTGCAGGCAAAAGATGATTTTCGCCACCTGTGAATGTCTCCATTGCTGGCAACTTCAATTTAATTCATTGCAAAACGATCTATGGATTTCCGAACAATTCTATGTTAATTTCGCCGCCTGTTTGCAGTTCTTCTACACCAACTTTATTTGAAAAGGAAACCCTTCGCTACTAATGTAGTAAAATACAAATGTAAGAAGAAGACAAATAAACCACTTACTTTTTCTTGTCTTTTTCACTTTTTTCCTTCTCAGATAAGCTTGTTTCCTTTTGTACTTCATGCTGAGAATTTAAGAAAAAAATAAATTTATAAAATAATATCATCATAACAATGAATCGGCTTGCCAATCCTTGAGTGAGACAGACCACAACTGGGTACATGTAGTCATGAATGTACTTGAGGCTGGTTAGACTGCAAGCAGTCTCTCTTTTGCTTTAAAATCCATTAGCAACAAATGCGAAAGGGAGTGAGCATAATGCACAAGAGATAAGGTAGCACAGGAACCAAAGGAAAAGCAAAAAGAGGGACTGCAATGGTTTCAAACAGTGTGTTTCTGATGCAAGCAAAAGAGAGACTGCTTGCAGTCTGGAGGTTCCAGGTCATTTCAAGTCATTCTCCTCATTTAAATTTGCCATGTCCAAGATTTTGAGCAGGAGAACAAGTGGTTAGTACACCTGGGAATGACCGTAACTTACATGTATTTGTGTTCTTATACACGTTACTTACTATGTTGTGGTTCAGTCTTATCCTTGGAACAATTTCCATTATGGCAACCATATCTTACCATACATCAGAACAAAGGAAAAATGCCAAATTGTACCAAAGGTAAACTTGAACCACAACATTTATAAAAAATGTTGGTTGAAATATTGAAAGCAACTAGGCAAAATCATGTTCACAGGAGGCTATTTTACCTGGTGTCTAGCCCTTTAAGGGCAATTTAAATGCTACTATTTGGTAAAAATTAATGTGACTTTTGAACTGCATACTTCTTCGTCACACAACACACCTGTAATCACATATTAAGCTTTGTAACATCATTATATACCATTATGGAGGAAGTCATGCAGTGTAAATAATCCTACCTCAATTCCTGCCATGAATTTATCCAACTCATCTTCCTCGTCATCATCATTATCTCCTACTTGCCGATTTACAGGTGTGTTGTCATCCTCATCATCATCGTCAACAAATTTTGCCTCATCATCTTCATTGTCACTATCTACAAATATTCTATGAAAGAAATAAAAAAGCTTTTTAATTTATTATTCCAACTTAAATTTAAGGACTCTTCTTTGTGAGAATTCAAAGCAGATTTGCAATAATTTTTAGGTAAACCTTTATTCTGATTACAACAATCTTCTGTAGATGTAGTCTCTGATTACCCTGAGTTATTGTCGCAAGGTTGGATATTTGCAATCCTGTTATTTTAAATTAAAAAATTTGTAAAGGTGCCAATTTTCCCTACTTTCAGTCACAAGATATACACATGGTGGTAAGGGAGAGGGGGGTGGGAGGCCAATCATCAACCATGAGCCTGTTATTCTTCAAATCCCGATTCACATTACTTGGGGGCAAATATTTTACAAAATTATCATCCTAAACGAATTGAGCTGAGAGAATGCATCCTTCGCACAAGATCATTCTTTGGCTTCAATTTTGGATCAACAACATAAACTGATTATTAATTAATATCATTGAGTACAGTATATTTAATTAAAATTTACTTTTTGCAAACACTTTTAGCCAGAATCTCAAATTCCAGTTCTCAAAATAAACAGAATATGCATATAACCTTGTGTGTAAAAACTGTTTAATATAAAAAAGTGCTCAATTGAGTTCTTTTTTATAAACAGTTTTTATCACATGCTAATTTTGGCTCAAATCACACACTGTGAATAACCCATTTACACTACCCTACATGGAAAATGATCAGAGACTACCAGGCCACCTCATTTCATTTTACAAGTGTCTGAACTCCATGTAGGAGGCCATGTGGCCTAGAAATTAGGGTGCTGTACTTGAAATGAAGAGGCCTCTGGTTCAAATCCTCCTCCCTACTAATAGATAGATTTGTGTTTGGTGGCCCTGAATTCAACTCCTCTGCACTTTGTAAATAGCCAACTGGTCTGCTTCCTGCCAGTTGGGATTTTTGACAAGTTTCTGTTCTACAATATTTGTTTGTTTATAAACAGTGTCCTCATGCAGTAAGCACAGTAGTGCTAAATACATTCATTTGACACTTATCAGGAAATAACATGTTGATCAAAGTCGATCATCGAAAACGTAGTCGATAAGTCGATAGTACTCGATATTTGTTGATAATTGTCAATCGACAAGTTTAATTTATCGATAAAAGTCGATAATCACAAGATTTTCAACTGATTATCGATTTTATCGAAAAAAAAAGCAGACACATTTTTCAATCGGCCACGAAATTCAAGTAAGTGTGCGCGGCAACTGATGTCTTGCCTCCTGCCATACATGTATATCGTTTTTTGTATTTCTGATCAAAATTAATCAAAATCGAACAAGTCGATAATCACCAGAAATTGCGTGATCGACTTTTATCGACTTCCAATATTTGTCAATTGATTAGTATCGAATTTGATTGACAATGATTGAATTTTATCAACCATCAAAATTATCGACATGTTACGTCCTGCACTTATATAAAGTGCTTTATTATTTTTACTATTATTTTATTAATTTTGTATAAATTATTATTAATAGGTGTCACTCTAATTAAATAAAACGCAAATGAGCGAACCTGTAATATGTATCTCATCCTTCCAATACAGTGTACTTACGGTTTTCTGGCTCCTGGAAGCGGAAATGATGAAACACCTTTCTGGGGAGGTCGAGTTTGCTTCATATTTCCAACTGGCTTAGACAAAGGAATTCCTTTTCCGATATTTTTCGGTAGAGGATCCTCTTTCTTGGCTGCCAGTGCAAATCCGCTAAAACCAAAGCCTCGTTGCTTGCCTGGCCCTCCCTTGTTGAACATCGTAATTCTGATAAAGGCGACAGATACTGTAGTTTGTAATTTGAAGTTTGTAACAAATGAACTCAAATCGGATCGAAGTCAACAGACCAAGGTTAACTTGAGTAAATAAGCTCGGTGATCATTCCATTTTCATGTCCTCGGATGAACTGCAAAGATACCTTACGTGTGGGGTTCGCGAAATTATAAACAAAGTTTCAAATTGTGCTGTGAAACAAAGTGTTTGTTGGGCTGGAAGTCTGGCAAAGAATCCGCCATTACTTGGCTGTTGCGCAGTTCACTCCAAGAGTTGTAAATTCTGGCGCATCATCTGCAAAAGGATCCGCTGGTAAGAACATGCTTTCTTATCAATCCAGACTTCTGTTTATTGTGCTCGGTCAGTCACAAGTAGGATCGCAATGTGTACGTGTGCCGGTCGCAGAAAATAATATAGCACTACTAGTCACGTTCTATGTAATAAAAATCTATGTAATCAAAATACAGTAAACAGGGCCAATTATGGGTTAACTAGGACGGAAACCGCCTGTTGTTTCACACGCTAACTCGTGCTACTTAAAAATACTCAGATCCAATTAAAGGATAACCGAATGAAACCTGGCTCAGCGAGAATAATATAGACAAAAAATAACAGAGAAATAACATGCTAAGACCTTTCTGAGATGTCATAAGTGGCTGCAAAGCAGACTACGTTAGACCAGCCTGCTTGCACTACAGAAGTCTTAACAACGGTCATAATAAAAAAAGAAATAACTTTGACCGATATTTTCGGTCTTTAACAAAATTCCCCAAGGGGGTTTTAAAGTACTATACGAGACCCCATCAAACTTGGCGGACATACTCACAAAAAATTACTTTCGAAAGTTATTTATGGAAAATTGAGAGCTTGTTCCATTTCAGAGGTAAATTAAAGCAATTTTCATAATAAAATGGCGCTTTCCTTTGTTGATATGAGCCAAAGTTGTGTCGATATGTTAAATTTTTCATTTCAAACTGACTTTATTTCCTATGCAAAACAAAAGGTTTGGCATATTTTGTAGCATTTTAGTAGTTTGTTCTGGAGAAATCATTATCTGTAACATCGTTCTCGTGAGAACGGCCTGGGAGTGCCGTTAAGTTGTTCCCACTTTTTCCGCGTTGACATAATTAGAAACACTTGGAACCTATGGTAACTAACAACGTTAATGAACAGTGACCTGAGGAGGTCAGTAAAAGAACTCATTGCACATGGTAATCATGGTTAACATAATTTCACGCAGCTACCACGACCGCAATAAAATGCTCGGTCATTATAATTTTAAGCGTTTAAGCCGTAAAATCTGACATCGATAATGCAGAAAATTTCACACACAAAAAGAAAGTAAAAAGTGTAATAACTAGATATAAAAGCAGGGGTGGCGAATGGTACATGCGAGACTTTGCGAGACCGCGAGACCTCGGTTTTTCTTTGCGAGCCCGAGGCATTTTGACGTTTTATGTTGCGAGAGCGAGACTTTAAATCGTTTTGAATGCGAGCGCGAGACGTTGAGATTTCAGAAATTCGAGTCTTTGAAGCTTAGCACGTACGTTAGCTTATTTATACAAAAAGCCCTCAATACAAACCAGCCAAAATCTTGTATACGAAACGTCCAATCTGTCAACGGTTAAATGATATTAGTATTGTTTTTCTGGACGTGACTTCATTTCCGCTTGTTGCTCTTCGCCGTTTCCCTTTGATCTTTTGATTGACGTACTGTCACTTGCAACCAATCTTGTTCTGGAACTCCTCAAAAAAAAGCGGCCGCGTGGAGTTCAGCTTCATAGGTCATGGAAGACAACGACATGGAGGATACTGTGAAGCGCAAAAAGTTGTCTTCTCATCGTAAGCGAAAGAACGAATCACGTAAGTACTCAATAAATTATTGCTCTTATTATAGAACTTATTATATGCCGGTAATTTGCCGGTATTAGTCTATCACTACTAGTAAACCTTACCACAGTAAGCTAATCTTGGCCAGTTTAAAATATCTGGTCACCGATTTATCATGAATTATCATGATTAATTTTAGCTCGTTCTATGATTTTTTACAGACAGGCCCCGTCTTATCACGTGCGAGTACGGACTTTACACTAAATCATAGCATGTGAATAATTGAGTGTACATTAGCTACACTAGAAACAAAGGATAAAAGTACGGAATGCGCTCTAAAATACCGAACGCCAACCTCGCATACTTGGTGTTCTGTCGTAAAATAACGACGCACTTCCACCTAACTCATTATCGTTAAAGAAAAAAATAATACATGCTTAAAATCAAACATTATAGCCACAAGAAGAAACACAGCATCAAGCTGTGTACAATAGGATCGAAAACTACATGCTCACTTTTCACTAGTGAGAAACCAACCAATAAGAATTCAGAATTTTCGATCCGTCGATCGAGTATAAAAACATAAAAAACATGCCATTTGCCTGAGTGATATCGAACACTCGTCCCTATCGCTCTCCTTTATCGGCAACTGAAGAGATCCAGAAGGATCGAAACCGCGGTATTGCCTGAGTTTAACGGCCATGAGCCTGCTAACAAAATACGGACTGCTAAAATCCTAAAAGTAGCATCGATCTCCAAAGAACATGACTCTAACATGGAGCCAGACGAAGAGCTATCAGTGTAGACACAAACGTTTTCAAAGGTGAACGATTCGCATATGAGTCTATATTAGACATTAAAACGCATTTCAAACCTACTGAAACATTTCAGTACACGCATTTCTCCAATTGCCACCCACCAGGGGTCAAAAAGGGCTTCATTAAAAGTGAAGCACTCAGACTTCTTCGAACAAACTCCTCAAAAACAGAATTTAAAGCTAAAATCTCACAATTCAAAGCACATCTTATGATAAGAGGATACCCAGAAACTCTGTTTTCGGCAATCCTCTCAGAGATAAAGTATGAAGACAGAAAACTTGCCCTTCAAAAAAAATGCAAAGAAAACACGCGAATGTGTAGGCCTGTCACCCCCATTGTTATCACCTTGTACAAGATTGGAAACCGCGGTCGTTGACGGACACTGCAAAAGTCCACATGTATGCACCTGATCCAGAGGACTGTCTTCTCCTGCACTATGAATTTACTGGTAATGTGAAGCTTGATCAAGTCGTTAGTCAGCTTAATGGGGATGAAAATATTGCTCATGTTGACGATGATTATCAATTAGAAATCAGTGATCATGTCTATCATCAGTGCGTCATGCGGCTGAGTCGACTTGGAAGAGTAGAGTCTTCTCCTACGGAAACCGTAGAACCAGCGTCAGTTGGCCACACCTCTAGGGGTCGTTCTCTTGGTCTGCCTCACAGATTTCGAGAGTGACGTTTCAAAAGTCGTTCTTAGGGCGCGTTAATAAGAATAATTGGAATAATGCAAGTTAGTGTTCGTTTGGCTCCTCTTCCTATTCCAGAATACTTGGATTTCCAATCCGGCTATTCTACTCCCAGGAGCAGAATAGCCGGAATATATTCTTGTTCCAGAATACTCCCAAACGAACGCGCGTCGGTAGTGGTCTGTAACTGTTGACATGGTCTTTTCTAGTCGCTCGTGTTTAGCATCTCTTGTGTAAAGGTTTCCAACGTTTTTTCCGATATGATAGGATGGAACATACAGTAAGAGCGTATTGATCTGAAAAATCATACCTAGATTTTTTCGTTAGACTATTTACCGTCGTTTAACGTCCGTCGGTATGATTGTTTTGTGAAGCACGCTTGTAAATAGTGAAATAAGGTACTAGTGATATAATTTGGTTGCAAACACTGCTAATTAGTCTCAGAAATGCTCTAGCTTGATGGGTGAAGTGGCGTAGCAACAAATGTCCGGTTACTGTTTGCCTCAGTCGTTTTGGTAGCTCCGTGAATGTTTTGTCTTGTAGTTTTATAAAAGCAGAAAAAGTGAAACATGGAATATCAATGAATCGATTGCAGACTCACATTGACATATAGCAATCTACAGTTGTTTGGTTAAAGGGCGTTTAACGTCCATTCCAGCTCAATCTCA
Source organism: Meandrina meandrites (assembly GCA_963693305.1). NCBI lineage: Eukaryota > Metazoa > Cnidaria > Anthozoa > Scleractinia > Meandrinidae > Meandrina > Meandrina meandrites. The sequence continues at coordinate 29,044,701 of OY855908.1, forward strand.
GATCTTGATCGCCGAACTGGATGAATTAAAACTATTAAAACTTATGACTACGGTTGGACTTGATCATAGCACGCTGGAGTGAATTAGTGATTTGAGAACAACTTATACTTACTTCAAAAACCATTGAACGAGGTAAATGATGGATGGGGATACTTGTCATTTTACTCTCTACACGGAGGAATCCTTGATTTTGCGGTAAGTTTTTGTACAAATAAGAAACTGTTTATGAGTAATCTATGCGTTGTCGATTACCTTTTAGAGGGTTTGTTATTATAATTCTATACGAAGTAACGCGACGACATCACTTAGAAAAAAAAACTTCAAAATCGATGCGAAGAGACCTAGCTAGATTTCGCTAGCTGTACAAAAATGCGAGACTCCGAGACCGCGAGACGATTCTAAAAACAAAAAAGACGAGACTGCGAGACTCACCAAATTCGGCTATTTTTTTGGCGAGACCCGCCGTTTTAGAAGGACCATTCGCCACCCCTAAAAGCCACCTCGCTGGCTGCAAAGCGCGGGAAAATTTCGCACAAGCCAAACTGTGATTGGCTGGGTGGGCAACACGTTCTTCGTTCTAATTGGTTAATATAAAACAAATTGCACTCTTTTGAAAGTTCTTTACAAAAGCTAAATGCTATGTTTCCAAGGGAAGTGCTTTTAATAAATTTGTTTACTATATCCTTCATCCAATTTCCTTTCCGTGAGGCCGTAAGGAAGTTGGATGTCCGAACGCTAGGTTTCTTAACTAAACAGTTAGCTGATAAAATCAGGAAGTGTAGCTTCCGTCCTGTTTGGCCGGAAGGAAGTTGGATTTTCGCACGCTAGGCGAGTAGGCGAGTAGCGTCATAGCTCTTTTACCGAGAATGAAACTACTGTTTATTTGTTTGGCAGTACCGCAGTTCCTGTTTTTTCCGCATTGCAAGATGCTTAAGCACAAGGCCAAAAAAGCATCGTCATGCCATTGATCACAACAGACATATTCGTTAATAATTACACTTGTTCAGTTGTATGCAACCCAACATTTTCGTGTAATATTCTTTTTTAAATAAAACCTTGTTTTATTTCCCTGAAGTGGTCCAAACACTGTGTATTACTAAACATACTCGTAAACAGAACTAACTGAAGGAATAAGTGATCCGCATAATCAGTAATAGTTAGCGCTTGCGGGAATTGCAGTGCCGGATAATGTCAATATAAGTTATTGTTTGCTAAAGGTGCGCCTACACCTGCACTTGGCAACGAAGTTTAGCCTTATTATCAAACCAAATAAGCCGGCCACAAAGCGAATATCTGTTAGCATGTGAAGTTCGCTTGGTGACGTTAGAAACGCTCGTCGTCTCCGCGCATTCATCGACGACGTATTATCAGGAAAACAGCGTGACGTATTGAGCGTTTGTCGGTTTCCACTCGTTCGACCTCAATGCCCTTCACAATACAATATCTCAACAACAAAAAATAATGAAATAGTTTGTTGTGTTTTAATGGTGTTTTATTTCGCAGTAGTGATATCATATGCAGGAATTTTCCATCGATTCAAAGGTCAAAAATAAGGTTATTCGAGTGACCACATTTAGGCGTCGGCCAGTATGCGGTTTCTTGCCGAAGACAAAACAATTTTATTTTCCTTTTAAATGAGACGAGACGTTTTATTCTTTAAATATCGAGGAAAAATCAATTCCACGGTTATTTTGAACTTTCTAAGTTTGTAGATCTGTTTGCGGAGTATTTAAAACGAGGAACCGTAATCAAATGGGCCACTAAGTCGATTCAAACACTGAACACCTGCAATTGTAAAGCGTGCAGGACTTTAGATGCTTGCTACTGTGGTTGCATTTTCTTATTAATTAATGCTTCAAAAAGAACCTTTTCAATAAAAAATAGCCGATTGTTTTGTGAACGCTTGACTTGCTAAAGTACAATATGTTTGATGAAGCTTAACAGCCACAAAGTGGCAGCTAGAAAAGGAGTGCTATATAATATGTGTTGTTCCTAAAGAGTCCATATCACAGTTGACAGTTCGACTGGAACAACAGCTTATCAAGAGGTTGAACAATTCGAATTTTGTTGAAAGCAAACTTTGTCAAGGGCGTCGGCGATTTAAACATGGAAGGCAGAAAGGTAAGAAAGTTTGACCGATTTGTGCCAGTATTTCATTTTCACAAGCTTATATATGCAGGCCGATTTGCATTGATCAAACGAAATCAGCGCCGTCTAGAAGTTACGAAACTACAAATACTTTGTATTTGCTATTCTTTCGTCTTGACGCAAGTGTTCAAGATTTTCATGCAATATCCACCGCAGAACTGAAGACAATTACGCACTTGCAGCCCTTTTACGTTTTTTCGATGGCTATCTCTAGTAATCAAACTCGAGATTTGAGCAATTTAATCGACGATCACGCAAGGATTGATACACATTTTCATATTGTTGCTTCAAGATTTGCAAACACTGATCAACAAACACCGATTACAATAGGAATCGCTCGCTACCGTGTACTAAATCAGTCTAAAATCGTTCGCTATTGTCTACGAAAACCGTAGGTAAAACTGTAAATGAGAAAGTAAATAGAAAAGGCCAAAATGAGTTTCAAGTCCGACACGCAACTCAAGGACACAAAGTATTGTCCCACGTCACACCCGCGTGGAAATTTCAAGATTTTAATATATCTTTTTGTTCCCGTTCCTGACAGATTTTTCTGATTTTGGCTCTGTTCATGGCCATCTCTCTGGCATACGAGGCTCCTGGATTTTTTCGTGACAGCACCGTGCCTGAAAAATGGGGTTTCCTTCGTAGAAACAAAGAAGCAAAGGATGAACCTGAAAGGTTTGTGTATATTAATTGTTGCTTAGTGCTAAAGACACCAAAAACCGCAGATAAAGATTGCACTACAAACTAAACGGCTTTCAAGTGCGCAAACTACATGTAAAACTCTCATCTCAAGGACCAGGTTTTTAATAGCGTGGGGCACAATCTTATTGCGTTTTTTTTATCTGTTTTTTTTTTTTAAAAAAGCCATTGAATTTATAAAACGTCGGATAAAATAACAGCCCACACAAAACCAACAAAGCAGCTTGCGTGAGTCAAACGAAGCGTTCCAATTAAACATGCTCAAAAACAGTGGATGGGTGGGTGATGAAAACATTTCTGCAATGCGGAAAACTGCAGGAAGTGGACCTTATCGGGCGCCATCTTGGGTCGTTTTTGGGCGTGGGAGGGGAGGGTGGGGTGGGAATACAGCAAAAATTGCAATTAAATAAAAAAAAAATGTTTATAGCGGCAGCGAACAACAAAAAACAATAACTCTATTTTTTAACTTAAGTAATAATTTACAGTGGAGTTTATTGAATAATTGCTGTCGAGCGTTAGCGAGACAGCACACTATTCTTTTCTGTAACGTAGGGCGAAAAATCCAAAAATTTTTGCGCAGTAGAGTATTATCCGGGACAATTGAAACGACAATCACGCGGACATCACATGGTTGTCATGCACGTGAGAAATCCTCGCACGCTGTCAGACGCTTTCGACTTTCGAATCTTTCGTGTGTTGTGTTGTTAAAGGTCACAAACTGCTGAATCTCGAGGAAGAAAAGAGGTCAATCAATTTGTGTTTGGTTGCTTCACTGTGTGATCAACTTTTGCCGATTCAAGAATGGAGGTGCCGAGATATCGATCAAGTTCTTATCCACGGATGTTGTTTTCTTACCAGTACATCCAGCAGCACTGAAATACCATGCCAGAATAGTATTTTGAGAAAATTGCCGACTGCAGCTTGCTGGTTTCGGGTAAAAATGGGAAAAGATATTGAGCAATTGCTTGCTATTAGCAAATCAAAATGTTCATCGCTCGTTGAAGCGAACCATTCAACTGTGAAATTAAACGTCTCGTTGCAGTTTCACACAAATTCTTCGCCCGTGGAGGCAAATAATTCAAAATCTGTGCCGTTTGGGCCAGCTATTAAGAACCGACCGTTGAGTCATGTTCATTGTCCGTTGAGGCAAAAAAAATTGAAAAAGTATCGATCACTCGTAGAAGCAAACTGTTCAGTTGTGAAATCAGATGACTGTGTCATGACTGTTTCACTCTGAAATCAAAAGACTCGAGTTCAGTCTTCGCCCGAGGAGGCAAGTTATTCAAAATCTGTGCCGCTTGGGCCGATTAATTCGGCCGTTGAGTCATGTTCTTCGTTCGTTGAGGAAAAATAATTTAATAAAATTGGATCTCTCGGTGAAACAAACTACTCTACTTTAAAATCAAGTGATTGTCTGAATTTTGAGAAATCTGACCTGGATATAGCCTGCGAACGCAGTTCGTCCTCAGAAAAGAAAATACCAAGAGTTCAGCATCCAGTTGCTGTTTGCTCATTTATGACGAACAATTCCTGCTTTCTGAAAAATATCCGCCTGATTGTGAAATTAACAGGATAAATTACGGAGAGCACTGGCGAGTTTTAGTCAATTCAGATTATAATTGTGGTCCTCGCTTCGCCCTTTGTTCACCCTTGATGAATATTTTCACTACTTCCATGCATGCAATTGTTATTCGGATTGGGCCATTTTTCTAAAACACCACTTGCTGTAAAAATTATTACAAATCATCCGGCGAGGTCCTACTGGACACCACTACCCTCCATAGATCAAAAAATTTCCAGACCTGTTGACTGTTCAATTCAGTTCCCACCGTTTTATCGACTTTCGACAGCACTCACTCATGAAATTCCTATTGTAAACAAATATAGTATTGCAGAACTAGAAATTAGTGTGTAAATGCGATGCACATGCCGAAAGCTTAGCTATCAGTTAAAATCTCAGCCCATTTCTTAGCCTGCGAGCAGGCTCACCTTTCTTCGACTCGTTAATTCTCGTTCGATTCGTTCTCGCGGCTAAAATGGTGCTCGTGCGTGTTACCCAAGAGTGAGCCTGCTCGCGGGCTGACCATTTCTCACTAGCCTGCGTAGCTTGACGGTTTTATTGAGGCGAAACGCGCACAAACAGGCGCAAAGCCGCACTCTTTAAAATGTAATTGCCTCAATAGTTACGGTGGTATAATAGCTGGATAATGGTGTAGCTATTACAGACAGCGCCATGTTCTTTTTTTCTGATGTACTGGTAAAAGCGGGAGGCGCGGTGGCCTAATGATTAGTGCGCTGGACTCCGGATCGGGCGGTCCGGGTTCGAGCCCTGGCCGGGGCACTGCGTTGCGTTCTTGGGCAAGATACTTTACTCTCATAGTGCCTCTCTTCACCCAGGTTTTACTGCTGGGGGTAACTAGCATCCCATCCAGGGGGGAGTAGCAATACTCCTAGTCGCTTCCTGCTACGGAAACCGGGATAAGCTCCGGCCTGATGGGCCCCTAGGCTCGTAAGCAGACTTAACCTTTACAGGTAAAAGCAGGATTCTATTACATTTACAGTGAAAAGTTGTACTAATCTTCATGTAATTTTCAGAATTTTACAGATTTGTACAGTTGAATGCCGATTTCTGGGCAGGGCTCTTTAATAAACGGCACCGGCAATGCATGCAGAAGCGATGACAGTTACACAAGTGGTCTTTAATAATTCAGTTCAGCAAATTTGTCCAAATATTAAACGTAAATAAAAGTAGTTTACAACTCGCATTTTAGGATGTATCACCATCCGAGTTCAGATCATTGTCATTATTATAACACGTAGTTGTTGTTTTCCTTTCTAGACGCGAAGAAAATTTATTTTGCAAAGAAACATCACAGCCGATACAGTTACCCGACAGGAAGTTTGGAAGTTATTGGTACACTCCTGAACAAATGACAGAGACTTTTTGTTCGGAGGACCTGCAGATATGTAGCGAAAACAAGGGAACGTATTGCTCCACTACAAAAGAGAATGTCGATGTTAAATATGTAACAACCATCCGTGGCCGACGTCGTTCGAAAATCGTGAAGGAGGAATTGCGTAGACGCTGCGAGTGCGTATATAAAAAGCGCTGAAAACTAACACCATGCTGTTTTTCAGTGCGCTATGGACAAGCCTGAATGTACCGTACTCAAGTAACTTACATAATTAAATGAGGAACATTTTTTAACAGGCGAGAGGACCCACTAGGGATTAGCCAGGATTTTATACATGTCTGAAATGTGCGTGTGTTCGTTTATGGAATTCGGCTCGCGAATGGAGTGCCAAGCTTCTAAAAATAATCTGCGTGACCACTGAGGACAACAGTCTATAATCTTTATTTACGTCATCGAAATCGAATTCGTGGTTGTTTTGTATATGTATCTAGAAAAAAAGCGCACAAAGGAGCGATTTTTACAGGTGACAAGAACTCTCTTTTGGCGCAATATTGCATAGTATTTTAACCGAAACGTCCATTTTTTACAAATTTCTAGTCAGTGACAACAACTTCAAATAAGACCGCTTGCGCCTGCATTCACTTCATTCGAGCTTGGATGCTGAGTGGAAGCGAGCGATCGATAGATTTTTTACTTAAGTAGAATAAAACGTTTTCTGAGATCAGTTCTACGTATTAATACTGGAATGGAATGGAACTGAACATTCATTTAAATTAACGGAGTTTTTGTTATAATCGCCTCAGTACCAAGCCACTAGCTGCGATACTTTAACCAATTCGAAGCATGGGCCACTCACCTGTTATATGAATATATGAAAACTGAGGTTTTTTTAGTATCAAATTACAGAACCCCTGCCTATATATTACTTGGTAATCCTGAATGTCTCAAGACGCATCATCGTGCAGTTAAAGGAAAACGGATTTCCGTAATTACCGACTGTAATTTCTGTTCCAAATTCCAGATCGTGTAGGGCCAGGGTGGGGAGGGGGAAGGTAAGAGCGGATAGTGAGGAGGGGTGGGTGGGGTAAGCTGTAAAATGAAGAGCGGACTAATTCCTAGAATTCCCTCTCCACAGTCCGCGCCACATTCTCGTTACATTTAGGGAACGTGGAACAGACTAACTATTAGTCAAAATGTTTCGTTATATAGTATATTATTGGAAATAACTTGATGTTAAAAATAGGAATTCAGCTAATTGATATTATTATAACTATCACGTTTTCAAAATAGAGGCCATCTTTGATTTGTCAGCAGTTTTTTTTATTTTTTAAAACGATGAATGGGATGTTTGAAAATCGATTGAATTTCGGAAACCATGGTTTAGAATTCTTAAGACTATTGTAAATATTTGACGAAGTACTGAGTAGAGTATAATACTTAATGCTGATTAATTTCCTTTCTAAAAAAAACCTTACAAATTACACGGTGAAGCACAGTGATAAAGCTACTAGGAAAACGAATATATAAAATTTCATATATTTGAACTGGGGAGAAAGATCTGAACACATGACATGTACAGATCATTGTGACCACAGTCCAATCAATCGATTATACAAAGTTCGTATAGTGTGATCGTCCGGGTGAGAGTAGTTCTGAAAAGAACTGTTGTTGGTGACTGATGTTTCGACAACCTGTGCGGAAGTCATCTTCAGAGTCAAGTAAAAAATGGTTGTTGTCAGTCTGGTCCGTCGATGTTGATTGCATGCATGGCGAGTTGATCTTCGTGCGCGCGTTCTACCACATAAGTTGTTGTATCAAAATTAATTTCTCTAAAGGCTCTGCCAAATACACGCAACATGTCAACGCACAAATGTGGTTGCAACTCTGTAGGCTCGCGTTGTGAAACTTCTAGGCTAGGAGCTGGCCAAAGGAATGCAACATCTCAAAAGCAACATAGCGAGACATTGTGTGTAACCTGTTGCAAACATATTGCCATCCTGCTGCATCATGTTGGATGGCGCATTGAAATGGCAAGCCGAACAAGTGTACATGTCGAAAGTGGCCAAACGTGTGTAACATGCAATATCTAAAAAAAATTAAGGGCGATTTACAGGGTAAGACTTTCTCGCATGCAACAAGCTTACGCCATGACTACAACACGAATCGCACCGTGTAAATCAACCTACTACACCCTTACAAAAGACGCGCGCCCGTGTATAAAATGGTCCTGTAATATTGTAGGCCGGTAGTAAGCTTTTCGCATGCGAGGAAGTCGAACCGTGTGAATCGCCCTTAAGACGAAAAATTTGACTACAGGTTGTATTTTCAAACGCACGCATCTAATATCTTGCAACTGGTTTGCCGAAATGTGTGCAACATGTTGTTGTCCACAACAATATTGCAAAGTTGCGTCGGAAGCTTCCGGTTGCGTTGAAATGTTCGGTGCGTTTGGCCGGGCCGTAGAAGTAGAACCATTCCATAACTACGCCGGCGAACGATAAACCTAACACATACGTAGAGAGTAACAAATCGTTCATTTATTATTGATCCAAAAAGGCACTCATCTTTTGTTTGAATTAAACCTTATTAAATTACTAGTTCCGCTGTCCTCGCTTCTTCCTCTAAGCGAACTACTTGAATGATTAATAGTCCTTTCTTTTTGACACGAAGACAAAACGTCTGTCGGCAATTCCATTTCAAGATCTTCATCATTGAGTTCCTCTGTCACAAAAATACTGCTCCGCTCTCCTTGAGGGACCTCGTAATTGGTTTTCGCGGCAGCTGCTGGAGCTTCGGTGGGTGGTTTCTTTGAAAACAAATGTATTATATTTTTACATCTGTCTAGCGAAGATGTGGAAATAGTCGTACCATTATCCGCCTTTGTTGAGACGACAGGTTCTCTGTTGTTCACAACTGTTCTTAGAGTTGGCGGGTTTTTAAAGCAAGTGTTTTCGTTCAATTTCCCCATGTCCCTTGCCCCTTTACTTTGACTGGGAGTTTCACAAATAGGCGACTTCGCTAAAGCATCTCCGTCAATAAAAGTGTCACTATCAACTTCTGACGAAGAGATCGGAAACACGCCCGTAAATTGTTCCGGGGAGATTATTTCAGAAAAGTCATCTGAAATGTCGTCGTTGCTGGCATGGAGTCCATCATTTTCTTCATTTGTAGAGCTTTGCTCTCTGTCCTTGTCAATTGACAGATTGGCATTTCTTGTCTGCAAGTCGTTTTCGGCGCCACTGTCACTATCGCAAGGCTTGCTTCCAGTTTCAATGGACTGCACTTGGTCAATAGCTCCAACCATGTCCTCAAGGTTCAGTCGCTTTAGAACGAGCTTGGCCTGGCGCGAGTACTCCTCTTGAGGCTCATCCGGGAATCTAGTATGCAACGCGTTCATACTTCCTAATAAGGCGCTGTTCTGCATGGAGCACTCTACGCATGTCACAGCGACAATGGCGTCCTGAACAGTGACGAACTCGCGAAACATCAAGCGCGCATGCGCCTGTGCTAACCTTATAAGGCTTTCCAATAATCTGATGGTGGTCCGTGCTGCATTGCGCAGGTCCGCCTGCCGCTGACAGTGGTAATAACGGCTCAGAATTCTGCAAATGGTAATCGAGCGCACATCAGGTTACAAATGCTACATGTACCGAATGTACTGAGATTTAAACATTAGAACAATAGACTTGTTTGTGGTGACATCCGTCATTTTGACAATGGGGCAAACGTGTCGCAAAATACAGAGTTTGTAGGAAAATTTCAGGGTCTTCGAAATCAAATTACATGTACTTTCACAAACTGGAATTTCTGCGTTATTCATGAATTAAAAACTTAAGACGTTAGGTCAATGATTTGGCTGATGATATTTGGGGGATGTGGCCTGGGTGTTATTGCATTTTAGTTTTCTATACATTTGTCTGCAAAACCGTGCCGTTGTCTGCGGGAAAATTTATAGACAAGTGTAAGGAAAACTAAAAACGCAATTACAGGTTTCCTACCATAAATTCATAAATAACGCAGAAAATCAATTTTATTTTGCGACACGTCTTGTCCCATTTTCAAAATGGCGGACTTTAAGCGAAAAGGTCTACAGCAATGACTCTTTCTTTTGAACAGAAGCCAAAGAAAGCAGATCGCAGCAAAATGGTATAGATCAGAAAACTATTTTAACAAAACAGACACAATGACCTGTAGTGTTCGATTGTGGCTATTAGGTCCCAATCGCTTTTGGTGTCATTTTACAGTTCAAGTCGTGTAATAACTCCTTTTATGATACTATGGCTAACTCATCGAGTGGGCAAAACGAACCAAATCCTGCTCTGTGATTGGCTAACCGAGCGGGAAATATAGGGCTATCTTTCCCGCTCGGGATTGCCTGCTGTGCACCTTAAAGTTCCTGTGAAATAATTTCGATGGTTAGATGCACTTTTTGCGTGTTTTTCATAAACCTGCAGACACCTGCAAACGCCAATCAAAGCACTTACGAAGTGTACGGATCATGAGAAGCACTTCTCGGATAGTAGTGTTTCCGGTGTACGGCAGTGAGCATGGAATAGTACGTGAATTTAAAATTGGCGCAAACACTGTGCGATTCGTGACTAAAACGTGAATGAGCATCTAATTTCTATGCCTTTAGTTCGAAGCTCTTTATTGAACCAAATATGAAGAGTTACACCTGACTTGTTACTAGAGCTTATCAAAAGATAATTATAACGCGCCGTGAGATTGGCAAAAATCGGGGTCGGATTTTTCAGTAAAACTCACGGGTTTTACGAGCGATGTCGATAGCCGGCTTTCTGCCAAAACGAGGGAAACAGCGCGGCAATGAGACCCAAATAGCAAACTTGCTCCTCCCCCACGCTCTTTCGCTCTCTTCTCCCCAGGCTCCGGGCGCTTACTTTGAACCTCTCCTTTCCCAGCCCATACGAAAAAACAAAAGAGGCCTCTGCGGAGGAGCGAGAACTTGGACTACTTTGGATTTTCGCAAGCAGTCAGCAGCCAATCAGAAGCACTACACAGATCTACGTAGAGCTACGTCATCAGTGTGGAATTTTTCGACAAGTGATCAAAGCTCAGATGCTCTTGAGCGTGGGAGGATAGAAGAATGTATATTCTTGCCAGACACGCAATCCACCAACCTGTTACTTTCCGGTGTCAGTTGAGGCTTAAGAGTTTTGATGTAACAGAAGTATGCCTGCATTTTTTCCATACTCCAAAGTGGCTCCGATGAGGAGGCTGTTGTTGAGCGCAGGCCTTTTCCTTCCAAAATGAACGACGATACGATTCTGAAACAAAAACAAACAGGAAAGATTCGTGTATAGACAAAAAAACTGTAACAGGTCAAACGAGCACCAGCCAAGCTTGTAACAGTGCAAACGCATTGCTTGCAAATGTTACTAGATCGCTTTTCACCTGACTGTTGAGAGTAATTCACATTTGCTTTGGTTTTGCATTGCTACGCTGAGTGATTGGTTAAAAAAAACTCGCGCCACTTTAGTTAAACCAATCAGAAGCTAAGTAAAGCCAAAATGAACGTGACTGACTCGCGAACGTTTTCCCGCGCTTCGTGTCGTCTGCATACATTTGCTTCGAGGACTTTTTGATTGGTTCACTGGATTGTCTGGGTCGTTTGTGATTTGCCAGAAAGTTAACCTAAGTTTTGATTCTGCGAAATACAATGTATAATGTATACCATAATGAAAATAACAGGACAGTCCTGGACTCTCAGTTGCTAAAAGGTCTGAATTTAGTGGCCTGTTACGCGGCCATTGAAACAGTAATGGAATTTTGTACCTATCCCATTCCTCATTTCTAGCGTCATGTAAGACCAGCAAGAGATCAAATCTGCTCAACAATGGACTAGCCACAGCAATATTGACACTCAGGCATTCAGAAGGGTCATATGGTCCTTTGGGATTTGTCGCAGCCAAGATTGTTGTTCTGGTGTTTAGCTTGCAGACCATTCCAGCTTTAGCTACACTGATGGTCTGCTGCTCCATAGCTTCATGAATACCTGGAAAACAATGAGATAACTTCATGGAACTACAAGGAAAAAAGCAGTAAATACAACATTTGGAAAGAAGAACAGCAGAATAGAGAGCAGAAGAGGGATAAAGAAAATTAAACGATGGGTATTTCTTCAAGCAAAAATTGCTACAAAATAAAATGTATAACAGACCAACTCAGCACTACTAAGTTTTAAGGTTAAAACAAGCGTCAAAACGAAAAAAGAACCCCTCCCCCTATCGATAGCATGTATCCCGTTTAGCCTGTTTCAGCCAATCAGGTGTTTGGTAGTAACACGACCAAGTTTTATTTGTACTGCACTATTACATGACATGACTACAAATATGAATTAAAAAAACAAACAGTAACTGGCCACCCAAAAGCTTTAAAGCTAAACTAGTTGTGTGGGGCATGTGTCAAGGGGGCGAAACTCTGTAACTAAGCCTTGCCTCTGGTTTTCCACTCCTGGTTGCGGCACTCTCCCACCCCATCCAATCAGACTAACACCTGGAACGGGCTATCTCTTTTAAGCCCATTTCAAATGGCCTTTAACAAAAGGTAAGTAAATCACAATATTTATACTGCATATGTTTTGAATTCTACTCACATGTTCTGTCATGTTCTTGGATGCTATTAAACTCGTCAATACAGCACAGGCCACCATCTGCTAGAACCAAGGCTCCTGCTTCCAGCTGCCATTCTCCTGAGTCTCTCACAGCTGCCACAGTCAACCCAGCACTCGTTGAACCGATTCCAGTCGTCAGAACGGAGCGAGGCATGATTTTTGCTGCATACTTTAGGAACTGAGATTTTCCTGTACCTGCATGCAAAATATAGCAATTTTAAGCACTTTAAGCACAGTGATGTGTGCTGAACTGCTGCCATTTCCAAAAATTCTTGATTAATAATAATTTTGTATGATTCCCAAGTTGTTATACAGGTGGATAATGCTATCCATCAGATAAATCTTCGTGCACTGGATGTAATGGACAAAACGTATACCATGCTATGCAACAGATCATGATTTAACCATAGTTTTGTATACACCCCTTGAACAAATGCAACAGGATTCAACACCATCCAGTGGATAGCACAGTTTGTTTTGAACACTTATCCACTTATCCACCATTTGAACAACTGGGCACTGAAGTGGTCTAGAGTAAAAACAGTTACTCGCCACCTGTTATCGCAAACTGAAAGAAATGTTGGGTGTTAGCTGCATAATAACCAAGACAGTATCCTCTGCCTTTCCAAAACTTATTCTTTAGATCCTAACCAAACTCATGTCAAACTCAGAGACGTTTTCTGATCCACCTTCAGTGACTGTGTATACATAAAATTCTTCTTTGCTGTGTGCCTTTCAATAACATGTTAACTTCGAAGTTCAAATCCTTACTAAAGATTGTTTTTTATTGCTGTCAATCATTACTGCCAGCGACTTGGTGACTTTGATCAGATTTTGGACTCAGCTGTCACTTGTCACTTATTGATTCACCCACTTCTATTCCCTGATAATTTTTATGCATCTGTCTTGTAACCTATATAAATCAAGAACAGGGTCTGCCAGTCCCCACACTCACGCAAACACATCAAGTTCCACTGAGTGGATGTATCCCTTACCTGGGTCTCCGACCAACAGCAAATGTGACTCTCCCCTCACTCGTGTCCCAGAAGCATCGACTCTCTGCACACCACCAATGAGAACCAAGGCAACTGCAAGCTTGACGGCATACAAGCCATAAACTTGTGGGCAAAAGCTGGAGAGAATGTGGTTTCTGGCTTGCAGGGGAGAATCTTTATATCTCTCCCAAAACTCGGCAAACTCTCGCTTCAGCTCTTCAGTGACGAGAACTCCAGCTCTCTGCTCATTGTTCACAGACAAGTGATTTGCCTTGAGAACCACTTCAAGGTCACAGCGACTCTAAAGAAATATTACATATAATTAACACAAGACTCCACAAGTCTTGTTGCAAATATGTAATAATAATTATTCTTCTTTTGATTCAAGTGTAGATTGCAATCCTGATTTCTCAAGAACTCTTTTGAAACTCCCTATAACCCAAACCAAGTGTTGTTTCCTTTCCTTAAAGTCTAACATTCAAGTTCTGTAATTTCCCCCCAATTTTTTGAACTCCCTGATTTTTCAAATCAATTTTTGTTTCCTTCTGAGGTTTCAGAAAAAAAAATATTGTGATTCCACTAATGGCTAATAATTTTTAGGTTTAATGTCTCTTTTGTTATGTGTCATTCACGAAAAAACATTTCATTCCACCCCTATATATAACAATGGTTTTTAAATTTGAATCTCTCCACCCCACCCTACTGAAATTTCATGTGTAGCTATACTTTCCTTTAAAAATGTTGGCTTTTGAGACCTTTCTGACCTCCTTGGAATTTCCTGAAGCATGCACATTTCTAGAACTGTACTGGGGCTGTGCTCTAAGGGTGCCCGGGTGCCTCAGGCGACTAACTTTTGCCTTTGGGTGACCATATATTCTTATTTTTCCATATACATTTGTAAGCTTTATGCTGGGCACCCTGGATCTCATAGTTTGGAACCTTCAGGCTCCTTGTAATTTTTCTTAGAGCACAGCTTTGTGTACAATTTTCATTTGGCATATGCTGTAGGCATTTGCCATTACTGTACTTGTATTTAAGTTTGCGTAAAGTAGCTGTTGTACATTTTATGTTGTTTAGACCTGGATTTGAAATGTGGTTGCCTATTACAGTATTCAACGAAAAGTTGTCTCAATTTGACTTACATCTGGAAACACAGGCTTCCATCTTCTCATTACAACACCGCACACAGTGACGTCGTCGCCAGCTTTACAGGAATCTACCAAGTCATCTTCAAGAACAACCCACATGGAGCGTGGAATGGTACCAACTGCTAGCTTCTGAACCTGCTCTTGGATTTTAATTTCTTGGTAATCTCGGCAACTTGTAGGCTCTGAAGGTTTAATTAAAGTGAAGTACATGTATGATTAGGAAAAAAACCTGACATTGCTAGTTTAAGAACTTGTCCACTTGGACCCAGAATACATGAAGGTTGCATGCTAAGTATTATTTTTTAACAACAGGATTTTAAATTTGAACAAAAAACATCTTAACCCAATCAATCAATCAATCAATCAATCAATCAATCAATCAATTAATACTGATCAATCAAAAATCAATCAGCCATTTTATTAACTAGTCAATATCTATTGATTTATCATGCAATTATTATTTACTGAGCAACTGTTCAATTGCTAGTTCATTAATTTATTGATTAATCAACCATTTCCATAACAAAACTAACACTTGTTAAGTAACCTGATCTATTAAAAGAACTTACTGCCATCTGAGAGGCAACTGAATTTGTTGGAGTTGCATTCTTTGGAAGAGGGACACTTGGTTGGCTTTGGAATGGAGTAAAACTGTTCAAAGTCAGCTTGGACTCCAAAGACATGCTTGCAGCGGGCACAGATGTATTCCTTCTCGTATTCCAATAACTTTACTGTTGATACCCTGATGATAGTTCCTGAAGCAAAAGGACAGTGAGTGTGAAAATGGGAAGCTTGAAAACAATCCTGGTTTTAACTCTTTGGACCTTTTACAACAAAAACAATTGGGGGGGGGGGGGTGGGGGGAAGCAGGTCCCATTGTCTAGCTCTGCCACTTGGATGGTAAATATAAATGTTATCACCCCTCAGAACCTGCGAGACAGAACAGCACTTGAGCGAGGTATCTAGGGGGTGGGAGGGGTGAGGGTGATTTGTTCAGATGAAACGTGGAACCTCGCTTCCTGCCTGACTGCCCTTCCATGTACATCTCACCTGAAACAGCAAGAAATCGACCAATGTCTGACGTCTTGGGAATCTTGTCTCTCCGGAGTTCAGGACAGATGGGAAGATTAGAGAGTCTCACGTGCAGATGAGACTTAAACGACATGGAAACTTGCGTCGCATTCTCCTGCATAATAGTGACAGCTGCCTGGGCTAGAGCGCCGTCAAACAAAGGCAACATCTTGTTCGGGGCTGCCAGCAGCTTTTGGCTGACCTCAATGTTGGAATCAAACAGTTCTAAAGCATTTACCACAACGCTATACTGACAAGACGGATCGTTGGCGAGAAGAACGCTCGTGATGTCTTCTTTGTGATGTTCAGCGAGGAACGCTTGAAAAACTGCGATGTATTCATCTTCTTCGCGGCGATTAGCTTGGGACATTTCGGTCTTACTGCTATTACACTGATGTTATCAACCGAAAAATTTTGAAGATGCAGATATTTTCCCGTATTTCCCTCGCATCTCACAAAGTTCCCCGCCGACTCCCCGCCAAAACATCCAGAAGTACCCAGTCCCTCTCGCGCGCTCGGAACGCCTGGCAGAAAAGTTAGACCTTCCCGCCATCTTTCAACTGCGGAACGTTTGATCGGGACAGAAAGAGCTCTCGCTGATGTCTTCGTTGTCCGTTTTTCCGCCTCCTCCTGCAGAAGGAGAGATAACCTTATGTGAGTTGAATGCCAGACTGATTGCTGAGAATTCCAAGACTGCAGAATTGTCGAAATATGTTCCTGCTACTCAGGTAGAACGAAAATATTTTACAGTCGCGTTCTTGTAATGTACATGAATGTACGTGAAAGTTTAGTAAGCCTTTTGCATACAGATTATTGAGATTTTTTCAAATCATACGTGTACAACGTAAGTATTAAAGCAGGCAGGGAACTTTTCTTTTCACTCATTATGAAAAGCGCTTTTACGCAAAATGAACCACGGCCATCATATCATGGGTATAAGGTTATCCTTAACAAACATCAAACATGGCGGGAATTGTGATGAAATGAAACTGAAATGAATCAAAATACCCATGCCATGCCTCCATCATATTACATCCCATCCTATGATCCTATCACTCCCCTCCCCCCCCCCCCCTGAAGATAAATCACTCCACCCTACTACATCAGCCATACTCTTGTGATATAAAATGTACTAAATAGTGACATCTGCTATAACTGAGACTGTAACCCAACAACTTTCTCTATCCTATCATTGTATCCCATCCCTGCAAAAATAAATCACTTCACCCTACTACAACTTAGCCTTAAATATCACATCAGCTGTGCCCTTGTGACATATTTAATTATCGGGGTAAAACCACAACTCACAGTTATTATCACTGAAACTGCACAAAATAATTCACTTTATATATCTTATTAATTCATGCACCAACAGGGAATCAAGTATCCATCAATTGATATAAATACAGAGAGTGTCAAGACGGGGAATAGCTTGTCAAGGTCCGCAGATCAAGAACGGAACACATTGGTACAGAAAGAGGAAAGCATTTATAAAAAGCTGCTCAAAGTTTGGTAAGTTATTTTTTATTATTTTTCAGACAAGTGGATTGTTTAACTCTGATACTTCTTTAAATTATTGAGTAAGTTGTGATAATATTTTGTGATGTTTTCATTGTGTTAATTACTCACAGGCATTCTAGAGGATTTTCGGAAATGCTGCATGAAGTCAAGAAAAACAAGGAAGAAGGTAAATATGTTGTGGGTAAATTTTATCTTTGGTTCAAATTTTATTATCATGCATTATCATACCCAAACACAAAGGAAAATATGATTTGAACCAAGGATAAAATTGAAACACAACATGTACACCTGGCAATTAATAAGGTTGATCAATTTGAAAACTAAACATACTACGAGGCTTATCAGGCAGCGTGGCCGAGTGGTTTAGGGTGCTGGTGTTGTAATCCGGAGGTCGTGGGTTCAAGCCCTCCACCCTGCCACTAGCTGGATTGTTCTTGGTTGTCTCGAATACAAATCCTTGGTCACGCTTTGTATATATCCAGCTGGTCTGCCTCCTGCCAGTTGGGATTTTTAACCATGTTATGTTTCATTTAAAATATTTGTTTCCTCTGTTTCAGTGGCTGGCCTGTAAACTAGCTATCTCGAAGCTAAGTGCATGACCACTATAAAAAACATTTTTTTTATAGCATTTTATGTTAGATAGTTGCCACGTTTTAAGGTTTCAAACATTGGCTACCTATATCCATAAAGTTCTTACTAATGTCTCTCTAATCATGTGGAATTGGCATCCTCTTTCAGCCCATACAACCTCTACACAGTTTCTAGTTTTTTCTCATTTTTAAGCATCCTACATGTTTGCATGTGTCATATTAAATTAGAAAATGTACTTTCATTTTTGAAGTGCCTTCATGGCTGTGGCATTTGAGTGGAGGAACCGACACTGTTGTGAGATGGTTCTTATCACTGTATGGGAACATATTTCCTCATTTAAATGTAAGTTGTACCAGAGTTTACATAATCTAGGTTTGGCTAGTTTGATCTGCCAGGTGAGGTGAGTGATACTGGGGTGGTAAATACTACATTACAGCCCTCCAAGTTTATTTTTTCCTTAGTGGCCATTTGGTCACCGACCGCTCAAGTTTGGTTGCTAGTTTAATTAAGCTCATTTGTTCAATCCTTCTTCTCAGTTTTAGTCGCCAGGCTGGTGACTTCAGTTCCAATTTAGTCGCTAGCTCCAAAATTTTAGTCGCCATGGGGACTAAAATAGTCTAAACTTGGAGGGTTGCATTACGACCAAAAAAATAGGCAAATGCCACAATGCTGTGAAACAGTTAAAAAATATGGCAATGCCGTAGTAAGCCTGCGTAGGAGGCATGGTGGCCTGGTTAGTGAGCTCAACTCCTGATCGAGCGGTCTGGGTTGGAGCCCTGGCCAGCATCATTCTGTTGCATTCTTAGGCAAGACACTTTTCTCTCATAGTGTCTCTCTCCATCCATGTGTATAAATGAGTACTGGTGAATTTAATGCTGGAGGTAACCCTGTGATGGACTAGCATCTCATCCAGGGGGGAGTAGAAATACTCCTAGTCACTTCATTCTTACTACTGAAACTGGGATAAGCTCCAGCCTGATTGGCCACATGGCTTGAACGCATGTACTTTATCTTATACAGTAGGCATACATACGCAGAAAGCCGAGAAATCTAAACAATTGGCAGGATAACGAATGACATGACTTTTATCTTGTACTCATGGCCCTGGTTTTTAAGACAGGCAATTACTGTTTCAACGAGTCCGATTAACTATTTTACGAATATCGAATTGAAACGAAAATACGAAACGTAATCTACTTAGAACGACTAAGCCTCTCTCTTCCCGCGAAAACGAATACTAATGTCTGTTTAAAACTAACACGAATGTTTGAATACTAATGAGTTAAAGTCCGTGCGACTGATAACTAATTAGCCCCAATGGGGTTATAAACTATAAACAAACATTCGCCGCAACATTCTCCCCCTCGAACAGGGCTACAGTTCTGTTCCTTTTCTCTTTCTTAAAGTTCCAGTGGGCACAATTTCGTTATGGGTCTCACGTAATCCTTTCCCGCGGACCTGACACGTACAACTCTGACTTGACCATCAGGTCCTGGAAACACTTCTTGAATTCGTCCCAAAGGCCAATGCCCCTTTGGGTTACTGGTATCGACTAAGAGGACAACATCTCCAGGTGCAACATTGCGTTTCTGATCAACCCATTTATTGCGAGTGTTCAGCGTTGAAAGGTACTCTTTCATCCATCTTCTCCAACACTTGTTAATAAGATCTTGTACGAAACGCCAGCGATTTCTGGGATTGAATGCAATGTCGTCGATGACTCGTGGTGCGAGTTGACCTCCAACTTGGCCATAGAGGAAATGGTTAGGAGTTAAAACATGTTCGTCGTTTGGATCACTGCTACAATAGGTGAGTGGACGAGAATTCAAAATCCCCTCAACTTCGACAACAGCGGTTAAAAGTTCTTCATCTGTAACTTTGGTCTCTCCCAGAATTGCGCGCAAGGCTTTCTTTGCAGATTTGATTAGGGCTTCGAATATCCCTCCATGATGGGATCCGCCAGGGGGGTTAAATCGCCACTGAATTCCGTCATTGGTAGCCTGCTCTTTGATCTTCGTTTGATCCAGATTTGAAACAAGGTCGCGTAATTCTTTGTCGGCTGAAGTAAAGTTCGTGCCATTGTCACTGATCATTACATCCGGTTTGCCACGCCTTCGGACCATCCTGGAAAATGCGTTCAGGAAACTTGCTGTATCCAACGAAAAGGCTACCTCCAAATGAACTGCCCGTGAACTCGCACAAGTAAAGAGACACAAATAACGCTTCACGGTCACTTTTCTTGTCAGCGTGACAACGAATGGACCAGCAAAATCGACTCCACAATGGGCGAAGCATCGCAACGATGTTCCCAGCCTGACATCTGGTAGGGGTGCCATAATTTGTTCCCCTCTGCGTTTTCTTTGAAGCTTACAAAAGTTGCACTCTCGTTCCCATCGCTTGATTTCTTCTCTGCCACTGACAATCCAGAATTTTTGACGTAATTCAGCAAGAGTAAAGTTCACGCCAAGGTTGTGATGACCTCGATTATGAACGTGTGCAACGATGAGTTTCGAGATGTGATGTTTCTTGGGTAATATAACGGGGTGCTTAGCATCATAAGGTAAACTGGACAACTCTAGTCTGCCACCCACACGCAAGATCCCGTCACTGTCCATAAACGGCGACAATCTCCAAAGCTGGCTACTTTTAGAGACAGTTCCTCCTCCTTTCAAATTCGTCAGCTCTTCCGTAAAGCGTTCTCTTTGAGCTTCGCAAACCCAGTACTTCTCTGCATTCTTGATTTCCTCTGGTTCCAGGGTTTCTTTCAGGTTAGCGTTTGGCCAGACATTTTTCTCCTGGTTATCACTTGACACATTTCTCTGCTCTTTCTTACACTTGGATATAAATCGCAGGACATACGCGGTGGTTCTTAATAATCTGAGCCAGGACGAAAACTTCTCGGCGTCAAGCAATGGAAGCGATTTCTTGCCTTGAAACGTGAAATTGTTTTTCAACAATTCTTGTTTGCCTTCTTCAGTGCAATCAGTCTGACCAGGTCGACTTCCCGAGGGCCAAAATTCCTCCCCCTCGTGTAAAAAGGCAGGTCCGCGAAACCAACGGCTCTCAGCTGACAAGTCTCTAAGGTCAAGACCCCTCGTTGCGTCATCAGCAGGGTTCTCTTCACTTGGCACGTGCCGCCATTGTGTTGGGCGCGATTTCCGTTGAATTTCTGCTACTCGATTAGCAACAAACGATTTTAGTCGTCTTGAATGACCCCGGATCCAGTAGATCACATCCATGCTGTCCGTCCACACGGTGTGTTGACTTAGCGGTATTTCTAGCTTCTCAGAGACCGTTTCAGCTAGACGCACTCCAAGCACTGCCGCCATTAATTCAAGGCGCGGGATGCTCACCGCTTTGATCGGTGCTACTCTTGCTTTGGCTGTTACTAGGGCGGCGGAAATGTGACCACTCACATATCTGTATCTCGCGTAGCTGACTGCACCATACGCAAGTCTGGAAGCGTCTACGAATGTATGAAGCGATACTTGATCTACTTCCTCGTCGTGTCGATAGCAACGTGGTATTTTCACCTTTGGAGCTTCGGATAACTGTTCTACCCATTGCCGAGTGGACGCTTTCAAGTCGTCAGGAAACTCTTCATCCCAGTCAAGGCCTCTTAACCAAGATTCTTGTAATGCCATTTTAGCTCTGATGGTATACGGGGCTAGGAACTGGAGCGGATCAAACAGTGTGGCAATACGACTCAACAGTCCTCGTTTCGTGTAGACGGGCAAGTTGATCTCCTTGACAATGAAACTAAACTCATCTTCATTTGCATTCCATTTAACGCCTAATGTTTTGACACTCGGTAACTCTGATTCTTCAAACTTTACCCCAGTTGCTCGATCGTTCTCTGTAATCCCTTCTAGCACTTTCATTCGATTGCTACACCATTTTTGAGCGTGGAAGCCCGCGTCACTCAGGAGTTTAGTTAAGTCCTCACGCACGAGAATAGCATCTGTTTCTGAATCTTCTGAATCCAGAATGTCGTCCATGTACATATCTTGAATCATAACCTGAGCTGCTACTGGGTACTTGTCTATGAAGTCTTGGGCGTGGCTGCGAACTACGAACTGCGCGAGGTAAGGGGAGGCTCGGTCTCCAAATACAAGGCGAACTGCTTCATAAACCTCAACAGGCTTTGTTACATCCAAGTCCCTCCATAACAGTCTGTGATACCTGCGGTCTTTTTCAGCGAGGACAATTTGAGAGAACATCTCTTTAATGTCCGCTACTAGGGCAACAGGTTTCTGTCGAAAACGAAGGAGAATCTCCAGAACATCTCTCTGAAGCTTTGGCCCCGTAAGCATCGCGTCATTCAACGACTTTCCTTTACATTTCGCAGCCGAATCAAATACTATGCGTACTTTTGTTGTCTCTCTGTCCTCTCGGATGACTGGGAAGTGTGGAAGATACCAGCTTGGACCGTCATTCGCAACTTCACTCTCTCGCTTTCGGACATAGCCCTTGTCCACGTTCGCGTTCATTGCTTCCTTGTAACGCTGTGCAACCTCCGGCTTTTTGAGTAAACTCTTCTCAAGCGAGTACAGACGTTTCTCTGCCTCTTCTCTGTTATCAGGTAGAGAGGGTAATTCTTCCTTCCACGGAATTGCGACCTCGTAACGACCTCCGATCCATCGCCTTGACTTTTCCGCCTTTGTCATTGCTGAGATTTCTTCCTGACTTAATTGGTTAACGTCCGAATTTCGAACTCCGAGAGAGTCAATCTCCCACATTTCTCGCAATTGTTCATCAAGGCTGTCTCGCGTAAGGTTTGCGTTCGGAAGGTTCTGGCGAAAGCAATTCTCTTAGCTGAAGGCAGGGCGGGTAAACGTCCAACACAGGTCCACCCTAAGGGCGTTTTCCTTGCCACTGGTGCTCCAATTGGCCCATAGCACTCTGACAAGGCTAAGGACAGTTCGGGATGGTCTGACCCAATGAGAATGTCAATCGTGTTCCTGCCAGGGGCTTTAGGGAAAGTAATGTTCTTAAGATGATCCCATTTGATCTTGTGTTGGTTCCAGTCTGGAATCGACAGGCCCTGACACATTTCTTGCAATGTCCACGCTTCAATGTTAGACTGGGTCTTGCCATCGAGGCTCTTTATTGTCAGCGTCACTTTCTTGCTTTTGAGAGGAACACAACTGTCAGTGAGAGTCGATAGTCTTAGGCTCCTTTCGTTAGCGACAAGGCCAAGGGCTGTAATGATGTCCTCTCGAACATAGGTCGAATCCGATCCGTCGTCTAAGAAGGCGTTGACTTTGATGGCTTGCCCGTCTAAGCCTTCAAGCCAAACTGGTACCGTTCGCAACACAACATCTCCTGCCGAGTGAAATTCAGACTCACCGAAAGCACTTCGTGTTCCCACTGCAGCATCCACACGTTCAGGCGGATTAGGCGGATTAGGACGCTGTTCAAAGTGCAGATGGAAGTGGTGGGTGCCTTTACAGTCATTAATACCACAACGATTGTTCTCCAGACAGTTCTTTCCTTGATGACCCGAACTCAAGCAACAATAACAAAGATCATTCTCTTTGGCTACTTCCCATCTATCTTTCACGGATGTTTCGCCCCACTTCTTGCACGATGTAATTTTGTGAGGACCATGACAGAGAGCACACTTGGGAGAGGGCTTGGTTGTAGTATTGTGGGCAGCTCCCTTCTTAGTTTTCTTCGACTCGACGCTATCTTCCTTCTTTTTCTTTGTTCTTTCTTTAACTTCTTCGACGTCCATGCGGTAAACAACTTGTTTCTGCAACCATTTCGAAAACGTGGTCAGTCCATCCTTTCTCGTTTTTCGGTGTAACCACTCTTGGTAAGAAACAAGAAGGGACTCTGGTATCTTTTGTTGTACTGATATGTAAAGCGCAGACACTCCGGTAAGCTCCTGATGCTGGTCATTATCCTCAAGCTTAGCCACAACGTCAGTTAACCGATCTGAAAAAATCTCTAACTCCTTTAGATTAGCTTCTTCGACTGGTGAAGCCCGTAATATCGCCTCGAGATGACGTTGCATCAAGCGCTTTTCTCCTCCGTATTTCTGGTCAAGTTTCTCCAAGGCAGTTTGATATTGTCTAGGTGTGTAGCCCAAGCGCTCAACAACTCGAAGAGGTTTACCAGACAGGGAATTTTTCAGCATCATCATTTTGGTTTTAGCTGGAACTTTCATCTGATCCACAAATATTTCAAACTGCGCCTTCCAATCGTGATAAAGATCTTTGTCTCCGCTGAACACGGTCAATGTGGGTTTTTTAATTCCTTTGAACATTCTGTCGACATCTTTCGAATCGAATTCTTCGTCTTCATCGCTCTCTGTCTTCTCAGAATAAGAGGTCCTCTTGCTCACTTTTTGAGAAGGCTTCTCAGTTTTCTGTACTTTGGAACCCGCACATTTCGACAACAATTCGGCTTCCATCTTCAAGCGTTCGGCCTCGTCTTCTTCCTGTTGAATTTTAATTTGCGCCGCATTTTCTTGTAATTTCAATTCTTCTTTCAATCTTTTTTTCTCTTGTTTCGCCTTCAAAGCAGCTATCTCCGCCTTTGCGAACTTCTCTGCTGCACTGGAGGCTAACGAACCATCAGACACTTCAGAAGGCTGACTGGCTTTGTCGTCAACATCGCTCAAACGATCGACGGTTAAATCTCCGAAAACTGATGGAGGTTCATCTGCACGATGTTCTAAGAACTCTTCAATTGTGTCGACGATATCCTCGAATTCGCTCCGTAATTGATCTAACCACTCCTCAGCTTCAACTCGCTGATGTACATTGTCACCTTGCAAGGCCATAATATCTTTCGTAGTTTGATGAGCGTTTTGGAACGCTTGAGACACACGTTCCTTTACGCATCGAATAACTGTTCGACTACCATTCCTGGCGACGATATCCTTGGCTTTCTTAGTGTTTTTCGTAATCACTCCTTTAAAGGCTGCTCTCCTTCGATGAAGATACTCAATTTGTCGTGAAGTCCGTGACTCGATGTCATCTGCCTTCTCGATTCCGACGGCCACGTTTTCTCCGTCAGCGACTCCGTCTTTTTCGGCCATCCGCCCGCATCCGATATCGACAAACGCTAGAGCATTTTCATCCGGCTCGAAGGACCAATTTGTGTTTCAACGAGTCCGATTAACTATTTTACGAATATCGAATTGAAACGAAAATACGAAACGTAATCTACTTAGAACGACTAAGCCTCTCTCTTCCCGCGAAAACGAATACTAATGTCTGTTTAAAACTAACACGAATGTTTGAATACTAATGAGTTAAAGTCCGTGCGACTGATAACTAATTAGCCCCAATGGGGTTATAAACTATAAACAAACATTCGCCGCAACAATTACAATCATATAATATCATGCTATGTATTCTGTTATTGTGTTCTTAAAACAACTCTTAGACTAAAACATTTTTCTTTTCAGTTATCAAGAGAAGAAATGATCAATGCCTTCTCTATTGTGTCATCTTGGTAAAGTATAGTTAATACATAGTTTCAAGAACCTACATCGTGCTAAGTACAATATGTCAAAAGGTGCAATTTTTCTGTTGCCATAAATGGAATCTGATTGGACCTGTGAACTTCTACGTGCTGATCGGATACTTTAATCCAAGCTACACACAATGTCAGTGACTCGTGGCCAACTAGACCGAACATTATTTTTACTAGTTCATAAATGACATACTGGTAATGTCCCTCTCCCTTCTAGAGAAATTATTTTTAACTATTTTTTTCAATGCAATATAATTTCAAGAATCAGGAGATTTCAAGGGGTAGGACAGTAAATTACAGACTGGTCAGCATATATGATTTCTTATTACCCATTCATTTTGCAGGGAAAATTCACCAATCAGGGCATTTGCCTGGCACCCACATGTAGCAAAGTTTGTCCTGGCATGGCAGGTATATGTGAAATAGAATTAAAATATTTCAGTTTGCTTTTTCTTTTCTGTCAATACTTTTTATTTATTCTTAATATATTAAACTTGCAAGCCCCGATTGAAACTTAAAATTTTGCTATGTGTTTATTCGATCAAAATAAAATCAGTTCTATGAGTATATGTTGTCAAACCAATGAATTTGATTAAACTATTCTTTTTCAACTGCTTGTTTGTCACGAAGTTAACTTGACATACATTGTGCCTTGCAATGTCTTTTCAGGATGATTCAGTGAAAGTATACACATTATCTAGGTAAGATACTAACAGCTCACTATATTTTTCAATTCTAAGTTAATGCTTTACAGTGCTAATAAAAAACACGACATCACTGAACATGACTAGGATTGTGTAGAATAATGTGTCACAAGGGAAACCAATCAGATATACCTGCCAGATGAATAAACCCCAACCCCTGATGGTAATGTATAACTGGTTGCAGAACGGAATTTGTTAGTACAGTAATTGTCTGAAAGAGGTGTCAAAGTCAAATCAATTTGTCTGAGTGACACACTTTCAGATTTGCACAGTACGTTGGTATGTTCATACTAATAATAGTTAGGATTTCATAAAATGTACATGATTGTATATAAACTCACATATAAAATGCATGTATTAAAGCTACATGTTAAATACATGTACTAGCTGTTTTAAAGACAGATTGCTAATTCCTTCAATTAAGCTGATTGATTTATGCCCTATTATTTCACAGTGACTTGGTTCCCGTACTGGAACACAAAGAACAAAAAGCTGTCAGTTGTGTGGCATGGAGGTAAGGTCACCAGAAAACAATTCTTGTTACTATTCGGTTATTATAAACCTCCAGAGATGTCTCCAGTCTAAAAGATGTAACATCTGTAACATCTGACTGTCCAAAAAATTTGAAGCGCGGCTCAGTCATGGACACCTGTGGCAGGTGGCGCAGGCCATAGCCAAGCAACCCTTGGTTAGTGTGGGTCAGCTGTTAAACTTCAGGCTGGCTGAAGTCAGCTTTTTTCCTTGTTTCAGCTGACTTTGTTTTGAAATATGGCCACAACTGGTAATCCTGTTTTTGCTTATTGGCAGCTGGGTTCAGCAGCCTCGAGGCCTCTGATAGGTTAGCTGTGACCAGGCATGGGAAGGCTATCTAGCAGTGCCCCTCAGCACTCTCTCATAACCCATGGGGGGAAGGGCCAGAGGGTAAGGTTACGGCAGTTGGTGGCCTTTGGTTGGTGGCTGAACAGTACATTAGTGTAAATTTAGGATGAATATTGGAACTCTTTGGTAGGCTGTTGATGGTAACTGAATTTCAACAGAACTGTTGTTTACTTATATTTAGGTTAACATGATTTCAATTTTTTAATTTCCAGACCTCTGTCAGGTTCAGTATTGGTGGTTGGCTGTGACAATGGTCTGTTTGTCTGGACTGTTGACCCTTCATCGCCTATTCTAAGGTTTGTGTCAATTAAAATTTAGTGTATCTATGTACCCTGCAAGTGGAGCCTCCTATCACTTTGCAGTTTGTCAAGGGGAAAAGAGACCTCGCTTATTAGATGAAGTTTTTTCTGACTCAACATTTTATTATGGGTGCAAGGTGTGGCTGTTACATGTAATGAACAATATGAATTTTGAGAAAATCTAAAATAATGGCTGTCGCAAGAAATGGACAAATCCCTAATCCAGATCAGCTGCTACAAAAATATTTGATTGTGTTTTAAAGATTGTTCCTTTCTCAAAGAACAGTATTTTTAAAAATCCAAACACTAAAATATAAATTGTTAAATATATAGTTTATTTTTACTGATTCATTGGTAGGCTAGGGGGTAGTTCTGTTCGTCATCTATCCTACCCAGGCCACAGTCCAGTAACGACTGTCTCATGGAGTCCCAGTGGACAGTTACTGGTGTCCGGCTCTCCAGCAGACAGCAACTTGATGGTAGGAAATGCACTGTGTTCATCTTGAGCAGTGCTATTTAGAATAAATAATGAAATAAGCGAAATAAAACTGACATTTTGAAGTCATCTTGAATCCATTTTAATCAAGTAAAAATGATTGTATGTGTTGTAACTTTCAACATCATTCAAGACAAAGAAAGGTGACAGTTTATTTAACAATAATTATTATTCTATAAGTGCGCATTGGATTAATGATGTGGCAGATAGTCAATCAGGCCTGTATTGCTGAGTTGGCTATAACTATCTCATATTCAACAAGCATGAATGGAATAATTGTTTCATTAAAAACACCCAAAGAATTGTTAGTAATATTTGACCTCCCTTGCTGTTTCTTGCTGACACATGTACACCTTCTAATGTGTGGTCCATTGAATATTCAGCTCATACACTATATGGCCTGTAAACCAATCAAAAGTAATCAGTGAAATGCCGGCAATCTCAGCTTGTGCTGTCTGGGTAAATAAAATTTTTTATATGTATAAAATTCAACTGTGTGTTCAGTTTGGGTTTTTGTTTACAAAATAATCATGATCATTTCCTGAACGAAACAATCCAGTTCCCTTATGCCACTTCATACAGTCATGTTTATTATAAGTTCAAGAAAATTTTTTTTCTTTTTTTTGCAAATATAAGGTATGGGATGTGGCCCTGGAGACAGCCACACCTTTATATAGAGCTGGAGGAGGTGTAACCCTGACAGCGTGGTCACCAGATGAGAGGAATCTGTTTGCTGCAACACCTTCCAGCCTGTTCAGGTTAGAACAATCAATAAGAAATTTATTACCCTACAAGGCAGGTCATAAGTGTTGGGTTATTTACCCTGATGCTAGGGCAACTGAGTGCTCTCCCCACTCCACTTCTCTCTCCCACAAGCAATGTTTAATTTTTGTCTTCCAACCTGTGTGACACGTGCAAACTATTTTCATATTGTGTGGTTCCAGAAAATATCCATACTCCCCCCAAAGAAGGGATTGGAAATTCCGGGGAGGAGGGGGGGTCTTGAAGAGCCAAAAATTTAAGCAATGTATGAAGCTAAATTGGAATTTCTAGAGGGGTGGGGGGGGGGGTCCATAGGCCAAATCCCTTCTGTGGGGGGATATGGATATTTTCTGGAACCACACATTGCTTGGGGGGAGGGGTAGGTGGGAGGAGTAAGGGAGGAGTTGTAAAGGAGGGAGAGTAATCAAGTGTGCGCAAAAAGCAAGCATTGGAAAAACTGTTTGTCTTTTCACTACATAGTTATGACTTCATTAACTTCAATTTAATGTAGGGTATGGGAGACCCAGACATGGACTTGTGAAAAGTGGTCAAATTTGTCAGGAGCTTGTCAGGTATTTGAATCAACCTTCACTAACATGTTACTGTTATTTAATCAATAACTATGAAGCAACATAGGTATGCTGTTGAGAAAAAAAACTTTGACTGTATTTTTGCTTTCCGTGAAGGCGGCATGTTGGAGTCCTGATGGGAAAGTTCTTGTGTTTGCTGTGGCCAATGAACCTGCAATGTATTCACTACAATTCCAGGATCAAATTGGTGAGCATATTGAACAACAGATAGCTGATGTATCAGCCGATCAAACAGTACACTCCTCTCTAACTCCCATAAAAACACCCCTAAAAAGAAACCAGAATCCCTTTTTTAGGGCATGGCTCAAGGTTATGAGCAAAACTGCCTGGCCAAGAGCCATGTTATGAATTTCTATTTCTTAACAGTAAAGCCCCAGCCAAATACTTGCAACATTTCAAAACAACATATTGCAATATTGTTGGGACATGTTGTGAGATGTTGTGAAGGAGCTGGTCACACGCATGCAACATTTCAACACAACATATCGCAACATTGTTTTGCACAACATGTTGCACACATTTGGCCACCTTGTTGCAATATGTTGCAACATGTTGGATGATGCTTTGAAATAGCAAAACCAACTAGTATGCATGCTCTGGCGCAACAATGTTGCGCGAACATTGCCAAACGAGAACACTTTGACCATTTTCAAACCTGAGCCAACAAAATGGAATATGTTGCAACAGGGTGGCCAAACATGTACAACATGTTGTGTGCAACAACGTTGCAATATGCTGCATTGAATTGTTGTGAGGGTTTGGCCGGGGCTTAAAGTTCTATTTATTATGACTGAGGAAGTAACAGGTGACCTGATGTTGCACCCATAACAGCTGTGCCGATATAAAAAGACACAGTTGATTTTCACCATAATTGAAGGGCCGCGAAAAAAAACGTCCCCCTCGAATTTTGGCAAAATTGAACATTGTCAAAAACATTCCAAATTTCACATGCAGGTTTGTTTACGTGTGCTTTACACTGACCTGTATCTCATTTCGCGTGTCTTTGCTTTCCTGTCGATGATTATCGTATGCAGAAATGAAAATAAAGTGCTTGCAGCTTTCATTCTTCACAGTCAGCCAGTAGTATGAGTTTTTCAACACAATGTGTGGTAATCTTTCTTCGTAGAGTTTTGTAAGTGTAACGGGAAGGCGAAGAGAACTTCAAATGCACCATTACAAGAACTTGCGATGCCGCAGCCATGTTTTCATTTTGATTTGCCTTGGCGGGGGGGGGGGGGGGGGGTAGAAAGGGACTGGATACCACATTGTGAGGTTGAGCTGACATATGAGAAAAGGAAAAAAGATGGCGATTTGCTTGTGAAAATAAAATGCTTCCAGTGTAGCCGTCTGGTGGTTGAAGGACATCATAAAGTCTGGATACTCGCAAGTCAATAGCATCTCTCGAAGAACTGAGGGTTGTTCTGCGCTTTGTTTGCACAATAGCGCTATTTTAGGCGCTGGAGGTGAAAGTTGTCCGACAAAGGCAGGTTGATCCAGGCGGAAAGTCTAAGGCAGGTTTCTTGTCGGGAACTTTGTCAGCACGAGTTTTGCAGTGTTCGCTGGGATGCTGCGGCATCAAAGTTGCCGATAAGCGAGCTGGTTTTAGACTTAACAAAATTGTTGGAGTGTTGCGGGCAGGACCTCTACTGTCGACAAAATTCCCGGTACCTCATTAAATATTCATCAATCGATCGATCGATGCACTGAGCCGAAAACCAAAAAGTGCGTGAAGTCCTGTCTTGATTTCGCGGGATTTTTTGTGGTGTGTGTGATGCGATGATATAAGGATTGGAGAAGTGAGAGCAAACAGTGCTTTACTGAAAGCAAAACTAAGATGTAGTATGAAAACCAGCATTTAATTTAACGTCGACAGCGACCGCCATGCATGTTTACTTCGAGTTCGTTAAATCGGATCGACAGAGCGTGTGTCGTGTCACAAAAGTAGTCGAGTGTTGTGGAGCCAAACAAGGAAAAAAAAACAGCTAACTGCAAGCACACCGGATGGAAAGCTAACCTCAAGCAAACCGAAGTGAAAGCTAACCGCAAGCAAACCGGAGTAAAAGCTAACCGCAAGCAAACTGCACTCAAGGCTAACTGCGGGCCTGGGGTTAAGCGTTTGGTTTATAGCTCAAATGCTAACCCTAATCCCAAACTGAAACGCTAACCCTAAACCTTGGAGTTAGGGTTAGAGTTAAAGTTTAGGCTAGGGCTTAGAGCTTGGTTTAAAACAGCCATAACTGGTTAACCGGTTAACCTTCGCTGATTTCATTGTTTCAACAAATGAAAGGCTTCTTTTGTTTATTCCTTATCCAATTAAGACGTCGCAAGCAAAAGCCGTGTTTTTTTGCATGCGTAATTTGTGGAGAAAGAGACCAAAAAACAGCTGCAGAAATACCGGGCAATGTTAAACACACGTAAACAAAGCTGCATGCAAAATTTGGAGTTGTTTTGACAATGTTCAATTTTGCCAAAATTCGAGGGGGACGTTTTCTTTCGCGGCCTTTCAATTGTATTAAAAAGTTGAACCTTGAACAAGCACAAACTAACTTCACTTGTCATGAAATTTAGTGTTATATCTGATTTAAGGTGATGGTGACAACAACTCATCTGCGACAAAAGGAGCACGCCTGGCTATAAGATGTGCTGATTTGACATCGTACACCTGGGAGCTGGATACAGAATCAGTGACATTAGGGGGTTGTGTACGCTCCATGGCTTGGGATCCGTTTGGTGAAAGATTGGCAGTTATTTTTAAAGGTATGTGACTGAAATGGACTAATGTAGCTGTTCCCAGTGGATGCAGAACTTTTTCTTTAATTGACCTCTCCCTGAGTGGGGCTTTATAGAGCCAATGTAAACAAGCTGTTACTTAAAAGCAAAATTGAGCTTATCCCAGTTCCATTAGCATGAAGTGACTAGGAGTATTGCTACTCCCCCCTGGATGGGATGCTAGTCCATCGCAGGGTTACCCCCAGCATTATCTCATCGGTACTTATTTATACACCTTGGTGGAGAGAGGCACTATGAGAATGAAGTGTCTTGCCCAAAAACACAATGCAATGATCCCAGGCCCATTGCTCAAACCTGGACCGCTTGATCTCGATCCGACGCACTACCATTAGGCCACAAACATAACATGGTTGAAATTAAATCCCAGCTGGCAGGAGGCAGACCAGTGGCTATAATTTACAAGCATTGCCAAGGGGTTGAACTCAGGACTACTAAGAACAAACCAGCTAGGACTTGAACCACTGACCAACAAATTTCTAACTACTCAGCCATGTGCACTGCCTCCTTCGTTGGCTGGAAAGGCCTTTAGACCAGCATAAAGAGCGATTTACACTGTACAACTTTCTCCCATTCCACAGGCTTAGGTCAAGACTACAACACTATTACTTGGTGTAAACAACCTACCACATCCTTACAACAGACATGCGCCATGTTACAAATGGTCCTAGTCGTGTTGAAGGCCTGTCATAAGCTTGTCCCATGGAAGGAAGTCATACTGTGTAAACGGCCCAACAACAGATTAATCCTCTGACCAAAATTTTCCATTCCAAATCTTTCCTACTCCCACCCAAAGGTCATCTTCTATAGCAGAGGTTGGCCATTGTCTAGATTAATTACTTAATATGTAATTGTTAATTCTTTCACACAGATGAAGACAAACATGCTCAAGAACTAGTTGCTGTATTCAAAACAAGATTGAAACCAACATTTGAAGTCATGCCTAGGTAATGGAATAAATGGGGAAACTAATTTTGTTAATAATTATGATTTATGATTTATTAGGACTTGTGAAAGACGTCAAGTCTCTTACATACAATTGATAACTATAAAGGAACAACAAACATCGCAAATAAAATTGATATTTAATATTTCAAAATTATTGAAGTGCGGAAAATCAAGGTAAAGGTAAAGTTTGCAAACAAGCGTAATGGACCAAAAGGGCAGGGCTTATATTCCGGTTTCTGTAGCATGAAGGGACTAGGAGTATTTCTACTCCCTCCTGGATGGGATGCTAGTCCATCACAGGGTTAAGACTGGCAGTTAATTAAGTTAAATAAGTTAATTCACCAGTACCCATTTACATTTATACACCTGGGCGGAGAGAGGCACTATGAGGGTAAAGTGACTTGCTCAAGAACCTCATTGCAGTGCCCTGGTAAGGGCTCGAACCCGGACCTCTCAATCCAGAGTCCAGTGCAAAACCGCGCCACCACGCCTCCCACAGCAAATCAAGGTTTGGATATAATCTTGGATTTAACTGCCAGTAATTTGGGCTGCTACAATATGTTTTCTTTACTTTTCTTGGAAAAGTTCTATCAAATAAAATTAATAGTACAGTGGAACCCCGTTAATACGGCCACCAATGGGCCATGGAAATTTGGCCGTATTAAAGGGGCACTATCACGGCTGAAATATCATATTTTATAAGAATGGGCTGTAGCTTGCTATAAATTGTACTTAATTGTCTTGCAATAGGAAGAAAAAAAGGCTTACAGTGGTAAATGCAAAGAAATATCAACTAAGAGGAACAGTGACTAATAAAATGTTCAAAATTTCACCAGAATGGCAGCTTTGAATTCTGGACATCCTGTCCAAAAATCAATCGCAATCCACTTCCATCCTTGCAATCCTGTACTTCTTCCTCAAAATAACTGTTCTATCCTGTTTTGTGGGATCTATTTATCAAATTTATTCATGTATTTGGTGGCATTTGGAAATATACTGAGGAAATTAGAAAATAGAAATTTCTATGATCAGCCGTGATAGTGCCCCTTTAACGGGGTGGCTGTATAAACGGGGTAGGGTCAAATTTCATGACTGGTCTACTTCAAGTGACGTCTTGACAGATACACATCACAATTGAACAGAGCCACATCAAAATGCTAACGAATCTATTAGACCTTGATAACAATCTTTCTGTAAGAGATGTTCACAAAGAGGAGTAAAGCTCAAAGAGATCCATAGGCGTTTTGAATATAATATCATTCAATATTGTTTCTCAAGTACTGTATTTGTTTCGTTTGGTCAATAATTATTAATGGGTATTTGGTTCGAGTGGCCGTATTAGCGGGGTTATATTATAAAGGATTGTATAGTTTGGGATTTCAGAATGTGGCCGTTGGCCGTATTAATGGGGTGGCCGCATTAATGGGGTTTTATTATAAGAAAATGTATGGCCATTTTGCCGGGACAAAAAAAAGTGGCCGTAATAACGAGGTGGCCATATAACGAGGTGGCCGTAAGGCGGGGTTCCACTGTAAGTGATTTGATGAAAACATGATGACAACTTTGATAGTTTTGACATGTCACTTAACTATCTTTAACTCATTGGAAGGCACAATCCTAAACAGAAACATTTCACTTGAAGTTTAAAGCATGTCACTCAACAAGCTGGAGCCTGTAGACATAAAGGTGCTGTCATAAAAGGGTTTTGTTAGAGTTCATTGGAAACAGATCAGAAACTTATTATTTCTATGTTCCAAAATTATACAAGTTAATAATACACTTCTGTTAGTATATATCATGCCATTATGTTCAAGTAATATTGTTAAATTTCTCTGTATTATGCAGTGGTTTTGTAAGAGGACCTCCTAATACAGTCCCAGAACTTGTTACCTTCCAACAAGACTTCAAGAAAGGAGCACTTCTGACTGTTGTAAGTTTTGTTGAACGCTTTTACTCGCATGTGGAACCAAGTTCAAAACTGAAATATGTCTAATTTCTGCCTGTTTCTCAGCTAGTGTTTTTTTATTAAAAAACACTGAGAAACAGGCAGTTCAACATTCTGCAGAAATAAGTTCCAAATTGAGTCCAACAATACAAGCACCTGAAAAAAAAAAACTCACTTTGCAACTTATTTTACACGCGCTACAGTTTTTAATCATCTCATGATTTTAGTACCACATGCTACTCCAGATTTCACTTAATTAGGAGGCAAAGTGGTTGAGTGGTCTGCAGAGTGTTGAACGTAAAATCTGGAAGCTACAGGGCTCTTCAAATCCTGTTCTGACCACTAGCTGGTGTTGTTCTCAGTAGACCCAAGTTGAACTCATCGGCTAAGATTGTAAAAAAACCCACTGATCTGCCTCCTGTCAGCTGCGATTTTTAATTGTTCATTTACATCATAATGTCTCAGAGTTTGGTTATCAATATATTTAAAAATTTGTGTCTTATATTTTACTTTTCACATGCAAAAAGTACTGCTCAGTAGTATTCATTTGAATGGTCATACACATAACCTTGTACAAAATGACATGTTGATAAACAGTACCACATGAAAATACTGCTCAATAGCTTTTATTATGGTTTGAACTGCTAATAGTTTTTTTCCTTCTTATTTTTATTTTATTTTTGTTGTTTTCAGTGTTGGTCAGATGGCAGTATCTCATTCATCCCATTGCTATTTTCTCAATCTCCTCTCATTAGCTCGCCAAGTCGGTTTGAAAATGCAACACATGCAAATACTTTGTCGTCACATTGATTTTTGAAAACAAAACAAAACTTGTACATAAGATGTCGCTTATGAAATGATATTTTGTAAAAAAGATAAAATTGTGTTCTATAGTTCATGAAAAACATATTAAACACAAAATAAAGCTGCCCATTTAATTTGTTTCACATATACTGTACAATAGCCAAGATTGTAATATTGTTTGTTAACAATTATGCTCTCAACCACTGTATATGTGAATGAAGTCATTAATGAATATGGACTCTATGTAAAAATGAAGAAAAATGATGGTCATAGTTATACCCCTTATATATTGTGGCTTCCTTTATAGCTCAGTAATTGCACAGGCATGATGAAGCCTTGAAGTTTCTTAATGGCTGACAGTGTTACTGTTCTTTATTTTGCCAATGTCATGATTTTGCAGTTACAATATGTCATTCATAGCATTTCCCTATAGCACTGTTTGGTTGAGATGCATTTTGATTTGCTGTTGATAGTTACAGTGCGACTACTCCGACCAAGGCCACCCAAGCAAATTCTTTGCAAATTAAATGTAAACGTATGAAAATCTTGGATGTTTACAATAACTCTTTTGACAAATAAGCGATCCAACCAAGCTGCACACCACAGAATCAGTACTTTGTGACAGTTTTTATCGGTTCAACACGCAAATGCCACAGGTCAATTTCCAAAGAATTTGCTTGGGTGGCCTTGGTTGGAGTAGTCGCACTGTAAATGTTACTGAAATGCTTTCAAAGAGAAGGAACAAAATGGCATCAGCTGCATGTAAATAATTAGCTGTATCCCCCATACACATTGCATGCCTATGCTATTAATATATATTTTTTCCTTTTCTGTTTTACTTTGGTGAAAATGCAGCACAGTAAATTATTTAAATTAACTGGTTTGTTTGTTAGTTTTGGTACTAAATATTTTTTTTAAACAAACATTTTTAAATTATTTCCAATACATGTAGTTAATTTTTAGTGGGGATGTAAAACAGATCTGACTGCTTTAAAGTGTTTTGGTTGTGGCACTTATTTGAGTGTGGTGCCCTTCAAAAGATCATAACATTTGTGAATGATAACAAGAAGGAGAAAAGTAATAAAATATAGCCACTTTGAAATGAAAATCATTGTAATCCAAAAGAATAAAACTTTTAGGCTGTTTTTTAAGTTGGGCTCCCCAATATTGATACGTGCGGTGTTTACGTCACTCAGACTAAAAAAGTGAGCAGATTTCGGCCATATGGGCCTCACTCTTTCAGCTAAAAGGTTAACTTGGAGACAGGTTAATTGGTGCAGAAGTCCAGTACTGGCAGTCTGCATCTGACATTTCATAGAAAGTCAGTCAGGGAAAAGCATTTTCCAGTCCTAAAACTGCTCTGGCAAGTTTAGTACAAGGTCTAAGCATAAATGGTATTAAGCTTTACTGTCCCAGTCAAGAAACAAAAAATTCTGGTTTTAGCTATTATATAGAGTTCTTTGACAATTCATTGATAACATCTACAACTTTATTAAAAAATAGTGTAAAAAGTACATGTGATAAACTCCCCAAGGAACTTCAAGGGAAACAAAATAAATTTTTCCTGTAATAATAACTGTACTTAATCCATACCTTATACATGTAGCAGTGGTTTTGAATTAAGTGTCGAAAGTGAACTAGAACCACTGAAAGCAATTCTCACTTTCATTGGTAGAAAAAAGTAAACTTGAACACTTTTTCAACCAATCAGATTGCCAACCAAAACCAACCCTGACTTGTGCATGCTTCTTTTCCTGCACTTGGCTTCTGCTTGATTGGTTCATTGCTATTATTGGTAATTGTCACTAAACTGTAAAATAATCTGTTTTTGACAACATGTGAACAATAGTAATATTTTCTCAGTTAGCATTTTTAGTACTAGTTGAACAATAACAGCTACTAAGTTCTACCTAAAAGACGATACATTAACATAGCTGATATGGCCTTTGAGAAGCAAGCAGGGCTTGAAAAAACTTCCAGATTGTTCTTCAAACAAGCAGCTCTCAATTTATTTTGCTTGCCCAGGGCTTTTGTATGCTCTTCTTATTGTTCATACTCTTCAGTATGTTTTAGCTGGCAGATAAGACTTGCCTATGCTCTTGCCTTCCAGGCAAGTCAACATGAATAGTTAGTAGCCTGCCAGGACATCAGTATTTGCCCGGACAACTGGAAAGCATCTTTTTTGGTGGGAAGCATAAAAACAATGACATATTTAATTATGAAGTGAAATCACAATCATACTGTAACTATTAAGCACCCCTACCCTTCATCCCCTGATCTAATAAGTCCCCCCCCCCTAAATTCACTAGAATATGATGGTATGTCACTACAATTTATGTATGACAAGAAAATAAGGTAACTTTATGCTTTTAAAGTTATCCATCCACCACTTTTACATATTTTTGCTGCTTTTTTGTCAAATACTTTGCCAATTGGCACCAAAACACTAAAAATTTCACTTTATTTCTCTAGTTTGCACCCAATTTGAAATGATGCCCTGGTCTCTAAATTACAAGCACCCCCCCCCCCCCCCCCATAACCTTCCCTCCTCACCCCAGCCCTCTCAAAGGTCTTGAAGAGGAATAAGCCCCTGAGGGGGGCTTACTAGAGCTTTCAAAGCATGCTCTCATAATAACAAAGCTACAACACACTACATGTAAGAACTAATTCCATTTGCAAAATTCTAACTAGAATGTGTTTTTCTATATGCAAGTTCAGAGCTGTTGTCAATGCGGTAAAAAAAGTAACCGATTGTCAGTCATTTGGAATAAATGCCTCCCGTTCAAATGCCTGGTAGTTTTGCATCTGTTGGAAGTGCCTGTCAGTTACAACATCGGCAAGAATTCCTTTTGACTCAGGACGTGATGGACCACGTACAATTCTCTGGGCCCTTCCAAGGAATTGCGCAAACTTGACAGGGGAGATTATGTTGGTCATGATAGCTGCAATACTGATGGGTGGGTGATCAAATCCTTCCAGCAGGGAATCAACCACTACCACGAGCTGAACCTGGTTGTTTTTTATTGCTTGCATTATGGCCAACTTTCGTTTCTTGAGAAGATCTGAATGGTAAGCTACTGCAGAATCAGGGCTGTTCCATCGATTGTTCCACATGTCTCTCACGTGCTCGGCATAGGCGATATTCTTGGTTATGGCAATGGCCATGTGGGGAATATTGTCGGGTAAAGGATTTTCCCGATTCTTGTTTCCCTGAATGGACTTGACATTCATCAGGATATTAATAAATATAGTGTTGAGATCGTTTGTACACACGTCAAGTTCATACCATTTTATTCTGCGAATAATTCGCCCTTGTCTTGCATCTTTTAGGGACAACCTATAAACCATTTTTCCTTCATCGTCTTCCAGTACGCGCTGCCCATCACCTCTGAAAGGTGTTGCGGTAAAAAATACAACTATTGCGTGATTTTTAAATTTTTGAATGATTCGACGCCATGTTTTAGCCGGATGGTGATGAGCCTCGTCGACAATCACAAGTGTGAAACTGTCATCGCGCAGGTTGTCTTCCCAGTTGGCCTGAAGAAACTTCTGCGCATTCGCAATAATGATTTCGTGGCTTTTAAGGAATTCAGGTTTAAGCACGTGTTCGGGTTTTTCAATCTTCACCCCTTTTGGAAGAACATCCACTTGGTAAATATGGGGTACGATCCCTCTCTTTGTTAGAAAGTTCTCACCTGGTGCATCTGCCGAAACTGTTAATACACCTTCAAGTTGGCTTGCTATAGCGAGATCTGGTGCAATAACCAGCACTGGTTTGTCAAACCTGTAAAGTGGTTCTCCGTATGGAAAGGCATCTCGCTCGGGAAGCGGATTTAATCCTAATTTTCCTAAAAAGTAGGGAAGACAACTGATCACTCCACTCTTTCCCGAACCTGTAGGCATAGAAACCAGAGCAATACGCCCTGCTTGATTTCCATCACCAAAGAACTCCTGAAGGTGGCGAAGAGCTTCAGATTGTGGGTCCAGAAGCTTTCTCTCGCATTGTATCTCGACATGGTAGCTGTAGCGGTTAAATTTCGGTAGAATTCTAGGAAACGCCATGGCGTAAAACGAGGTTGACAGAACTTAATATTTCCAAGAATCGTCAAAGGGAAGAAAAAAAAAACGTGGCTGGGCGGGGCCAGGTGAGATGTCAAATTAAGCGCCATATAAGGCAGTAGTGGGCGTTTTCCATTCGACCAAAAGTTTCCGGAAATTTCCAGTGGCGAATGTAACAGCGTTTTCTAGTTGACTGCACCCGAATGTAAAACAAAAAACCCGTTCTATTTGCAAGTCTAATTCCCTCCATATTTCAAAGTCTGACTCTCTGCAACTGGAGTCATTTCATGACTTTGAGCTTATTATTATAAACAAGTTGTTGGATGAAAATTACGACACTTTTTATTATTTTTTTTTATTTTCATGGCCACAACAGCAGGAACCTTTCAAAAAACTACAGCGACAATGAAATCAAACATAATGTTCAATCATTGGTACAACGGCTCTGCGCGCGCGTAATAAATCTTCTACAAAACAACAACGCGTAACATTAACATGATCATCACCGCTGTAATGTTGCGATTTGGACTTGATTCGAGAAACTTTGATCTAACTCGATAGCCACAAGATAAGTTATAGTCCAGGAGCATATGTTGGATAAATAGCTCCCGTGGGCATTTTGAGAAGAAAGCAAGCCAGTGGCCTAGTAGTGTTTAGTAGTCCATAAGGAACCCAAAAAATGTTGTTGACAATTTTGTAAAGCGCCGAGAGGGTATTAATAGGATGTTTAAAAATGACCTGTGTGATCCTGCATGGAAACGAGGCTGAAAAGCTTTGAGTGGTCATAACTTCTTTCTAGTTGGAGAAATATCAACCAAACTCACCAGATAAGCTAAGTAAACAACACTCAGGCTAGGAAAATAGTTATTTCTATATACGAGGGTCTCGTGATAGATCTGGCGTGGCGTGGCGTAGATTGAGGCTGGAAAGCTATCCATTGTAAAAAGGCTCAATATGTATGGTGGAGTCGCAGCCTAACTCAGGGGATACACTTGCTAGACAGCCCTGAACCCACCAAATGGCTTATATTTATTAATGAGAGTCACGTGATTGATCTAGCATGGAAACGAGGCTGGCAAGTCTTGCTTGATGAAATGAGAAAACAAAATAATCCCTACGTTTTACAAAATTCCCATCTGTTCTTTCGTTTTAAAATATTAACAAGTACTCTATACGAGAAGAAAAATGCCGTTTACTGTTCTCCAATATCTCTTTTCTTTCCAGAGATATTCAAGCTTTTCAAAAATGCAATTAACAAAGTCATGACGTCATAGGCCCAACCGAATTCTGATTAAATACGGAGAAAGTGATATGTCAACCAATTTGTATTGAAAGTCTCTGATTCTTTACAGAAACACTCTGCTAGTTGTGTTTGGCGAACTTTACAACTTGGCTACCATGGCAACACACTAGGTTTCAGATCCCGTCAATGCTTAAAGGTTTTCTGGCCAATTTTGGCATTCTTTTTTTAATATTTGTAAGTAATGCTTTACATGCCGGATCTGGCAAGCATATCAATGGATCGAATTTTTCCGAACTGAAAAATTCTAAAATATCAAAAGCAAATTGATGGAGACTGGAAAAGAGTGAGTAGATGTTTCACCTGTGGAACTATTAGTCTGCCACATTCAATGAAAAATGACCGAGATTACTTAATTTTGTACTTGAGAAAAAGTTGGGTTGAGTATTTGACGAGATCAGTCCCCTAATTTGGATATTTTACTATTTTTTTTAAGCTTAAATATCTCCGAAACTACATGTTAAATAGATATTTGAAAACGGAAAACGGCATTTTCAATCTTTAGTTAAGAACGCTATGTAACGCCAGAAATTGCCAATGTCGTAGGAATGGACTGGCGTGCACAGATCTCTGTTCTTGCTCTGAGGAAGAAGATGAACCCTGCCAAAATGTTTTTACTGAGGTGATAGATGACGATGAATACAATGAGGAATAAATTGTGGCGAGAGATTTAAAGAAACTGATGGGCCTTGATGATAATGGGCTCATATTTGTTTACATGTTTCTCTATATAAGGAGTATTCTTAATTTGTAAGTTAGAACTGCCATCGAGATAGGGGACATGTAGAAGGTTACAAGGTGACCTTTTGACACCTCATGAAGCCCAGTCTGATTTTCAGGAGAAAAGTGAATAAATGTTTTAGGAGTGAGTAGACACAGTGCTTCTCTTGTAAGCCATCGGCATTTTTTTTTTGCATTTTCCTTTGTGCGACAAGCCTAAAATTTAATACGTGATTCTGCCACGTCCTATCACAGGCTTACCATCAGCTGTTTGAGAGGTCACAGCATGCCCCATATAAATATTCAAATTTTCTCGCTAATCGCTGTTTTAGATATTTCAGCTTCCTAAATATCGCCTTTTACTGCTGTTCACTTGCAATAAAATGAATTAGAAATATTTTCGCAATGTTTAAGTTTGTTTTTATGCCGTTTTTTTGACGATTTGACGCTTTTGGAATGATAATTGCTAAACTGTCCCAGCTACTGAGTTGGTTGGATGTGGTCTGACTGGGTTTGAGTGTTTCGTTGCGTGTGATAGCATGAACGCGCTGGATCTCGTGTTGGAGGAATGAGCGATTGTAGCCACGGTCGTTAAGATATTGGATAACTTCATTATTAGTTTGTAATGTAAAAGTTTCATCAGAAGAGCATATGCGTCGTAGTCTTAGGGTGAGGCTGAATGGAATGGCTCGTTTGGTGTGTAAGGGGTGACATGATGAGTGTAGGAGATACTGATGTTTGTCTGTAGGTTTAGTATAGAGATCTGTCTGATGAACTATACCAAACTGTTTGAGAGAGACCTGTATGTCATGAAAAGAGGTAGATGTAGATGAATGAGACAAAGTAAATTTGATAGTGGGATGAAGGTTGTTGAGGTAAGAGATGAATTTAGCAAGGAATAGAATCGCCTACGATGGAGCCATGCAAGTTTCCATGGCTGTGCCGTGTTTTTGGATGTAGTAGTTGTTGTTGAATTCGAAAGTGTTCATGGTGAGAATCATTCTGATGAGGTCACAAAGGGCATCTGTGCGTATGGTGGACGTAGAGCGGTCGCGGGTGTCGAGGAAGTGCCGACAAGCGTCAATACCCTTGTTGTGTGGAATATTGGTGTAGAGTGACAAGACATCAAGTGTGACAAGGATGGTGTTATGCGTAACTCTCCAAGTTGGTCAAGTTTGTTAGGAAAATGTGACGTGTATTTGATAAGGAATGCCGTTTTGTGAACGAGATGTGGAAATTGCACGCCTTGATTAGTATTCTATACACAAGTCAAAACTTAAGCCCATAGAACTACTCTTGCACGCTTCAAATCGTCCAAAAAACTGCATAAAGACAAAATTAAACATTGCGAAAATATTTCTAATTCAATTCATTTTATTGCAAATGGATATGTTCAGCAGTAAAAGCCGATTTTAGGAAGCTTAAATATTTACAATAGCGATAAGCGAGGAAATTTAAATTTTTATATGGGGCATGCTATGACTTTGCAAACATGGGATGGTAAGCCTGTGGTCCTATTATGATTTATGGTTCACCAATAAGAACTACAGAAGGCACATAGCCTCATTTTCTATCTAACTGATGGCGCGACTATCAATTGAAGCCATCTATACTATTTTTGTGGCTCCAGAGGATGTGGCTTTTTATATTTGTCGATTTTGAACGGGATGACAAACATGTTCTTTTCATTTCATCAAGCAAGACTCGCCAGCCTCGTTTCCATGCTAGATCAATCACGTGACTCTCATTAATAAATATAAGCCATTTGGTGGGTTCAGGGCTGTCTAGCAAGTGTATCCCCTGAGTTAGGCTGCGACTCCACCATACATATTGAGCCTTTTTACAATGGATAGCTTTCTAGCCTCGATTTCACGCTAGATCTATCACGTGACCCTCGTATATAGAAATAACTATTTTCCTAGCCTGAGTGTTGTTTACTTAGCTTATCTGTTGAGTTTGGTTGATATTTCTCCAACTAGAAAGAAGTTATGGCCACCCAAAACTTTCCAGCCTCGTTTCCATGCTGGATCACACAGGTCATTTTTAAACATCCTATTAATTCCCTCTTGGCGCTTTACAAAATTGTCAACAACATTTTTTGGGTTCCTTATGGACTACTAAACACTACTAGGCCACTGGCTTGCTTTCTTCTCAAAATGCCCACGGAAATACATTAGCTCCCGGACTATTAAATTAAAAAAAAATTCGGGTGCACTCGTCCATGCCAAACTTTGCGCCATGTCTTTTGCGGCTTTGTTGAGATGGCCTTCAATCTTTGCAAAGTGTTTTACCCACCATTCATAAATAATATAATCAAAGATTTTTATAATGTTATTGGCGTTTAACTGGACCTACCTTTTTTAATAAAATCGCTTCCAGCAAAAAAGAAAAATTGCTGCGTTTTCCTAAATTTCTGAAATCAGCTTGTAGCCAAATTTCAGTGTCAATCTTCTTCTACTACTACTACTACTACTACTACTACTACTACTACTACTACTACTACTACTACTACTACTACTACTACTACTACTACTACTACTACTACTACTACTACTACTAATA
This sequence comes from Meandrina meandrites, assembly GCA_963693305.1. Lineage (NCBI taxonomy): Eukaryota > Metazoa > Cnidaria > Anthozoa > Scleractinia > Meandrinidae > Meandrina > Meandrina meandrites. Next base: position 29,088,766 of record OY855908.1, read on the forward strand.
CTACTAATACTGCTGCTGCTGCAGTAGCAAATAAACTGTTATCCCATAAGAGACCCCGTTCAGGACACCATCAATATGATGTCGGCAAACTGAAGGACCCGCAATGCCTCAATGAATTCCATCTAGTGCTGCAAAATAGATTTGAGGCACTCTACGAAATGGTACAAGACCACTACCAAGAAGATGAGGAAGATTAACATCAAAACTCAACAGGCAGACAAACCAGAACAACAAACTAGCGGAGCAGCAAACAGGAAGTGGAAGGTGATTAAAGGGACACTGTCACGAGCATAACTTAAAAAATGCAACAGCCCCAAAACATGTTTACACCATTGGAAACCTATTAACAGTAGTCAAGTATTCTTAAAATTACTATACCAGTGTACTAAAGCTAACTATAGAGTGATATCACTGTGATACTTAGAAACACTTTTTAATTATTTATTCTTATTTATTCATCCTGTAAATTTTAATATATTGTAAAGTAGCCTAGTGTACCCAATTAATTCTTAATTCGTATTCTTAACTGTATATTTTAAATCTTAATATATTGTAACGTAGTAGTGTCCCCAATTAGCTTCTGTAAGCTAAATACCTACCCTGACACTTAAATAAAGTTATTATTATTATTATTATTATTATTATTATTATTATTATTATTATTATTATTATTATTATTATTATTATTATTATTATTATTATTATTATACTATCATGACCTTCGGGAGCTTTTGATCTCAACTCGAAAATGAAGTCAGCCTGACTTTTTCAAGTTCTGTCCTTGTGGTTTGGAAAAACTGATGAAAACTATTTACGGTCACCCTAGCCTTTTCTTTAAACAATTTGCTAGATATCCTTCCCTTTAAGTTCTAGGAGCATTTCCTGCATGTTTGAAAGTACTATAAGTCGTAATTTTGGTGCCATTTTACTAAAAAAGCCAAAAATGTCCGTGACAGTGCCCCTTTAACAAAGCATATACTGAAACATGTGACAAGTCTTGGTAAAGCTAGCCAAGTTGTGACCAGGCAGCAAAAGAGACAATTCTCACAATTCTGAGAAAGACAGGGAAGTCAAAAGGAGTTGCAAGAAGAACAAACGGACTTATGCCAACAACTTGACTAGAGATGCAGAGGAAGCAGTCCGCAAAGGAGACATTAAGACGCTTTATAACATCACACGCAGACTCTCTGGTCAGAGAAGAACCATGGACCGCCCAATAAGAGACAACACCGGAAGTCTGCTAACTAAACTGAGCAGTCAACTTTACCACCAGTTACCGATCAACACCGGCAACATCACGAAGGAAGATATTAAACGGGCACTGACAAGACTAAAGAACGGAAAAGCTGCGGGATCATATAACATTCCTCCAGAAGCCTTAAAGGCAGGCGGACAAACGTCCATCGATATACTATATGATCTGTTCAATACTATCTGGACAACAGAAGAGATCCCGGACGACTGGCTAGACGATGGCCTACTAGTAAAACCGCCTAAAAAGGGAGACACCAGCCTACTGCAAGAACTGGAGAGGAATCACTCTGCTGTCCATCCCCAGCAAATGCTTAGCAGTATTAATCTAGAAAGAATGAGGGTGCATGTAGATGGAAGACTGCGTGAAGAACGCGAGGCAGGATTTAGAAATGGAGGGTCCTTCGCAGACCAAATTGCGACCCTTTGCATTATTATCATTGACCAGCCCATTGAGTGTCTAACATCTCTGTACCTGAACTTTGTAGACTTCGAAAAAGCTTTCGATAGCATCGACCACCAAGTGCTATGGGCACTGCTTCGACACTACTATGGGCTACCAGAGAAATTCATCAGAATGATCCAACTTTTCTACAACAATTTTAGATGCCAAGTAATCCACGGGGGACCCTTACAGAGCCTTTTAAAGTGACAACAGCCGTAACCTCTGTTATTCTTAGTTTTAGTGTGGGTGACTAAAACAGCTTTCAACAGGCCGAGGGGAATTCGGAGGACGATGATCCAAAGACTAGAGGACCTAGACTTTGCTGATAACATCTGCATGTTATCGCATAGCTTCAAGATGCCAATAACCGAATGTAACGACTGAACAAAGAGTAGGCCTTAAGATCCATCCTGGCAAAAAACTAAAGTGATGCGGATAAATGACATTCAACGAGGAGAGGCTTGTCCTGATCAGTCATACATTGATGAGGTTGAAGAGTTTACCTACCTCAGTAGCGTGATGAATAAGACTGGAGGAACGGATGAAGACATAGCAGCACGAAGAAAGAAAGGACAGCAAGCTTTTGCCATGCTTACACCAATCTGGAGAAACAAAGACCTCAGCGCACAGCTACCAAAATTGAATTTTCAACACCAATGTTAAGGCAGTTTTATCGTGCGGTTTAGGGAAATGGCGAGTGACGACAGCTTCTACAACGCAAACATTCATCAAATAGTGTCTGAGGAGAATTCTGAGAGTATATTGGTCTGAGGTGATTTCCAACAAAGATGTAATATAAGACTGTGTATAAGAACTGGACAAGAGCCTATTATTACCACCATTAAGGGTAGCCTACGTTGCAGCCGAACTAAATCCCGGTATAGTCCTATACCAGGGCTTAGTTCGGCTGCAACGGCTAGCCTGTGAACAGGCTCTCCGGTCGAGGAGGCCCTTCTCGACTCGCTTCGCTCGCCGATTTCTTTGGGAGCCTGCTCGCAGGCTACTGCAACGCAGGCTACATTAAGAGAAGACACTGGAAATGGATTGCTCATACATTAATGAAGGGTTAGAGGAACATAGCGCGCCATGCGATGGATTGGAATCCACATGGCACACAGAAACTTGGCAGGCCCAGAACTACATGAGGGTCTCAATGGGGTGGTTCCTGTTATGGTTAACGGTTAAAATTCTGGCTTTTTTACGGCTAACGGTTAATTTATTTCCATTACGGTAAACAAAAGTTAAATATTTATTTCCATTGTTTTTTAACCCTTTAGCGATTTTTCTTCTAATTATCGTTCGCCGGCGAACGATGACTTAACGTACGCGCTATGAAAAAATAATAAAGTTTTTTAAGTTGATCAGGTATTCTAAAGTATCAGAAGATATTGCTCTTAAAAAAGAACTATAATATGGAAGAGACCATTTGAAATAAGCTGACTGTGTTCAAACCAACTTTGTGATCTCGCATATTATTTAAAAATGAAAAATAAAGGGTGAAAAGCTGCCAACCTCAAAGTTGTCAAACTTGTAAACAATTTTATCTATTTAACTGAACTTTTGTCAATCGGTCTGTTACAGATTGTTATTATATATTTGAGCCCTAAAAAGCTCATAGCACTTATTCTCTTGATTGTTTAACTACAAATAATTAATTTTCATAGGTTAAATATTACCAAAAATGTACATTTATGACGTCTTCACTCCATAGGGGTTCACCTGTCAATCAAAAGCTCATCAACAGTGAAAAGCAAATTCTGTGCTCTTAAAAACCATATATAGTTTTCCATGCTTTCAACTGTTTGTTATGCTCATGATACCAGTTGACAACAACCCTTCTTAGAAAAGCCACAACAAAAAGAACGGTTTAAGGGTTAAAGTTAAAAATTAATTTCCATTAATGAAGAACATATTTGAGGTCTTAGGCTATCCTGGGACGATGAAGTGACCAATTCTGTTTCATTTGTAATTACTGATCGGTTTTTTACGGTTAACATAATTTACGGCTAACGGTTAAAACTTTCCAATTTTTACGCCTAACGGTTAAATTTTTGGCCGTTTTACGGCTGACAGTTGACCCCATTGAGACCCTCCTACATGGCGCAGAAGCATCTAGAAAGACCTGATGGAGATCAACATGACTTGGTGCGAAGCCAACAAGGAGCTATTTAAAAAAGAAATAGTGTTTCGTTTCCAGATTGCGTATGTTTGTGGAGAAGTCACATTTGAGGAGAGTTTGGTCTGTGGAAAGCAAACAGTGGCCAAACAATTTCAATTTCAGAGTAGCAACACAACCAATATTGCTTGTTCCAGATAATATCCACACGCCACCCCCGCCCCACAGTGGGTTTTTTTGGTCTGAGCCCCTCATGCCTTCTCCCCCACTGGAAATTGCAGTAGTTTGGCTTAGTAACCTTCAAATAGACCTCTCGACCCCTCGGAACATCAAATGACCCTTCACTGGGAGGGTATGGATATTTTCTTAAACTGCACATAACAACAATATTAGGGCGCGTTCGTTTGGGATCAATCCGGAATAAGAATAATTGGAATAATGCAAGTTAGCGTTCGTTTGGCTGCTCTTCCTATTCCGGAATACTTGGATTTCCATTCCGGCTATTCTGCTCCCAGGAGCAGAATAGCCGGAATATATTCCAGAATATATTCTTATTCCAGAATATTCCCAAACGAACGCGCCCTTAATTTTATCCAAAGATTACATGGCAGGCTAAAGAACAGCTTAAAGGAGAAGTTCACTCCAGAATGGCCATTTATTTTCTTTACGCCAATAAAAAGTTTATACAAAAATATCTTATTCACCAAAATTTCAGCTTCCAACGAGCGCTAAATCCCTACGAAATCTTTCTCTAAAGTAGCCCAAAATTCGACAACTGAACGCCGCCATCTTGGAGCTAGTAATGTATGCGTGACGTCAAAGAGCTCAGCCTGAAGTTTAGCGGGAAAATTTAAATACTTCAAACTCCTTGTTTCTTTGAAGTGGCTTTTGTTTGTCAAAATGCCTGTCTGAAAGGAAAGAAAAGGTGAAAGGTTTTTTTGTATCTCGGAGCTCTGTTTGAGAAACATGGAGCTGCACAAACAGGCATTTTGACAAACAAAAGCCACTACAAAGAAACAAGGAGTTTCGAGTATTTAAATTTTCCCGCTAAACTTCAGGCTGAGCTCTTTGACGTCACGCATACATTACTAGCTCCAAGATGGCGGCGTTCAGTTGTCGAATTTTGGGCTACTTTAGAGAAAGATTTCGTAGGGATTTAGCGCTCGTTGGAAGCTGAAATTTTGGTGAATAAGATATTTTTGTATAAACTTTTTATTGGCGTAAAGAAAATAAATGGCCATTCTGGAGTGAACTTCTCCTTTAAAAAGAAAAATGGGGGGTCGGGGGGTCTTTTAATTATCCCATCAGTGTAGCTGCCAAAAAATACTTCGTTAGACTTGATGCAAAGCTGATCAGACAGCTAAAAAGGTTAAAAAAAGGTTTTTGCCCAATATTTCGGTTAGACAAAACTACCCTCCTCAGGGGCTGAAAAGGCTTTTAGCTTTTCCAGTTTAACATTTTATTTTATATTGCTGATCCTGATCTACGCCAAGATCCGGCTTCTCTTCGCTGCTGTTTGTACAAGTGGTCCTTGCATTATTCTAGAGGTACCTCAAAAACTACTTACCTGTCAAGCGGTTAGCAGAAGCAAAACGATAATGTCTGGTCCCGAGGGAAACAGTTAGTTTTATTTTCCCGAGAGTCTCGAGAATCGAGGGAAAACTTACTAGTTTCCCGAGGGACCAGACATTAAGTGCTTTGTTACACATCCAAAGGATGAACAAATTGAACAAACGAACGAAAAAAAAAAGTTGCGTCAACAACAGCACGCCTGAGCACGACTTTATTTCTTCTATAAAATACTGCAAATGTAAAAACACATCGTAAACTACGGATAGAAGAAAGCAAAGAACCGTCTCACTTTCCAGGCATTTTCGAAATCCGTCTGCTCTAAAAGTTTTTGACTTCGTTTTTCGAATAAAAAGTAGAAAGCGCCGGGTTTTAGACACAAACTGTTCCACTGTGTTTCACGAACTTTCGAAGAACTAACGACAAATTTCCTGGGGTGCTTACCATTTAGCCAAAAAATCCGGAAATTTCGGTTGAAAGTCAAATGGAACAGTAATTTTTCGGAAAATCCGTTCGAAAATTGTGGACTACCTCCAGAGGTAGTCCTCTTTTTCCGTTCGGAAAGGAACGTAGTCGGAAATTTCCTTACCAATTGCACGATTTCCCAGTTCCAGTCTCTCATCAACGGAAAACAATAACAGGAAACCGAATTTCAAATGGTAAGCGCCATCTCGTTCGGTTGGTTTGTACGGTGGTTTCAAAAGGACATAGATTTTCCCACTTCTTTTTTTTTTACTTGCGACTTAGCTGCTACTTACTTGCGACTAGCGACTTACTTGCGTCTTATTACTTGTGACTTAGCTGCGACTTTTTTGCGATTTACTTGCGACTTATATTGCGACTTAGCTGCGACTTATTTGCGACTTACTTGCGACTTGCGACTTAGCTAGCTGCGAGTTACTTGCGAGTTACTTGCGACTTAGCTGCCCGGTTACCGCAGCTAAGCCATGTAAGTCGACAGGCCAGGCTACATTGCTGAGAAACAACATGGACTCTCAGAATCATATCTTAAAGATACAACAGATTTCATTAACTTCATAGAAAAAACGAAGGTCGAAAAAAATGCAGTCCTATTTTCTATGGATGTGACAAGCTTATATACCAACATTCCGCAGGAGTAAGGAATAGCCACTGCATGCAATGCATACGAAACATTCCACAAAAACAGTCCTCCCATACCACCTCATTACATTAGAGAAATGCTTAACCTCATCCCGAAGGGAAACTCTTTCGAATTCAATGGAAAACACTACTTACAAACTCATCGCACTGCTATGCGGACACGAGTTGCGGTAGCATTTGCCAATATTTTCAGGAGCGAAATAGAGGCAGAAATCATTCTCCATAGCTCCAACAAACCACCAGTCTGGAAAAGATATATTGATGATATATTTTCTCTATGGAATATAGACAAAAGAGACATAGGCTTGTTCTTAGAACTAGCCAACAATAACCATCCGACCATAAAATTTACGGCTGAGATTTCAGACACAGAGATATCTTTTCTGGATACATATGTATACAAGGGCGAAAGATTCAAGAGAGAATCTATTCTTGACGTGCGCACGCATTTCAAACCGACAGAAACATTCCAGTACACAGAATTCACCTCCTGCCACCCTCCAGGAGTCTGGAAGGGCTTCATTAAAGGCGAAGCCTTAAGACTTCTCAGAACTAATTCTTCAGAGAGAACTTTTGAAAAAAACATTAGACAATTCAAACGAAGATTGCGAGCGAGGGGTTATCCAGACAACCTTTCGGAAAGGATTTTGTCAGGAGTTAAATTTAGCGAAAGAATGTCGGCTCTACAAAATAAACAAAAGACGCACAAAAGAATTCTACCTTTCGTAACAGAATAACGCCCTTCTGTGCCTAATCTTAAGAACATTCTAATGAAAAAGGCACCTAATAGAGAATCAACTGGTGCTCAAAGAAATATTTAGATCCTCCCATCCTTTCGTACAGAAAAGGGAGGTCGTTAAAAGATATACTCGTTGGAGCAAAAATCTGAAGGTCGTCAATAACAAATCTCGATCAATGGGAGTCGTGTTTGGCCCTCTTTTTATTTCACAAAATGAAGATAAAAATACTTAAAAACTTCATAGCTGAGAGTTCATGTTGTTTCTCAGCAATGCAGCCTGACCTGTCGACTCGCATGGCTTAGGTGGGTAACCGGGCAGCTAAGTCGCAAGTAAGTCGCAGCTAAGTCGCAAGTAACTCGCAAGTCGCAAGTAAGTAGCAGCTAAGTAGCAAGTGAAAAAAAAAAAAGAAGTGGGAAAATCTATGTCCCTTTGAAACCACCGTAGGAATCGCCAAGAGTGAGCTTCAGAACATCAAGCCACAATCACGCCACCGGTCTTGGTCAAGTTTTGATCACGTGCTTTTTCTGGCCACTGATCACGTTCAGGTCAATGTATCTCGATCGGGATACATTTGAAGAAAATGTATCCCAATCTAGCCTCCTGCGACTCGTCTCCTGCGCAGACGTCCTTAGGGCTCGTTTCAGGAGGCTAATCCCAATCAGGATACATTTAAATTTATGCAAGGCCACGTGATTATGAATCAGCCAATGGGAATGGTCTTTAGAGCAAGAGAAACTGCGGATGTATAACAATATATTTTATTGTTCACTCTCACTTAGACTACCAGTAATGAATATTTATCAATTAATACATTACCAGCTAAAATAAATAAGATTACCTGTGGATACTACAAAAAACATATCAAACGCACAAGTTTCCTAAAAAAGTTAAATATCTTATTGTGTGAGACAACTACATCACTTGGTGCAAGCTCGAATGCGTTCCTCACTGCTTCAAGAGAGGGTAAACATGTTACTTTACATGTCCATCTGCACCATCTTCGATTTGCAAATTAATAGGAAAATTACACGCTCTGTTCTTTGCACATGGCGGAAAATATTTGATTCTCGAGACAAAATAAAGCAAAATTTATTCCTTAAGAGAATAAAATTGAAATTCATCCCTATAAACGAGAACAGGTATTAAGATGATATTATGCAATAATCTGAACCACAAAATTGGCAACTTTTGTGTTGCATTTTAATTTCGATCACTAGAATTAATTTCACGCGTTTTTGGCGTGCCTTTTCTTTGTTTCTACGGAAGACTTTAATGCTCCATTTTTGTGATTCTTTGTTGAAGATTTTTTGATCTTCTTCGCCAAGTTTTTCTTCTTTCTTTTGACATCGGGTTTCAAGAGTAGCGAGTTCACTTCAATGGCCGCTAGCGTAGCAATGATCGGGCCGAGCCAAAACACGAACAAATGCTCCGATATAACTTCCTTCCTCGTGCAAAATACAAACGTGTGAGCTGTGGCCAGCGCAGGATTCATCCATGTGCCGGTAGTTTCGGCGAGAAAGTAGGACAGAAGGACACACAACGCCGAACGAATGACTGGGTTGTACTTTTTGAGTCCGCCGCGCGACAAGAAATCGCTCATGGCCGTCACGAACGTGGCCAGAATTTCGATCGAAAATCCGTACAACAGAGAAACTTCGAGCGTAGATCGCAGACCCTTCTTAACTTGCTGGTAGTGAAAATCACTCCACGTCGATTTCCACAGCATTTGAATGAACGGAAAGCTCAGAAGGGCGCCCAGAAGTTGAAATACAATTTTCACGACATTGTCCGCCATCCAGTAACCTTTCTTGTAGACGAGCTCTTCTAAAAGCCCGCATGGGTTCGCAAATGCTCCCTCGAAAATGTACTCCGCATTTTTTAAAGATAACAGGCAAAACGAAAAGAACAGTGCGATCCAGACACTGTAGAATCTTCCAATGACAGAAATTTCGAAGACGCAAACAGACAACTGGAAAGTGGAGATAAGTTCGTTCGCGTATGTGAAGTACGTTTTGGGGAGCAACCGGCGAAGAACAACTCGTAGAAATTCGCCGACAAGAAAACCGACTGAAATGGCTGCTACAGACCAGTGAAAGCCCATCGTTGAATGAAATCTGTTCAAATGTTCGGGTTTCCCTCCAACATCAAGCTTTTGTAATGTCCATTTCTTTCCTGCATGATCAAACAAACCGGTTTGGGCAACGAAAACCGGAAGGAAAACGACCAGCCGATGGTCAATGAGCCTGACCTCCCCTCCCCCGCCAAGTAATGTTTTGTCGATGTTGAAAAACGTGTGACAGTGTTTTGTGAAGTTTTATTTTACTCCGACCTTATAGGAAAGCGATCGGTTCCGCCTTCAAAAAGCTAATACATGTACCACATTAAAAAGGAGAAGAAAACACAGGCTTTCTTTGTAAGTGTTGCTGATGGGTAGGTGGGTGGGGACTGGAGTAGGGAGGGGACGGGAGGCTAGTCCAATGGCCCAGTCTCCTTTTCAAGAACTGACCTCTTCACACACAAAGGGTTCCAAGTACACATTTTAAAATGATACATTTTATGCATTTTTTATTTATAAGTTATTGATTTGAATTAGACCATGACTTGTTTTCTCTTTAGATCAGTGAGGGAGTGAATTTAAATAAAGAATGGCGACCTACGGATGATATTTCTCCCTGCTGGCTTCTTTTTTTAACGATTCATAGTCCATTGAAATTTGACAGCTGTTTTTCAGTTCTAATCCTTTAACTACTTTGCTGATACGGTTCATTTTGCAAGGTTCACTGCATGAAAATGATGCCAGGTTGTTTGAAAGCCAATTAACGTTAACCCAGGATAAAAAGTTAACAGAGAGTTCAATTTGTCTTGTATAAAAGTGTTTTTGTTGCTTATGTTTTGAGAAAATTGAGATTAGTTGATGTCAAAACTGGAGGCAAAAAGATATAAACAGAAAACCTTACTAAGAAGTTAAAAAACTGAAATCAGAATTCACGCTAATCCTGGATTAGCTTTATCACGCTTTGAACAACTCGGCCCAGGTCTGCCAGACATGCATTGTTTCATTCAAAGAACCTCTCAGACAAAATGAACAGTACACTGGGAAGGGAGTACAGAGCCACGTAAGCTAGGATGATATCTGTTTTATGTCTTCAGATTTTTTTAAGGTTCATTCATCCAATATTATAAACTAAATATATTTAGTCAATTTTAGCATGGAGGGTCACTGTGAGCTAGCGTCTCCATCATCTGAAAGGAAAAAAAAAAGAAATGAACAATCAAGAAACAATTATGTGTTTGTACGCTTTTCTATGGGGGAGCAGTGGTTGAACGGTTAGCATGCTGGGCTATGGATCAAGCAGTCCAGGTTCAAGGATCAAGCAGTCCAGGTTCAAGCCCTGGCTGGGTCACTGCATTGTGTTCTTCAACTGGACACTTAGCCCTTTATCTACTCAGGGGCAATTATATGGTTCCAGAGAAGGGTAACCCTGTGATGGACTAGCATCCCATCCAGGGAGGAGTAAAAATACTACTAGTCACTTCATGCTATGGCTTGAACACAGACTTTACCAGCCTCACTATTTCGGAGGTGACCCAGGGCCACTCACTATGGTTTCTTCCTGGTGGCCCTCTGAAATCAGGCCATGGTTTAACTGGTTACCACTGTTAGTGAAGGGAGACAGGGAGGGGACCCAGGGATGAGATGTAGGGAAGAAGGGCATGATAATGCAGGAAGTTTAGAACCTCTCCCACCCCACCAAACATGTAACATATTCAGGATTGACATTCTAACCTGGTTTTGGGTCCTGTCCTTCACTGGATTCATTCTGCGCTGTATGTTGATTCACCGCAGCCTGGGCTTGGCCTCTTAATTGATCAAACAACTCTGGATTGGACTGTTGCATTTGTTCGCCAAAGTTTTGAGCACTGAAACAATAAATTTGATATTATATTTTAAAATTGGTACATGTCCAATGTCCTTAATCTTTAGAAATAACAATATATCCCTCACTTGACTATTGTTAGTAATAGTAATTGGACTGAGTGGAGTACAATTCAGGGAATAGTCACGTACCAGAGTTACTCATGTGATTATTCCCTGAATTGTATGACATGAGGTCCAATTACTAACAAATTGTATCAATAAAAAATTTTGATGCTTGAAGACTTGGACCAAGTCTTCTGAAAAAACCATCTAGCCAAAAATTAAACAGTGTTATTGGTCAAGGTTTGTGATCAACCAGAGGACACCCAAATGCCCACAGCTAAAAGCCTGAACAGTAGTACACTTGCTAGGGCCTCTTATGTCAATCATCAGTGAGCCAGACAGTAGCTCAATGTCAAGTTCTTCCTTCCAAAATTATTCCAAAGAAACCAAATCAAAACCAGACGACACATCAGCACAACTTACGCTTGAAAAATGCTTGCTGCGCCACCACCTGCACCACCACCTGCGCCACCACCAGCGCCTCCCATCATATTTGTCATCCTAACAACGCAATAGTAAAAGTATTTTAATGATTTATACTACAGTGTGGAGGCAAGTGTAATGATCACCACGTTGGACTGGAAATTAAAGAAAAGGAAGAGAGTATTAGCACATCCGTTATTGTTTGGCAAGGCATTTTGAATACTCACAGTGAACAGTGAAAAGTGAATACTCAAATTATTTTTAGGAAAACTAGGTTTGAGATTGGTTGTAATCGATCAGCACTTGTTTAAAACAGGACAATATTTTTAAATTTTTTTTTATTTTATTTTAGGAATGACCTTAAACATACAACTGAGGATGGTCATCTGTAGTTAAAGTTGACATAATTTTTAATTTATAACACTTAACAATGTGCAAGTGGTTAATTTAAATACTTACATTTGCTGAACACCTGGATTGCTCATAAAGGTCTGGGCCTGAAAAAAAGCAACAACATTTATCTTACTCTTTTGCCACAGTGCACCCAGCAGAAATGTACGTCCTGTGCACAAGTACTGGTAAAAAGTTAAATACATTTTTCAAGGACCCAGTGAGAGAAACATGGTCATCCCTCTTGGAAATATCTTCCAAGACATTATAATACCATATTATACTCTTGCTAGAAATTTCCACTGTAAGTAGTTTCAACCTGCCATTCAGAACTTGGTTAACTTTAGGCATGGGAAATGGCCATAAAATTCGGTGAAATATAAAAGTAACTGCTTTAAGGTGGGGGTACACCCAATTTTGAGTGAAATTTTAAGTAAGGGATAGAAGAAAGAAATTATTTTTGAAACACTAACAGACAGTTGACCCCCACGCAAGAGCACCCCAGGTTGTCAGGGGACTGTTTGGGTGTCCATATACTAATTTTTAACTTCAAATTCTAATTTTAAAATCACATTTAATCTTTAATATTTCTTATTTCTCCAAATTTTACTAATCCTATCTACTATCTCTTTCCAAACATCCCCACAAATCACCAAAAAATTTACAAAACACCGCTAAACATAGCTTTGTGAAATGAGCATAGAGCTTCTGGATTACTTGAAATGCGGACGAGATATTTGCATTAAACCAAGTTTAGTGGTGGAAAAACAGGCTTCAGGTGTACCCCCGCCTTAATAGCAAAGGAACATTTTAATAACACAGCAAATACAAAAGAAGGTGAGGATGGACAAAATTGAAGAAGATAGATTGAAACGGATTGCAATATGTGTTTTTGAAATAGTGTTGGGCTGAACAGTTTTCAAAGTTAATCTCATTTGCTTGTACCTTTAAATAATAATGCCTGAGCGAAACATTTGGTTGTAGTGAAGCTATGGTTTTGTCATTACGATTCATGTAAAAAAAAAAAGGTTTCATAGCGAGTATTTGGCAAAACCTAATAAAATAAACTTAACTAAATTGTGACAAAGTCCCTTTTTAAAATGATATAAATAAACTGACATACCATATTCATGATTGCAGGGTTTGTCAACAAGGATCCCAAATCCAGTCCTCCTAAATTGGGAATACCTGAATAAAAGAGAGACAATCAATAAAATATTTTCAAGTACACAAGACAACACCATGCGAGCAGAGCCTCTTTTAACTTCCCTGCAGCCGAGATTTGGGAAGAAGGGAGGCTCTGCATAAATCGTGTCACTTCTTTGAAGTCGCTGCAGCCCCAAAGTTTGGGCTAGTCAGTCCAGATCAAACCGGTTTTTGCTGCGCGGGCATTAACTTTTTGGCAAAACCAAACGGTCAAGGAGCCCACAGTACGCTCTCGAAAGCACTAGAGCTGACGATTGCTCTCGCCATCTTCTGCCGTTTGTGTGCACGTGCAGTTGTGGAACATTTAAGATCTCGCTTTTTTCGCAAACCAAGAAGAAATTTCATGGTTAAAATCGTACAGCTCTAACATAAAGTCACTTACAAGACGTCAAGCGGTGCTTGACATGTTTTACCAAAGGAATTCAGACGCTCTTTGAAGAAAAGAATTTGTAAACCAAAACACTTTGTTCATGCTGTCGTGCACGATCCGTTACGCCATTCCGCGCGTGCATGCTAAGATGAAGTGATCCTCACGCAATCTTATCGCGCAAGCCTCACTTAAGCCTCACGCATGCTCAACAAAGATTTGATACCATTCTTGCAGAGCCCTGTCAATTACATCAGTGGAAAAGAAAGGGGTCTGCTTGCAGGGTGACAAGACAAGTGCACACAAAAGCATGAGGCAGAGTCAAGTGCTTTTGCACTTCTCAAGTGTTCTTAAAAATTCCTAGTGCTTGTATAAGTCAACAATGCACAAGGAGCATTTTATTTTATTTTTATCTCAAAGAAACATGTTTATCAGTAAGCTATGTGCATAATAACTCGATAAAGCATGCGTGCGACATAAGGCGTGTGCTATAACTCGAACTAACCGCAGTCATACATGTACATGTAGCATGCACAATTCTTCCAACATTTTATAACGTGTATTATTAAGAATCTGCCTTGTTACCGACCTCCAGGTGCAGGTATTGTGTTACCAGCATCACCTTGCCGTGATTCTCTGATCTTTTCTTCCACCTGTGCTAAGCTTGATTGATAAAATGTGCTGCCAGGTTCTAATTCTAAAGCCTTTGAAGCAAATAAAACAACATCTCAGTCATAATGCTCACTGAATTCACAATCAACAGGACTAGCAACAACTTAACTAGAGGTTTTTCGCTCATTACTCTTCAAAAACAATTAACGTTTCGAGCCACTTCCCCAAACCCAGTCAGTCAGTTGGTTGGTTGGTTGGTGGGTTAGTCCATCCGTCTGTCCACCCGCCCACCATCCGTCCATCCGTCAGTCTGTCCATCCATCTGTCAGTCAGTCACAGTCAGACAGTCAGTCAATATTTAACACAATCAAATAAGAGCCAATAAAATATGACATGCAATAATTAATACCACATCGTTTTTGTGCATTTGTAGATAGTATACATGTGTTTTACATGTAAAAAAAGCAAGCGACTAAAAAAATGTAGCACTTGAGATTTAGAGTACAGGTACCTTAGCATAGCTTTCCTTGGCTTTCTGGAAATTGTTCAAATTGTGATATGATAAACTGCAATACATGAAAGAACAAATGCAAGCAAATGTCAGTTTCACTACGCACGCGTAATACATGTACCTTGCACATCTCAGGGGTGAGTGTAAAAGACTTGAAATTACACCTTCTTCAAGTACAATATTGCACTTAAAGAGAAATATGTAAAATATCAAATGAATTATTTTTATTATTTAATACCATCTAATTATTAATAAAATGACTGATTGATGTATTAGGTACATGTAGTTAGAATGGTACAACCTTGATTTAAATTTTTTTTCATAAATACCATTCTTATAGATTACATATTTACAAGATACACTAGGTGGGTGTGAGAATTGTGGGTTAACTTTTTTGGTTTGAAAATAAATGAACCAAGATGAAAATTAAACCATAACAGATACACTTGACGTCAAGTTTGAAATCATTCAATTAGAAAACAATAAAACCACCACTTATGCATCACCACTGCAAGATTGTATACTTGCTTAGTGTCTCCACTTTTACCGTGAAACAATAAAAACCAATACCATAACCTTACCCCATTCGTCCATAAGCTTTTCCATAATTAGGGTCCAGAGTTAGAGCTTTCTGACAATCATCTATTGCCTTTTGATGTTCACCCATTTTGCTGTAAGCAGCAGCCCTACAAAAAGGCAATTTATCAATCATTTTATTTCTTAAATTAAGGTTCCTCCTTATCGCTCCTTTTCATCTGCAAACACAAAGCACCTACATGTAGTAAAAGGCACCATGGATTAAGTCTGACTTTTTTATGAGGACAAAGTTTACTAAAGATTACAGACAATTAAATTACTTTCAATTTGTTACAATTTTACAAACCTGTTGCAGGGAAATACTGCATTAGCACGGTCTAATTCCATAGCTTTGGTATAACACTGGATGGCTTCTTTGTACTTCTCTTCTTTCATCAACTGATTACCTGACAAAGTATGAATTGTGAGTTTTCAAGGTTAGTTGGCTTCCAGCACTGAGAAGAAGGAACATATAAAGATCTTCAAATTAAAGACCTACCAAAAATACTATCGGATATACATTGTACTAAGCACTTTTCAAGGATCCTTTGAGGATAGGTTGAAGATCTGAACAAATCCTTATGTACAAATATGCATGATCAGGATGTTACTAACAAAGATCTTGGTAAAGACCCTGCAAAGATCTTGCAGAGATCTTTCCAAGAGCCCTTCAAGATCTAGGGAGATTCAGCATTTTACCAGGTGCTTACTATGAACTCCTTGAGAATCCTTGAGAATAATTATTGTTACAAGTTCTGTAAGAATATTTTTGCAAGATTATTGCAGCTGAACTTAAAGAAAAATGTGCAGGATCCCACAAGGGCCTTGAAAAGTTTTGTGCACTATAGATGAAGATCCTTGACAAAAATTGTCATGTAGATCTTTGACAGAAATAATTCACCAGTTATCAGACGGTTTCATTGCACACGGCAACTGTTGATTATAGAATGATTTACCTTCTGTTTTCAGTTCTTCTGCTTTTGCTCGGTCTTCACCAGTAGGTTGGGCTGATGTTGATCCTCCCCTGGTCTACAGACAAAAAATGATTATTAGAAAATTAATGGTCAAACATGAAAAGAAAATTACATCATAATACGTCTATCCTCCAGTTTATACTGTTAGAGTGTAATGAGATAATTCAAAATAATATCATTTACAAAAATTATTTATAATTATAATTATTATATGTGTAATCGTAAAGAAAAGAAACCTACAAAACTTTACACTGCATATTAAAATCCAAATATCAATCTTGGGCATGGAAAAGATAAATAAGCAATTTCTTTTGAACCAACCTGGGTTGCATTTTCAAATATCTCCTCTAGAGGTTTATCACACTTCAATTTTTCTACTTGTGATGGGTCACTTCTGTTTATATTGTAAACAGCTTCTAGGCACTGGATGGAAACTAGAAGAAGAAAAGGAGAAAAAAATACCTAAATATTATAACACAATAATTCTGTTACAGTAACACAGAGACCTACTGTCAATAGGGAGTTTAAGACAACCACAATGGCAACGGCAACGGCAACGGCAATGTCGCTAAACAAAAGGTTTAATGAGTAGAACAATGGCTGTGCACGTGCGTTTTAATTCATGGTACATTTCTTTGCCATCTTCTGCAAAATAACAACCTGAAATTAAATGACCAATTTCTGCGTTGCCTGGAGAACCTAAACCATGACAGCTAACTTTTTAAATTTCTATTTCGAATTTATCGCTGTGCTCCAGATTTAGTTTTGAGATAGTTTTGAGAGAGAAACAAACTAAATGACTTTAGAGTATCGCGAGATTCATAGCTAAAATAAAAATTCATTTTCTAATCGACGTTGTCCTTGGCGTCGCCATCGTGGTTTCTTAAGCTCCCTTATAACTGCAGGACTGCTGTAAAAATAACAGTTGATAATTGGACAATGGCTGACTAAAATTCTCAAAATCACATCTGACAAAATCCCAACTGTGGTCAGACATTATTCAAAATAAAGTAACAAATTGTTTAATGCAGTGCTGTCAATCTTTTTGTATGAAGTGGACTTGAAAATGAGTGGTTTCAGTAAATCTTTAATCAACAGGAGGGATTGGAAATTCCTGGGGATGGGTGTAGGTGTGTCAAACGCCAAAAGTTAAATGCATGAAGCTTAATTGGAATTTCCAGGGGGTGGAGGGTATTAGGAAAGTTCCCTTTCATGGAGGCATGGATAATTTATGAAACTACACAATGTCTGTTGTTCATATGCATGACAGGATGCGATTTAAAAAGGAGGTAAAGTGCAACATGTACATGACTTATAAATGTCTGACCATATTTTTTGTTTTGTTCAACCAAAATGGTGAACTTATTACAAATAAAATTGCCTTTTTTTACTAACAGTAGTTTCTTCTGATGGCGTTCAGTTCTTAATGTTATAAGATTTCACAAACTCAAAACCAGTTTCGTGCATCCTCTGAGGCCAAGAGTAGATTAGATTAACTGTGATGGGAACAAGTCACCACTGGCCAAATTGGCACAAAAAAGTTTAAAAGGGCTTGTGCATGCTGAGTCGGTGCATTTTCAACATCCTCCCAACCCTAGCTCTCTTAAACTAACCTAAGTTTCAGGCTTTTCTAAAG
The DNA here is from genome assembly GCA_963693305.1 of Meandrina meandrites. NCBI lineage: Eukaryota > Metazoa > Cnidaria > Anthozoa > Scleractinia > Meandrinidae > Meandrina > Meandrina meandrites. The sequence goes on from OY855908.1 coordinate 29,106,686, forward strand.
GGGGAGGGAGGGAGAGAAGAAGTGCCCTCCCTTCCCCCCTCCCCTTAGGAAAGGCCTGATACTCAGGTTACTCTAACACAATCTATTATATTCCAAGGATTGCATTCAATCATTGTACTCATTTACTTTCTTGGGAAATGAAACTAAAAACAACTAAAGTTTAAATTTTGTTTTCCACTTCTTAAAGAAAATTGAAATTAATGTTTGGCAATGGATTTCACTTTCTCGAAAATACTTGCGGGGGGGTTGGTTCAAGATCTGTACTGTCTTTAACTTGCCAAGGAAAAGATGGATGACAAGAGGATATCCTCCCAGGAGAAAGGAATCCCATACGAAAGGGGCGGGGATGCTTATTTTCTTGCTTACGGTTGTAAATTAAGGATTTGGGTCTCGCTTAAAGTGTTCAACTCAGAATGACAATATTTTTAGCCATCAAGGAATCCTTTAGGATTGCATGTGAAGAAATGGAACATGCTGTTAAGGGGTTTCAAAATGTTTCGAAGTGCATGTACAGTGTAGGCATCAGCAACTGGAAGAGTAGGCAGTTGTGAGGAGTTAGTTTGTCGTGTGGTGACTGCTATGACCAGAGTAATTGGCGACATTTAATCAAGTAGCCTGCAGAACTCTGGAAGTTGGTGGCTTGTTTTGAAAACCCTGCTGTCATATCACATTGATGGTCTACACCAATGAAATTTAATGGTACCTTTTAGGGGTTAAAAATGGTTGAGCTGTGCCCATATTGGTCTCCTAAAGGGATTTTAACAAAATTTCCAACAAGCATCCTCGTACTTTTCACATAAGAGTCCCCTCCCCCCAGGAATTTTGTTTTATAAATGTACATGCACACTATTCTCCCAGCTAAGAGGAAAACTGTCAAGAGTGTTCCCTCACATGTTATGTAACAATTATCCTGGTCAGCCTTGGAACCTGTGGGGTACCCCTCCTCCACCCCCGACACACATTAGCACACGTAACTCATGCCTGATCTCGATATTTGATCAAGCATGGAAATACATGTAATATGGTGTCTACAGGAAAAATTTAAAAATGTATCATGTATTTGTCAAATACTCCTGCGAAGAGTGGTAAAATAAATTTCAACTAAATTTTCAAGTCAAAAAAGTAAACAAAGTGTGATTTCAAATTACAATTAGGGTAAACGCACTACAATCTATTATTCTGACTTTTGCGATCGAAACTGAAAGTGGCCATAAAATTTGCAATTGAGAAAGATTCTCTAGATCTAAAATTCTTGTATACAGGCACAGACAGTTACAAAGAATCCACTAAATACTTTGACAAAAAACTGTCATATACGTTAAACTAAAATATAAATTAACGAGTGCGTGTTTAAAGTTTACTTTTAAAAGAGTGTTTATTTTTTGCACTAACCTTCTAAACTCTCGGCTGAGTCACCGACCACCGCACCAGATTTCAACTGCGAAGAAAGATGCTCGATAATGGCGAACGCTAGTCTTTGCGAATTTGACATGTCTCTTGTGAAGGTACTTAAGCCTTGGAAACTTTAAAATCGTAGTGAACTGAAGGGAAAGTTAAACTAAATTCGCTTTTAAAACCAGACACGTTTGCCAGTTTAGTTTCTGTATCGTTCCTGTAAAAAGATGGCGGATCTCACTTGAGCCCGCAGTGTAACGGTCAGTGCATGTAACTCGTTCCAGTCTTCCTCGACACTTTTAACCCGGTTTATTCACACGTGAAAACTCGTTGCATCAGATGTTTAGGGTCTTTTCGGGGGTTAATTCCGTCGCTTTATTCCGATCAACGGTATTTATAAGACGTTTACACTGTCGCAGACGCATATCCTCTCAAATTAGCGAAATCATGAAGCTTTACAGCGACCGAGGGAACCCATTCCTGCTTCGTATTTTGGCAGCAAAAAATTTGGCAGGCGTTCCACTGACTGTACAGTACATCAACTATGAAGGTAAGGAATTATTTTTTTTACTTCCTCAGTAAAACGAAACTGAAACCGGAACTGTGTTGAATTTTTGGAGGTTCTCTTGATTGTAAAGTAGTTAGGAATGAAGGAATAAACTTTTAGAGTAAGGTTAGAATAGACGCTTGTGTACAAGAAATAAAACCAACGCAACGTTATAAGCTTACAGTGAAGCTGATCTGCGCGGTTTTCAGTGTTTTATCGTAATTTCCTTCTGACGCAAGATCAAATTCGGTGAATCGTATCATTATTCATTGTTTTGAAGAATTAGCATGAAATCTTGAAAATCTGGTCTACAAACAGGAGGGAAACAAGATGAGAAGTTGTTCAACAAGTGATATACATCGATAGCGCGCGCGTTTTTAAATCTTCCCTGGCAGTGACATCCTCCCCACCCGTAGAATTAAATATTTTTCCATTATTGAAAACTTTTTATGAACCAAGGTTTGTTCACTTAATTTTTCTTTCAACTTTCCAAACTGCTTTGGAGATCTTGTGCTATATTTTGCTAAGAAATAGTCAACCTAGCAAACTCTTTTAATTGATGTCCTCTGTTTGGAGGGAGCAGGGGTGGATCAGGGAGGTTATTACCACTTCTCTGTATCCTTTCCCCTGGTCTGCTGGCTTCTAGTGGCTCGTTTTCCAGTTCTGTGCTTAGGGTTGGACCATTATTTCTTTGGAGGGGGGTGGGGAGGGGGGATGCCAATTTTTTCGAAGACAAACAAATTTTTTCTGTGTTGTTGTCTGTGCAAAAAAAAAATGTTTTCGTGTCTTCGCACAATTTATTGCTTTTGCAAACATTTTTTTTTTTTCATCTCCCCTCCTCCAAGAAAATAATGTTGGTCCCTTGGTGATCAGGCTTTGAGCAGAAGTGAGGCTAGAGTTGACTCTGTTGCAATCAATATCAATCAATATTGATTTCTATTTTTGTCTTTATCAGAGAAAAGCAAGTTTCATTGTCCAGGAGGTAGCAAGGTTTGTTTAAACTTGAACTTTTACTATATTAGTCACTGGTTATAGTTGAGCTGAATAAATGAGTAAGAATACGTTAATGGACACAACATTATAATGTACTGCTGTTTGCATATACTTTAGGTGAATTTTCTGTAAGTTTATATTCAGTTCCATACTTGGTTCAAATTTTATTTTCCTTAGTTTGTTTCTGGGTATGGTAATTAATGACGAGGATGAAATTCAACCACAACATGCACTCTTATTGAAAAAAAAAGTCAGGAGTTATCAGGTGGACTGGAGCAGTAAATGAAGTCCTGTTGACTGAAATATTGTGTTTTTTTGCCGTGTTACAGCTTCCTGTGCTTGAGACAGATGGTGGAAGTTTATTAAACAGTCCAAACAGCATTTGCAGGTACAGTCATGCTGTAACGAGAATTTGTGTGGAAGGATTTTGTTTCCAATCATTATGTTTATCAGGCATCGTCATTAGCATTGCAACCTGAAGATGTGTCAGCTTATGTATAGCTAGTTGCTTACTTATGGAAGGTGTCAGTGGATGCTCAAGTTCTACCAGTCATTGTGTTGTTCCAGAAAATATCCATACTCCCCTCCCTACAGAGTGTTCTTAGATTTGAACCCCACCTCCAATCCCCTGTGGAAATTTCAGTCTAGGTTCGTACAGTCATATAATTACCTTTTTAAAACAGTTATTTTTGGTCTTTTGACCTGGAGGGGGGGGGGGGATGGTACTCGGGATTTCAAGTGACGGGGATGATCAAATCGAGACCCAAAAAATTAGAAATTGAATGTTTGTGTTTGTTTTATTCATAATATCATCTGTATAATCTTTCCTTCATCTGGTTTAACAATACTAGAGACATCCAAGAACACTTTGCCTAGGTCAGTAATACCCCAAAAAATCCCTACTAAATCAAGCCACCCAAAAAAATACTTGCCAGATTTTCCTACCCAAAAATATCCCGGAATCAAAAATTTCAAACCCAGAAAAATCCTTCTATCATTCCCATCACTTGAAATCCTGAGTACCCCCCCTGAGCAGGGGCAGATCCAGGGGGGGGGGGGGGGGGAGCACATAGGCGGAGAGGCCATTTTCTTGGACATCTTTCTTGTACTTGAAGGATCCATACTTGACTTTGTAACACACTGGCTGGAACGACTCTCAGAATGGGTCGCCCACTACCTCTCGGAACGAGATACTTCATTGGTTCTTTAAACAATAGATAACAGGTCATAACAATGCCCCTAGCCCTGAATAACAATAGAGGTAGTGTTCACAGCGGGCAAATGAAAATAGAGGTTCCAGAGAGGTAGTGCCTTACTGCTCAGAATTGGCTGTCATTGCCATGCATGCAAATTAGTCCAGGCATTTTATCGCCTAAAATAGGTCAACCTGTTACTAATTGCAACAGAAGGTTTTTTAACGCCTTTTGGTCCAGGAACATGTCCTCTACAACATATCAAAAGTCTCTGAAAATCTGAGCAGGGGAAGGTGACTAAAAACGGGGTTTTTTAGAACCCTATATAATGCAGCATGGAAGCGAGGCTGCCTGTACTATCTGCTGTGTCGCTTGAGTTCAGCATGGGCTAGCAGAGGAAGCAAGAGTTTTTCGTGTTTTCCTAAGGTAAGTCCAATTACATGCAGATTACATCAGCTAATTGCTTAAATAAGATTCTTAAATCGATAAAAATAACAAAGCTTGTAGAAAGCGTCTGCGCTGTTGCTTATCCGTTTGAGGTATTTAGCGTTCAGTTTTTGTCTTCAGCTAGCAAAGTTAAAATATAAAAAAGAAGATTTTAAGTTAAAAGAGACATGGATGTTATGTGCTAAGGTAATGCAGTTCAAAAAACATTCATTGTCACCTGAGTAGTGAATCCCAAATTGAGTTTCAACTCAGTGCACGAAAAACCGATATTTTACTCATATATTTTACTATCTGATATGATTTACTATCCGATATTTTACTCTCGTAACTTAGAAATCTCTGAATGAAAAACTTTTCTAAAATAAGAAAAATATTCGAACAATAAATGCGCTTTGAACACAAAACAATTTGCCTGAAATTCATTTTCACTGAAGACTTAATTTGGCAAGAATAGAAGCAAACTTTAATAAAAATTCAAGAAAGTCAATTAAGTCACATTTACACAATCAACCTAAACATCTCCGAGTACCACAAAGCTGTATAAATAGAATTGAGATTCAAAAAGCGCTTTTTATTTATCTATCGTTGTCTTGATGTCTTTTACACTTTCCGTTCTGCCTGTAATTTCAGAAAACAAGATTCTCAGCTATGGATGACACAGAAAAGTGTGTTATTTGTAAAAAAAAAATCTCTGATGGCGAGGCCGAGGTCGTAACACTAAGAGAAAAGGGAAGCGCGGGAATAAATCGGGCGAGCACAGAGCGAAATGATTTCATCACTACGGTTCCTGGGCAGCAGGTTCAGTAAAACTGCCGGCGAGAGTATTGTCTGCCAAGTAATATCAAGCGAGCCAAGAAAATTCTTACGTCTGAAACAACTAATCGTCGCCCTCTAACTCGCATGCACGCTAAAGAAAGTTAACTTTCTCTCTAACCCCAAGAACGAACAACGCTTTTTGATGATGCTGAGTCAGGCTCTACAGAATGCAGGCTGCGTGACACACCAATCCAATGGTGACGCCGATCTACTTATAGTGAAACCTGCCGTAGAGTCTGCCCGAACGAAGACCACGGGTCTTGTAGCGGACGACACAGATTTGCTAGTCCTCTTGTGCTATCATGCTTCTGAAGATGGCTGTGATTTCTATTTTAGACCAGAGCCAAAGGCAAACGCCAGAGGGGCACGGTTTTGGCATATGAAGAAAGTCAAAGATCAGCTTGGTAGGGAAGTTTGTAGGAATCTCCTGTTTCTTCACGCCATGATCAGCTGCGACACCACTTCGCGCCTGTATGAAGTTGGCAAGGCAAACGGCGCTAAAGAAATTTGAGAATGTACCATGCTTCAGAGAGCAAGCTAACACGTTCAGCTGCCATTCGGCTGTATCTGACGTTGTTGCTGCAGGTGAAAAAGCACTTTTCGGTGGGAAGCCAGGGGTTGGTCTTGACTCTCTCAGGTGTCAGCTGTACTTTGAGAAACTTGCAGCAGACATCTCATATACAGCCACAGAATCTCCCCCAAGTGCAGCAGCGGCCCGATCCACAGCCTGCGCGTCTATCTACAAGTAAAGCAGTAGCAGGGTCCGCGTGCACTAACTCTACCACCGCCCTGGACAACGAAAGTGAAGATTCGGAAGACTTAATTATATAGCATGTGTAGATTACAATTCAAGAATGATTCTATTTCTAGCGTGAAGATAAGGGATAAACGTGTCTTGGAAAATGTAAACTTTCGAATAACTCAGCATTTTAAAAGTTGTTCTTTTATGGGTCTTTATTTTAAGATTAAGGCCCGGGAAACATTGTACTAATAGTATGTTCTTAATTTCAAAGGAAAGGCATGATTTATACCAATAAAACAGCCGTAAACAGCAACTTCCGGTTTGTAGCCTCGTTTTCATGTTGCAGCAGAGAGCGAGTTAGACGTTGATCGTATTTGGAGGCTTTCCCACGCTTGAATCTTTAGAGATTTTTGGTATGTTAATGTATAGGCTATTTCTAACTGGTTTACGATGAGAAAGCTTCTGTTGCAATTAGTAGCAGGTCTGATTACAAAATGCCTGGACTAAATACAGTTACCATCGATAGAAGGCTTTTCTGCGAGAAATTTGTGGCGCAGCATCCTAGACGAATGGCGGCGTCTTCACTTATGTTGTGTTCTCCAAATCAGGCAGTAACCAGTAAATCTACCGCTTGCAGCACTACTCTTAACAAAGTAACCACTCGTTCTAGCAGTGTAGTTGTCAACTAAAATATAGATGGAAAATAAACAGCGAAAAATGCAATATTCATTTACAACTTTGTGCCAGTGCCGAAACATTTCAAAGAAAGAGCAAGTTTTGGCGGGATTTCATTAAGTTCACAACTGCTGTCGCACGGTTTCTAGAAAATTTAAAAAACATTCATTTGATTGTCAAGTTCAACGTCAGCTACAGTAGCTAGCTCACGTGGGGTGTCCGTGGTGAAGGCAGACAGCTTTCGATGTGAAATTTGACTAGCAGGTTTAAGCATTTCTAATTGGATGATGTACTTCCACTGGATGTGCACGAATATAGGTCAGTAAATGTATTTCTATTTCTTCTAATTGTAGTGGAGCTGCGAGGATTTGCAGTGTTGCAGGCTCCAATTCGTCCTTCCTAAATTGCTTCAATGAATTTGGGGCAAACATAGACTATTTAAAAAAAAATTAAATGATTGTATAGTTTGGTGGCCAATTGGTACCAGCCCCCCTTCATTAAAATATCCTGGATCCACCCCTGCCTGGGGACCCGCCCCTCTCCTCGGAATTTCAAATGACCCTCCAGGAGGAGGGTATGGATATTTTCTGGAGCCACACAATAAAACAATTTATTTGTTTACTCTTTTTACACAGATACCTCCTTGAACTGAACAGAAAGTCAGATGAAGTTCCTGATCCCAACAAGGAAGCAGTCATTGATCAATGGGTGGAGTGGGAGAGTGTATCTTTGCAGGTCAGTCATTCTGTACATGTAGGTGAGTGGCGAAGAAGAGTACTGTACATATTAATTATATTTTGAGGTCTAGGGCAGGCAGAGACACAGACTGAAAATATGGTAGGTGTGACTGGTCCAGCATGCTAGACATCAGAATTATAGCGTGGCCTCATTTTGAGCCCTGGCTGGCCTGGGTTATTACATATTGCATTATTGGACAAGCATCTGTCCACCCAGTGGTATTATGGGTAGCGATGAATTGAATGCGGGGGTAACATAACCCTGTGATAGCATCCCATCCAAGCAAACACAAGCATTTTACCAAGCTTGAGTTGCTTAATACACACCAATCAAGCTGCTAGCCAGACCCCAGAAATATTCAGTTGAAGGGTTATTTCTTTAGGCCACCTTCTTTTATTAGTGGGACACGCTTTCGGCGGTACTAAAAATGTAGGGTCGGTATCGATCAACTGAAGCTTGAATTGAACAACCTGTTCAACCTGGGAGGAGTAAAAATACTTCTAGTCAGTGCCTTTGGCAAGATGGGACACTTTGGCCCAATACAGGTCTACAGAAAGTTTCTTGATACTTCCCTTTTGAGTTTTTAAAATCAGTTACTGTCAGTAATAGATCAATTGTCAAATTCATTTCATTGCAGCCTGTTCTTTTCTCCCATCTTGTGTTGTCCGTCGGCCTGGGTAGACAGGATAGTGGGCATGCTGAGGATCTGAGGAATCTACTAAGATATGCAAATGAAGCTTTATCTTCACACAAGTTTTTCTCTGGGGTACATTTGTTTTGTTTGCTCATAAATGTTATATACGGTTTGTATCACCAAAAATGTTTGACATTAATTTTCCACATGGTCATTTGAACTTTTGATTTTTTTTTTGTTCAGAATTTTATCCCTGTTCCCCTGCCCTCCCCAGCCAGATGAGGAGGTCAGAAAGTCAGGGGAGATGTTGAAGTTTATATTTGAATCATAGATTATGAAAACATTATGAAGGAATGATCTGCATGTAATCAAACTAATATGATTGTGTTGATTCAATGGGACCCAGCTGTACTCAGGCCACAATATTTTGTTGTATTCAAGAACTGGTTTAACTTGGGTTGGCTCGCACTATGTAAAACATGCATAGATACATGTTTTCACTGGGTATCATTATATTAAAATAATTAAGTTCTAATTAAAATAAGTAATACATAATTGTGTTTTCTGTTTGTATGAGCAGAAGAAATTTATCACTTAATAAATTCCTTTGTCTTTTTGTAGGATCAACTTGGTTTAGCTGATGTTATTCTCTGGGGTTCCCTTCATCCTTTGTTCTCCAAGGAATCTGGTTTCTCAGGTAGCAATGTCACCATTGTCAATTTATTTATTTTTCCAGTTTTTGGCAGGTTACTTGAATGTGTGATATGTACACACAAAATTTTGTTGCAGGAGAGTGTCTAAAAATGGAGTGTATAGTAGATTTTCTTTGTCAGTTCTTACAAGCCCAGGCTAAGAAAACAATTCTTTTTGCAAGTGTTAATCGCAGTTATTAATTCTTTTGTCTCTCAAGAGACTGCAAATGAATGTCTGAGAGTTCACCCAAAATTTCCACACTGATGACAAATCTCTTCAGAGGTCTGTGCAGTGTCTCAGGCCACCTTCATCAGTTTTTTTTTCATTTCTTAATGTCGCAGATCCACAGATCAGCAATATAACAAGATGGCATGGTCACCTTATGGCTCAGGATGTTTTCCATAAAAGTGAATCAGAAGTAACAGGAAACAAAGGAATATCTGTATTTAAGGTGATTTTAATTTTACAAATGGATGTCTACTTCACATCAATCATACAAAGTATCTGATGAAGAATAGTTTAATAATTCCATTACACCACTTAATTTTAAGCTGTCACAATTATCTGGGAGATTGGTTTCTGGTTACACTGTTCACAGTTCCCCTTTTTCCACGTAGCTGTAGAGGTCAATCGTTGAGTTCGAGGGGCCACCAAGCTAGAATTAATGTTACAAATTGTTGTTCTTGTTGAAGGACTCGTTGCTGGCCATTTCTGGAATGCAAGCTCCACCAAGTTCAAAACCCCAGGAAACTGTCAAAGCCAAACAGAGTGCAAAAGGTGAGACAGGGAAACGAGAAAGATTTTATAGAAATCTACTGGAAAGATTAAGACTTACACAAGTCATAGTACATTTAGAGGGGGAGATGTTGAACCAGAAGAGATTTGTTACAAATTTTTATTTACATTCAGTTTAATTTGCTAGTATTGTGAATGTTCTTTAATTTTATCCAGAGCTAGACAAAAAATAAATATTCCTAGACACTACTGTAACAATAAATAATTATATTAAGCATTTCTCTTTAATTTGTCACTCTTACTGCCATGTTTTGCTACTTAAGAAGAGAATTTTGTTTTGTCTTGTTCAGGATCACAGCCTTCCCAACAAGAAAACAAGAATGGAGCTCCATTAGAGGAGGTGAGTTGATACTAATGGACACTATATCTTGAATTCAAAATCAATTTTAAAATATTTTAAATACACCACTGTTTTCCTTCTCCTTACAGAACACACACTATTCAGCTCTGTGAAATGAAAAGTTGTCAATTTTTTAACCAAAATGCGATGTTATGTAAGTTTGACAGGACTGTCAATCATGTCTTAATGCGTGGCGATGATCTCATTGGCCATAAGAGTTGTGAGCTGCAAATATTGTGCTAAAAACTGCTGACGGGAAAAATGCTTTTCAGTTTTTGACTCTGTAGTTAGAAATCTCCACTACCAATGTGACTGCAGAGTTAGTCATTGCTTAAAAATGCGGGTTTGTTCTGTTCCAGGCAAGTCAAACCAAAGTTTGTTCAAAGGAAGAGATAGACGAAGCTGTCAAAAGCTGGAATAATGGCAGCAAAAACCGTCCAAAAACTCGCCGGCTTACAGAACCAATGTAAGTACAATTTTACCTGCGTGAATTATACATTAGCCATTGTTAGTTAACCCCTCCCCCCCCCCACTGTCAGCATCCCATAATTAAAAGTTAATTGAAGCACTATCAGCGTGACAATGAATTTTTTTCAACCAACGTGCTCAGAACACCCTGGTGGGTAATTAATTTAGAGTAACTGAGTGTTTCTTTTCTTTTTTGCTATCATTGGAGTCGGAAATAAGATTTGTGATGGTTAAATGAAAATTTTATTGATGCCGTACATTGTTTGAATAATTTCACCTGAAAATTTCTTCTCGGTATTCTCTTAAAAATAATAGAATGACTCATTTTACTTTCATATTGGTTCTCTTGACAGCCTTCCTATAGAAGGGGAAAAGAACATTCTGATCACCAGCGCCTTGCCCTATGTGAATAATGTGCCTCATTTGGGGAACATCATTGGTTGTGTCCTCAGTGCTGACGTATTTGCAAGGTACCGTATCCAGTAAAGGGACCTTATTTGGTTAGATCCAGCCTCTTAGACCGACTGAACCCGTGATTTTTGTACTAGAGACCAAGAGACTGCCAAAATGTGACGTATTATTTTTGTGCCATGCTGAGGTAGCAAGTTCTGGAGTATCTTCACTCTGTGATTGGTTTAAAAAACTCATGCCACCTTTTTGAGCAATCAGATGTAAACCAAAACCAACCGCGACTTGGTCACGCGCATTTCCCGCACTTGGCACCAGTGACGTGTATTTGCTTGCAGTTCTCATTGGTTAATTCCATCGAGTGTCGTACAACCGAAACCGGATTGATCACTCTGGCCAATCGCAAAGGAAACAGACCATCGAGTGAACCAAACAAAACTCAAAACAAATACATGTTGTCGATGCAAAGCGCGGGAAAACGCGTGCAGGTGAATCATGATCAGTTTTGGTTTTACCTCTTGTTGGCTGAGAAAGTAGTGCGGGTCTTTTAAACCAATCATTTAGCGCCCGGTAGTGATGCAAAACCAAAGCGAATGCGTATTTATTACTTCAGTGCTTTTGTTTTAGTTTTAAGACACTTAAAAGCGCTCTTTTTACTTTCGGCATTAAGTAGAAACCAACAAGTCTTAAGCTAGTCGTTCACAGAGAAAGTACAAGTTCGTTGATTTGTATATTTGAATGCTTTTACCGTTTGTTTTTTGCATTGTTTAACAGGTTTTGTCGCCTTCGTCAATATAACACACTTTACATCTGTGGGACGGATGAATACGGTACAGCCACTGAAACTAAGGTAAATTTTCATTACGCATTCATTCAAGTTTATCGTGACTCAGCAATTACAGTGGATTCAGGTTGAGTGTTTAACGGCCTCAGTTGTCGCGTTCGTTGTAACGGTTGAACGGATTGCGTTGCGAGGCAAAATGACGGGCGTTGCTATGCAGGAATGACGACGTTCTGTCTGGGAAAAAGCAGGTTGTGGTTTTCCCAGGCAGAACGTTGGCATTCCCGCCTAGCAACGTCTGTCATTTTGCCTCGCAACGTAAATCAATTCAACCGTTACAACGAACGCGACAACTGAGGCCGTTAAACACTCAACCTGAATCCGCTGTAAAATTGTCTGGACATGAAAACGTTCAAAGTGGTGAATCTGGATTCCTGGAAAACCTATCCTTATTTGAGACAACGAGCAGATTGAAAAGAAGTTATCCCGAAAGTTAAGACGAGTTGCAATAATCTGCCATAGCTATATAGCTTCCTTAATGTTATCTGTAAAACTACATTTCTTCTCTTTACCAAACTGACTTCTGGTTTACAGTTCATGTTGTTGTTGTCTTACATGTAACAAATTCGTGCGTTAACTTTGCTGCCAGGCGTTAGAAGAAGGGCTGACACCCCAGCAGATCTGTGACAAGTATTTCAAGCTTCACAAGGAAGTTTACGAATGGTTTAAAATAAAGTTTGACTTCTTTGGAAGGACGACTACTCAAGAACAAACTGAGTAAGTATTTGGCGTGAAATTTTGTGCAATATTTTGAGCCTCTGCCCTTGGTTTCTCGTGGATGGCGTGCGGGCAAGTTCCTTTGGTTATTCCTGTTTCATCTTGCAGCCTTCTTCATTCTGGCATTGTTAGAACAAGTTTTAAAAAGCTCATATGAAGCACTACCGTCGCTTTTTCTCACTAATTTAGGCATTAGTCTTGTTTCTCTCAGATTGTCAAGCATGAAGCGCAAACAGGCGAAAAGTGGGAGGGAGGCGTGCAAGAAAGGTTTTTTTTTTCGCCTCATAACAAAACACGTCCAGTAACAAAGTGTCGAAGGGGCTGTAAAATGATACCGGAATAAGTTTCATTCCGGAGCAAGTTTCGTTCGCGAATGAAGTTCGGAGTATGACGTGCGCGGTTTTCGTGCCAGATCAAAACAAAGATGGCGCGAGTTTCGCGTGAAATAGTCCGACCGTGAAATACGCATGCGCCACTCGCCCCAGACTACACGGTTTGCGGGTTTCATCTCGGAGCGGAGTTCGTTCTCGCTTTACATGCCAGAATGAGATGTCATACCACAGGCTTACCAGACTGTGTTTGTGAGGTCACAGCACGCCCCATATAAATATTCAAATTTTCTCGCTAATCGCTATTGTAAATATTTAAGCTTCCTAAAATCGGCTTTTACTGCTGTCTATTTGCAATAAAATGAATTAGAAACATTTTCGCAATGTTTAAGTTTGTTTTTACGCAGTTTTTTTGACGATTTGAAGCGTGCGAGAGCAGTTCTATGAGTTTAAGTTTTGACTCGTGTATAGAATACTAATATTTACACAGGGCGTGCAACTTCCACATCCAAGAATCGGGTACCGCCTCTGAAATGTAGCCAAAAAAATATCTTTCCCCTACTCGCTTATGTAAGAGCTCCCGGTCCTCGATAGAACAGTCTTTGAACTATAATCTGGCCAAATTTGAGTCCAATCAGTTCGCGAATAGTTCTTTTAAACCTTGCTGGAATATCAAATTAGGTCGCAAATTTGCCGATTTACCATGATATGTACCAGTTGTCGGGACAATTTATGCAATTTTCGCTAAAATTGGTCAAAATTACTGCCTATGCCCGCCCTAGAAAGCAGAACGTGCCCCACTACAAAACCTCCTCTGGGACACCCCAAAGAAACACTTCGGAAATGTCGACAGCAAAGCCGAAGACAACCGGGCCTGGGAAATTAATTTATTTAAATATTCAGTGAATTTCCTGAATATGGAAATAAGCGTTCAAAAAAAGCGAGTAGGGGAAAGATATTTTTTTGGCTACATTTCAGAGGCGGTACCCGATTCTTGGATGTGGAAGTTGCACGCCTTGTGTAAATATTAGTATTCTATACACGAGTCAAAACTTAAACTCATAGAACTGCTCTCGCACGCTTCAAATCGTCAAAAAAACTGCGTAAAAACAAACTTAAACATTGCGAAAATGTTTCTAATGCATTTTATTGCAAATAGACAGCAGTAAAAGCCGATTTTAGGAAGCTTAAATATTTACAATAGCGATTAGCGAGAAAATTTGAATATTTATATGGGGCGTGCTGTGACCTCACAAACACAGTCTGGTAAGCCTGTGGTCATACCGGTACAAAAATTGCATTTGGTCAGGAATGAAACGGAATGAACTCATTCCGGAATGACTTGTGCGGGAACGAAATTTCGTCTCGGTATCATGCAAACAGATGCAGAGAAATATATGAGGAGGGAATGAACTCGTTCTGGAATAAGAATCCTTCTGGTATCATGAAAACAACTCCTTCAGTACTATAAGAACTATGTATACAAGAAACTTGAGAAATGAATGGCCAATGGAAATGAGAGACCATGCTGTAAAGAGAATTTGTCTATCGATGTTTCGGCTTCCTTCAAGGGATTAACTGTGTTGTCTTGTCTTTAGAATCGCTCAGGACATCTTCTGGCGTCTTCACAAGCAAGATCACTTAGTAGAGGATACTCTAGACCAGCTTCAATGCGTGGACTGTAAAAGGTATAAATATCCTGTTGTCTTTGTTTTTATTATATTATTGCTGCCTGCGGAAAAGAGCCAATCAATAGCCAGTGCGCACACGGCTCGTATTTCCTTTGTTTCATGCGGAAATGGGACGTCGTGAGGAAACAGGCTACATGCAGGTTAGCAATCATTAGCAAGTAGAGATGTAGGTAAAGAGAAAGAGATAGAGCTGGAGAGGGCATATCCTTCAACCGAGAAGAAGAAGTTAATCAAAGGCCCTTTGGGCTGTCTCGTGTCAGTCAAAGAGGGATTAAAATATACTTTACTAAATAGTTATTATAAAAGTAAATGTTTTGCTAGGCCGCAAAAAGCTTGTATGTTATTTACGCTTGCAATATTTACAGGGAGTTCATTAAAGACTTTCGCGCCACTAAAAAAATAGGTTTTCTTAGAAAATTTACCATATCCGGGGATAGGGAAAGCAGAGACGGGGGAACATTTTGCTGGGATAATATTTAGTCTTCTTTTTCCATACGCGGGAAATAAAAATGGCGAACAGGCGGGAAAACAAAATGACAGAGTCCTCTCTATTTCCGACGCAAACTGAACGCAAGAGGAATTGAGCGTTACTCGAAGCACTCGTCCCCCGCTTCACCTCCTTGCGCCAACGTTTTGCGAAGTTTTCCATTTCTTTTGTTATTTATTGCCCGTTTTTAACGATCAAAGAACAATATCAGAAAATAGAGTATTTCATCAGTTGTGTAGCAGCTCTCGTAAGCTTGTAATTCTACTGATCCTCTAGTGTAGCAGCTGCTATTGTTTTGGGGGCTAGGGGCATTGTTCTTGTTGTTTGTTCTATTGTTCTCTCAGCCACTCATGTGAGACCTTACGAGAGCTGCTACATGACCCTATTTCATACATGTTTCTTGTGACGAAAACGCTGAAAATAGAAATGCCGATATGTTTGTAACGAACGTTTTACACATACCCAGGCAAATAGCATTCCCAAGGTAAATAACACCAAGGTAAACTCACCGCGGGAATACGTTACCGAGGTGTTTGCGGTCACACACTTAACACTTTACCAAGATCAATTTTCATACTGTTTTCGGCGCGAAATGCGAAAATGGGCAATACGAGGGTGCTTACTTAGCATCATCTCGCTTTTATTATTTATACTCTTTCGACAGTCCTCTACCGCTTTGTTATGTCAGTATTTCAGACAGCGAAGAAATAGAAGGCGAAGACTCCGTTTATATAAATCTCTTTGTTGGATTTTTCTAACCCTTGAGATGAAATCGAAATACATATAAGAAAACGCACTAGTAGATCTTCCTTGACTAGTGTTGTATTTAAACGTCAAATTTCCACACAAAAAAAATAGCATTTATATTACTTACAAATCAGCAAGCCATCAAGCCATGATTCTAAGAAAGACCACGTTTTTGCTGCCTTGAACACGCAAAGTTGACCTCAGGAAATCTAAACCTCACGCCATCATATTTAATTTCAAATTCTCTGTTTATTTTATTTGCTTATCTTTGAGGTTTGCCTCACGATTGGTCATTTTATCTTGGGGTACTTGGAAAACCTACCTATTTGCCTCGGTAACTTTCATGGGCGATTCTTTTGTTCTTTTTCACACCGCCATAAATTTACCTTGGGGGAACATTTTGCTGAGATAATTTTTAGTCTTTTTTTTCATAAGCGGAAAATAAAAATGGCGAACAGGCCATGAAAATGACAAAACACCCGGGAAAACAAAATTACAAAGCATGCGGAAAAACAAAATGACAGAGCACATATTATTTATGATATTTACCAAAAAAACGTCCTCTCTATTTGTGAGTTTCCCGAGGTAAAGAGCCCTTTTACCATGTTAAAAGGACGATGTGTAACCGCAACTATATAAATTTGACACACTACACTATTAACCTATTCCGTACTTGAAACCCTACACCGCTACACAGATCAAGCAATTTGTTCCAGTCAAATTTTGTTAATTACATTTTATGCAGTTACGAAAAAACTTTCCGTAAAGATTCTCAAAATCCCGCTCCGGCTCTTTCTTGAAATTCCTGCTTCCCGCTCCTGTTTGCAGCTCCCATCCCGGCCAATATCACCACATCTTCTTATCTGGGTTACTTAGCGTAAGGTCTGTCTTTGACCTTGTTAAAGGGCAACTCTTGGGAAATTTACCCCGATTTTTTTTATTTTTTCTTTAAGTTGTTTCTAGCACACAGGAATCTTTAGAATGTAAAATTTTAAAGTGCTACTATGATCAAATTTTCACCCCTTAAAATTTTAGGCGTTTCAAAGACTATTTAACAAGAGATTCAAAATGCCGTTTTCCGTTTTCAAATATCTATTTTAGTTCCGGAGATATTTTAGCTTAAAAATATCGTAAAATATGCAAATTAGGGGACTGATGACGTCATCTACTCAACCCAATTTTTTGTCAAGTACAAAAATTAAGTTATCTCGGTCATTTTTCTGCAGAGACCATTGAAACTTGGCAGACTAATAGTTCCACAGATGACACACCTATACCTGTACTAAAATTATGTTGCCATGGCAACTCATTCTTTTCCAGTCCCCATCAATTTCTTTTTAATATTTTAGAATTTTTCAGTTCGGAAAAATTAAACCCAGGCAAGACGTCTGCCAAAGCCATTAATATGCTTGCCAGATCTTGCATGAAAAGCATTATTTACAAATATTAAAAAACAATGCCAGAATTGGCCAGAAAAGCCTTTAGCATTGGGGGGATCTGGAACCTACTATGTTGCCATGGTAACCAAGGTGTAAAGTTCATATTGTAAAACACTACTAGCAGAGTGTTACTGCAAAGAATCAGAGACTTTCAATACAAATTGGCTGAGATATCACTTTCTTCGTATTTAATCAGAATTCGGTTGAGTATATGACGTCATTACTTTGCTAATTTGCATATTTTAAAAACTTGAATATCTCTGGAAAGAAAAGAGATATTGGAGAACAGTGAACGGCATTTTTCTTCTCATAAAGAGTACTTGTTAACATTTTAAAACGGCTACAAAAGAAAATATGTGAATTTGATCATAGTAGATATCGGCCAAAATGAATTTACTACGAATTTTCTTTTACGCCAATTTGGCGGCCATTTTGAAAACGTTCGGATTTTGGTACATCACGTGATGCTACGTCACAGGTGTGGAAGGCAGATTTGCTTTTGCATGCTTCTGATAAGAGGAAAACACGCCAAGCGTCTCTTCATAAATGAGAATGACAAGGAGAGAGACCCTATGCTGTTCAATGATGTCCAAGATAAAAAAGGTAGTGCTTCAGTGCTTAAATATGAAAGGAAATAAACTTAAAAAGAGTAAATCATGTGTCGTGAAACGGAACAAATCCGTCAGATTGATCGGCCTTCTAAGGTCAGCAAATGTACATAGCTTTATAATACGATGCATCCTCTCTTGCACCATATCGTGATAAAGATGCCTTTTGTCTGGAGTAGATAGTAAATTGAAAAGGGTCTGCGAGTGCTGACTCCCATAATTTGTCAGAAATCTCTTCATTTATGAGCAGGAATACTGAGCCTCTTTATGTCCTATATGTAAGCGAAATCCACGCGTTCGGAAACAGACCGA
Organism: Meandrina meandrites; assembly: GCA_963693305.1. Classification (NCBI taxonomy): domain Eukaryota; kingdom Metazoa; phylum Cnidaria; class Anthozoa; order Scleractinia; family Meandrinidae; genus Meandrina; species Meandrina meandrites. Next base: position 29,124,741 of record OY855908.1, read on the forward strand.
TATATTTTGATTCTGTTGTTGAGAAATTTGTCGCCACCCTCAGATTTCTCCTGCTGTTAATTGGCAAAATAGAATGCAATTCCCACCAGCAAATGTAGTGTTTCTTTGAAGTATATGCCTTCGAAAGGCGCGCGTGATTTGCGTGCAGGTCAGTACTGCGCAATAAGAAGCCACTACCCCGCGCGCTAGCAGAGGCGCTCTCGCGGGATATAAAATTATACGAAGAAATGGGGAATCAAATATAAAACAATATCCGGATAACTAAGAGAAGAAGTGTTGCGTGAAGTACTTATTCTGTGATTCCTATTGAGAAACAATGTGTTGTAAATTAGGCAACCTGGGGTGTAGCATAAAACCCGGGTATGAAAGCGTGTCACGCTCTTTCCCTTCACCCTCCCTAGCCTGACCACGAAACAGTTTCGTGTGCAGATTCGAGCAGATGTCAGTTGACGAGATAACTAAAGGAAAACATGCCAAATGTTGTAAGACACGAAGAGCGCAACGACCATTTCAAATGCAAACCATGAATTAAAACGCAAGCAAACGCGAAAGTAATAAGGAGCCAAACACAGCACAATTTTCGTGGGGGTTCTTTTCGAAAAAGATAAGAAATTGCAAAATAAAAACATGACAACTTAATTATACCGATAAATATAAAATCACGCAGGGTCGTGTAATAGTCCCGGTGGCAGTAATCAGTTTACAAAATCATTCTCAGTACAGTTTTACGCATACAAGCACGAACAACCTTGAACAAAGTTTCCTCGAGGCAAGTTGTTTCAACTACAGAAAGCGCAAACTCCCTTCTCCCAACAAAAGAAGTGAAGAGACCCAGCAGAGTTTTGTCCACATTTAACTGCAAGCCTGCGTATGTTCTAGATAAAATCTGCCGCAGAATTTCGGATAGTCTAGTTTCGGTAGCTGGCATTTCGCCGGCAGAATTCTTCGTTTTCGAGCAGAATTTAGAAAAATCGGTAACACAAAAGAGACAAAGAATTTAACTTGCGTTTCTGTATTTGCAAGCTTTCAAACGCACAAGATAGATAGTGTACATTAGGCTGAAGCTCAAAAGGTCAAAACCTATTGTGATAAACATGAGCAAAAATATTTGAAGACCGAATATAAACAACAAAATGCAGCAAACAGTTTGCTTGTATAAAAGCATGTTTAATTAAGCTTCTCGCTTACATGCAAATAAAAACAAGGCTTTTCAGGTTTGTCTTAGCTCACAAACAACTGGCCGAGGTAATAGAGAAAGAAACTGTACATTTAGGACTTCAATTCACTCACCATTCGTCGCCGTCGGCGGTGAGGAGGTTCGATATTTTACTCCCTTTCTCTGTCTCGCTGTTTTTTTAGCAGAAGTTGAGCTCTCACTGCAAGAATTTGAGTCAGCCATGTTCGTGACTTGTTGCGGTTCCACACCTGTGACGTATCACATCCCGTGATCATAATCGAAGCATCGATGGCGAAATGTCACGTAAAATACGAAGTTTTACGTTAAAATTAACCGGTAAAAAAGCTTCTGAATTCAATTTTTTTGCTTCCTGTGTAATTTTGGAAACATTCGGAAGCTTTTACTGAAATATAGTTTTCTAGCCAAGAGTTGCCCTTTAACTTTTGAGATGTTTGTAAGATAAGTCAAGCAAGCTTTTTTTAGCCCCCTAACGCAGCTAGCTGACTTAAAATGATTTTATCTCGGCGTACTGATAAACATTTCTCGATGATCACTAATTCTACTGGCAAGAAGCATGCCATCGCCTCAGTCTTCAGTTGCAAGTGATGTCGAAGTGCTTGCTACGGCAAACACAAAACGAAAAAACCTCGCGTTAAGTCTGCTGACAGGACTGAGAAAGAAACGCACGAACTTCTTGAAGCGTGGGCCCCCAAATTAAAGTTCAATTCTGTTCAACTAAAAAGCCATTTATAATAAACACTCCCAACCGACAAACGATTACAGTGAACCAGCAGAAAAGCAAAAAACTTTCAATGCAGCAATATTTTTGAACTCCTACTTATAAACAAAAATTATTTGTTCTTTCACAACACGCACAAAATCCGGCGGCCTCACAAAGCAAATCTTGACATGGCGGGAAAAATATTGACATGGCGGGAAAATTCCGCGGCCTCACAAAGCAAACGCGCATGGAATGCACCTTGGAATGCACCTTCTCCCCCTCGCATATTCTCGTGTCGTCATGACAACGTCATGACGACACGAGACAAAAATTACAAGGTAAACAAAAGTTTGCAGTGAAATCCACGGGGCGAAAGGCCAAGGAGACGGCCAAGAAGGTCATAGGGAAGAAGATGAGATGAAAATGGCAGACTGTGATTGGGTATGGTGTTGAGGCTGTCGTAAGGCCGTGTTCGATGGATGTGCTTCGTTGATGGACTACATTCTGCGAAGTGCTAAGGGACACTGCCATGCCTGAAATATCATATTTTATAAGAATGGCCTGTAGCTTGCTATAATTGCACTTTATTGTCTTCCAATAGATAGCGAAAAATGCTAAAAGTGGTAAAAGCAAAGAAATATGAGCTAACAGGAAAAAAGTGACTAATAAGACACGATAAAAGGTTTAAAATTTCACCAGAATGGCAGCTTTGATTTCTGAACATCCTGTCCAAAAGTCGATCGCAATCCACTTCCATCCTTGCATTCCTGTACTTCTTGTTCATGCAAAGTAACTGTTCTATCTTGGTTTTTTGTATCTTTTTATCAAATTAATTCGTGGCATTTGGCAATATTCTGAGGAAGTTAGAAATTTCTATGATCAGCCGTGATAGTGTCCCTTTAAGACATTCGTAATCCCGATATAGCTTCCCGCCCCAACGATTTGAAGAACAAACCAATTTCGCAGTACCTTAGTGATGACGTGAAGTTTTTAACCATATTTGTCTTCTATTCTTGCAGGTTTCTCGCTGATCGTTTTGTAGAAGGAACTTGCCCTTTCTGCAACTATGAAGTAAGACTCAGTTGGTTTACAGTCAAGCGCCTCGAGTCGTAGCCACCCGACAAAGTTTTTGACATCTTTTTGACAAGTTTTTGATTACTTTGATGAGCTTCCGGTTGCTTTGAACTAGCAACCAGGTGCCTTGAAAACTGGGAGGCGGGGTATCAACCGTTGTATGATTCGACTTCTAACGTCAGAGTTTGAAAGGGTCTCAAACAACTGGCGATAAATAAATTTTATGCCGACAAAAATTTGGTCAAACTTAACATTTCATACAGGAAATTCATTTCAAAGACCTAACTTTCAATTTCAAGTCTTCTGGGTTTGTAAAACCGGCTGACACTGAACGTTTCACGGATCGTTCGTATGAACCGTTGTGCAACCGGAAGCCATCAAACTAATCAAAAACTTGTCAAAAAGATTTCAAAAACTTAGTCGGGTGGCTAGGGTTCAGCGCGTTTGACTGTAAATCGTGGATTTCTGACATAAAGACCACATGATTGCTTGAGCACTAAGCTGTTGACAGTGTAAATGTGTTGTTGTTAGTGATATCATTTATTTTTCTGACATAGTGTGTAAGGCGAATTTTATCATCTCTTGAAGGATGCCAGAGGGGATCAATGCGATGCCTGTGGAAAGCTTATAAACGCCATTGAACTTAAGGTAAAGGGAACAAACTACATTTTGTAGTGGTCTCTCAGGAAGTTAAACTGTGACTTGTGAACACGTTCTAACTGCAAATGAACTTGTTTTCAGAAACCTAGATGTAAAGTTTGCGGAGGAACGCCGAAAGTGAGAAGCAGCAAGCACTTGTTCTTGAATTTGACCAAGGTATCACACTAATTGCTGCTCAGTTTATCATGATTTGGGGTAGAGGCTAGTGTACAGTATGAAATAGTTCCTAATAAGCACTTTGCGTAGAGATTACAGGTATGAGCCTGAGTTGCCATTTTTTGTTGTCACGTTATGCTTCACCCCACGCAACCTAATGCAATGCTCCATGTAACGCGTAATGTCGCACACAAATACTACAGCCGCGAGCAGGCCACTTAATGTCATTCAGCTCTTTTCTTTTTTCTTTTTTCTTTGGTTAACTTTTAGTCTGTTTCTCATTTTTTAGCTTGAACCGTCTCTACAAAAGTGGGTTGAAAAATCGTCTTCGGAAGGTAGGTTTAGCATTCTGTGTGCGGTTCATTACTTTTTGTGGAACAAGAAAATTACTTTCAGCTCCAAAAAAAAGGTCAAAAAAGTATTTTTGTAAGTAAGAAAAGTGTCCAAAAGGTAATACTTAAACAAACTGTCAAGGATAAGCAAAATTGGTGAAGATTGAGACGGATTGCAAATGACAAATTTTCTAAAAAAAATTGCCTTCGGTGACGTACTTTAAAACGTGTTGTAAACATTGGTTTGCTTTGGTTTCTGTAGGTACGTGGACTTCTAACGCGCGCCATATTACCCGGGGATGGATCCAAGAGGGCCTAAGACCACGGTGTATCACTCGTGACTTGAAATGGGGCACCCCGGTCCCTCTGGAAGGATACACGGACAAAGTGTTTTACGTGTGGTTCGATGCACCTATTGGGTAAGAAAAGAGCACGGCTTGGATACATAGTACCGATCGAGGTAGCGCGGAATGTGTTACACATTAAAATGTCGCCCTTGGTCTTTCCCAGTTTCTGTTTTGAAAGGGGGGGGGGGGGAGGGGGAGGGGGAGGTTGGGCAATCTCCACGAGATTTGTTATTGATAATGTGTTATTTAGGAATGCAGCCCCATGCCCCACGGGGGACTAAAAGGATTAATGATGATGATTATTATTTAGGAATTCTAAATTAAAATATTAACGTGTTGGAAAAGAATACTTGAATAGAAAATTGAGAAAATACCGACTTTGACAGCAAATTAAAAGATGCCAAAACTAGCGAAAAGCTGTTCCGGACTGACACATTTCCCAAGAATAATAATTGTCTATAATCTGGGTACGATAAAACACTTACAGCGATGCACATGTTTATAAAACCTGTTTTGATCGCATGAAGAAACTCTTGAACCCACGACCTACAGAACAAATCTTCCGTTTCTCTTTATATCGATCGTGCCACAAGGTATGACTTAAAAAGGTCTCTACCGCAAAGAGAAGATTTCCGGTACAAAGCATTGAATGGAAATGTCTTTTCAGTGAAAGTGGAGAAGATACTTGGGACAAGCGTGCGTTTCATGCCCGGTATAATGAAAACATTTTGCAACTGACCAATTTCGTACCTGGCAGTGCAAAAATTTGTGAATTGACAAAGAACTTCGTCATGCAAGACAGATATCCTTGGCATTTTCCTGGCATTAAAATTGGAGCATTGGTCAGCCAGTAGTGTCAATATTTATTGCTAATATTTTGCATGTCATTGGTATTCCAGGTACCTTTCTATCACAGCTAACTACACGAAAGAGTGGGAGAAATGGTGGAAAAATCCTCAACAAGTGAGTGACAAGGAAAACTTCCTTTTAAGTAATGCTTGATTAATATATGAACTGCGGATATATATGAAGGTGATATGTGATCTTCGCAGTGAATTTCCAATTTAAGCAATTGGAATAAAGATCATTTCACTCCTTTCACGGGAAAATATGAACTCACAATTGACCTCGCTCCCAATGTGTGGCTTCATAGCTCAGTTGGTAGAGCATCGCACCGGTATCGCGGAGGTCACGGGTTCGAATCCCGTTGAAGCCCTGATTTTTTCAGGCTTCTTTATTCCAATTGCTTAAATTGGAAATTCACTGCGAAGATCACATATCACCTTCAAGTAATGCTTAGAGCAAGGTCTTATAAATGTTTTATGCTGTGTCAAGCTTTCCTGCAAAAAATCACTGTTTCAGTAACGCGTTCAAGAGTGTGTCTTCAGTTCATAAATATTTTTGTTTGCTGTCGAAGAACAATTGTTGTTGTTGCTGTTGTTTGCAAACCAAGAATTATTTGGCTTCTGTTTTAACTTTGTTCTTAACGGGGTAATCTGTGAACGGTAGGATTGTTATCCGGCAGTTTTGATGATGATATCGGCGGTAGTCCTTCTTGTCTCTTGCACTGAGGCCATGGGGCTGTACGAGATGCAGACAAACGCTTTGACTTCTACGGGATATAAACCCCAGACCTACAGAACAAACCTTCCGTTTCTCTCTATAAAGATTGTGCCACGAGGTTAGACTTAAAAAGGTCTGTTCCGCAAAGAGAAGATTGACAGTACAGAGCATTGAATGGAAATCTGCGGCAGAGCTCGTTGGTTCAAATTTCACTCCAATCTTAGGTCTAAAGACTGTTTATTTTCCTTTTGAGCGTTTAAATAATATCCCTGGGAGGAACTTATTGAGCTAACTTAGCCCATTTGTCATGTTATCAATTGTGTGTGTATCATGGCCGTTTTTGTGTCATCTGTGTGTCCTAGGTCACTCTTCACCAGTTCATGGCAAAGGATAACGTCCCTTTTCACACTGTCGTGTTTCCTTGCACTCTTATTGGAGCGGATGACAACTACAGTCTCCTGAATTCCATCAGTGCAACAGGTAAGAATCCTGTAATGCTGGCTTTGACATCATTGCCGTGCACACTCTAGCAGGCTGATATGTCCAGGATTGAACTATTATGTGATGCACTCTCTTTATAATAAGCATCACAAAGTGTCATCATTGATAAAAATTCACCTTAACCCACATAATTCTGTCAAATATGAAAATGGTCAATAACCCAGTCTTATATGAAGTACTAGCTAAACAAGAGTAGATGACCAATCCAGATAGAGATAAGGTCTTTGTTTCTTTGGAGTCAGTTTCTGGGATTCTAGGAAGAATTTTTTACTTTTTGTTTTCCGAAAAAAAACAGTTTGCTTGTTGTTGTTGTTGTTTGTTTGTTTTTGTTTTTTTTGTCGTTTTCGTTGCCAGTGCAACAAGCTGGAATTTTTTTAGGGCCGTATTTTGTCCTCGTTTTCCGACTTTTCGACGATTTCTCGAATAACTAAACTACTTTTGACATATAGGTTCGTTCTTGTTGTCTGACCAGATTTCTCCTTATTTTTATAAATTTTGAGTTCTAATATGGTTTTGTTCAATCTATAGAATACCTCAATTACGAGGATGACAAATTTTCTAAGAGTCGTGGGGTGGGAGTGTTTGGAAACGATGCTGCCGACACGGGTATCCCAGCAGACATCTGGAGATTCTACCTGCTTTACGTCAGACCTGAGAACCAGGTGAGCTCTTTGTAAGCCTGCAGTACTTTGTTATTAGCGTAATATGTTTACTTTACATAACTTCATCTATTTTAGCATAATTGGTGAGACATGCATTTTCAAGTCTCGCTCAGGTTCCAGCGAAGCTTTGCAAGCATCTTGATGAAGCACAATTGATTTCATTGCCGACCTTAAAATTTACCATTTTTCTTTATTTATCACTACAGTACAGAACTCTATCGACACTGCACTATGCAGGACGCATGTCACCTGGTAAATCAGTGGCCTTGCTAACCATGAGTCTCTCCGAAGCTCAGTGGATAAAGCGCCCACCCGGTGTTCAATAATCGTCGGAGACTCAGATTTTTCGTTGTCCCACGCTCGTGACATGACGAACAACACATCTTTCACAATCCCTCTTCCAGAATTTTTTTTTCTTTACCATTTAGATACAGTCAAGTTCTTCTTCCTTTCTGATCGCTGAGACATAATATGTCTCCAGTATTTATTCCGGTTTTTAAATGAACAGTTTTTTTGTTTCAGTGTTAATGTCAGTGGCTCAATGTCTTTACAGGATAGCGCGTTTAGCTGGTCGGATTTTTTTCAGAAGAATAACACTGAGCTTCTTAACAACTTTGGCAACTTCATCAATCGGTAAGACATCGCTATTTTCTTTAATTTTTTTCAAATTTAATTCTGTTGACAATAGCGCAACGTATGAATACCAGGGCCGTATGCAGGATTTCGCTTGGTTGGGTGCGAGCACCGGAAGCATGAGCCTCTAGAGGGGATCCGGGGGTATTTATCCTCGGGAAATTTTGAAAAATCAAGTTGTTGAAGTCCACTTTTCTGGCATTCTGAGAGTCATTTTAACCCTCCCTCTCAGATTAAGCGGACCTTTGCGGTGCGTTAGGGGGTGCGGATGCACCCATCGCCCCCCTCCCCCCCCCCCCCCCCCCCCCCGCCTACGGCCCTGAATACCTCCTATAACTGTTTGCAAATAGCTTAATTATTAATAGCGTTCAAGTGACGTTTGCATTCCGTAGAAAAGAATTTGCTGTCTGATAACACTGGCTCCATGTCGTTCCTCTTCTAGTTACCTTTTGCCTCTGTTTCAATACGAGGCTAATGCACCTGATTCAAAATCTTCCATATGAAATATGATAATATACGAATGACTTTGATTGTAGCTGAATTAAACTCGTTTCCATCGGTTGCACCAGGCAACTTGTATGTGGTCTTGTTAAGTTTACGATCGCTTATCGGAAAGCCCTCGCACTTCATGCAAAATGTTTTCAGTAAATTCTGATTTCCCATACTTTTTACATGCTATTGAGCCGCCTAAGTTAACCGTTTTTCAGAGCTTTGATGTTTGTGCACAACAACTTTGGTGGCGCGATACCAGCCATAGAATTAACAGAAGAGGACAGCAATTTCATAGCACTCATCAATAAAGAGTTGAAAACATACATTGACGATCTGGAGAAAACGAGGTGAGATAGCCAGAGCACTACTTTCTTGCACTACACTGTGGCTTTCTTTTTTAAGAATTTCCTTTTTTTCCCGTTTTGAGTTTTCATGAATGATTCCATTGCAGGCTCCGTGAAGGTTTGAAGGGAGTGTTAAACATGTCCAAACTTGGTAACCAGTACATTCAGTCCAACCAGCCGTGGGTCCTAGTTAAGGGAAGCCAACCAGACAGGTACAAATACATACCTTAAACACAATTACATACTTTGAAATGTACAGTGCTTGTAATAGGAGGCGCCGCGGCTAAATGATAAGGGCATTAGCACTTTATTTCCCTTGTTTGAGCTCTCGTTTAAGGTGCATTCCTATTGTGGGTGCCCCCGGAGCCATATGGGGGTTAGTACGTCGGACTCTGGATCAAACGGTCCGTGCTCAAGCGCTGGCTGAGATCCTTGTGACTTAGTACCGTGTTATTGGACTAGCCACATTGCTCTCACGGTTTATCTGTGTTGTGTTCGTGGGCTCAACACTCTCGATTCTCACAGTACCTCTTTTACACAGGTGTAAAAACGGGTACCGGCGAATTAACTGCTGGCGGTAACCCTGCGGTGGACTAGCATCCCATGCAGTCGGGAGTAGAAATACTCCTAGTCGCTTCATGCTACAGAAACCGGGATAAGCTTCGGCCTGATGGGCCACTGGGCTCGAATGCAGACTTTACCTTTCCATTACGACATAAGCCTTTAGTTAGCGTTTGTTGTGTATTAAAATCTGTTTGTGTCTATCTATAGATCACGTGCGGGTACAGTTCTCGGCGTGGCGGCAAACTTGTCTTGGTTGCTGTCTGTTCTCATTCATCCATACATGCCTGGAATCAGTGAAGAAATTCAACGCCAGTTGCAGGTAGGTTCGTTTGGCTTGCAAAATCATTTCAGGATCTTGCAAGAGCCTTGCCTTAGTGCAGTGCAAGAGTTTGTGGTTGGCCAGCGTTGGATAACATTTCACGGCGTAGCTGGCCGCCATTTTGAATAGCACAATGTAGTGCTGGGACGAGAGAGTGAGACTCACTCCTACTCCCTTAGGCTGCTGTTGAGAGATGTCTAGTAACGACAAAAAGCAAGGCCACCTTAGCATTTTGTGCTCAAACCTATTGAGTCGGGGGAACAAGTGCCAGTTGATGGCGCGATCACTTTTTCCGAGAAGTGACTGAGCCCGCGGTTTTCGTCCCAGACGTTACTAAGCAACATGACGTATTTGTTCGAGTGATTGCTTCCGAAGTACTCATGAACGCGCATGCTAGTTTAAATCGGAGACTCTTCGAGTGCTTCATCGAAGATTTGCCAAAACTGGCACTTGTTCCCACGACTGGATTACGTATAGAGGTAGATTACTCATTCTCGCGGATTGATTGCAGGTTACGGACGAAGGAAATGTCGTCTTGGATAACTTTGTTCCTTATCTGCAGCCTGGTCACAAAATTGGAACGGTAAGTGTTGAAAAGATCAGAGAAAAACTTAAGAACTCCAAGTGCATGAAGACGCAATCTTCTTGTGGTTACATGTTTCTGTTTTTGTTTGGAATTACTTTGGAACGAAGAACGCGACATTCCTTAGAGACCTTTTTTTCGTTCGCTGAAGATTGACTACCAGGGCTTCCTTTCTCACTGTAAACCCTTTTTTTTCAAGTGCGTCTTCGTTAATAAGCATCAATCATTTGAGCCGCAAAATAATTGCGAAAAGCCTTTCTTCCGAGTGCCCGTGAAATGACATGAAGTTTGCCTGTTTGTAGCCTAAGCCACTCTTTCAAAAGATCGACTCCTCAGTTGCGGATCAGTTCCGCGCTAAGTATGGCGGGAGCAAACAGAAGCAACAAGCTGCCGGCGACAAATCAACAAACCCTACTAACGGAAATACCGCTGACGCTGATGTGGCGACATTGCAAGCGGAGATTACAAAACAGGTGAGACAAATTGTGTTCTTTTGGAAGTGACTCCTCGATAGGTTGACACTGTTCAGGACTGACTCTCGTCATACAAGTATCGACAATTTGAAGGTACTTTTTGTGGGGTTTTACCAATGGATCTACAATCCGGCTATGCCGTCATTAGTTCGTTTCGATGGTTTTAACTGCGTCAAGCGTCCGTGGCTTCAGTATAGTTATTCATGCTTATCATTTCTCACTCGAAGTAGACGCGCTCTCTTGGTCATGTTCTGTATGTAGTCTTGAAAAAGAGAGGTTGAAAGAATATTCTTCTTCTGGAAATTTCTTTTAAGTTTCGGACAGCAAGTTACGTAGCAGCAAGTCACTGATATTCTGATAGTTGTTAAAACGATGTTTAAACATTGTTTAAAGGTAATCAAAAGCTTTCCAAATGGCAACGTTACGGTGCGCAGTACTGCAATGTTGTTTTTTGAGAATTTAGTGATTGATCTCTAGTTGATTAGTCTCTAGTTTTCTCTGGTCCCTTTTTGATGAATTTCTTGGTTCTCCTTACCTGTCCGTTTGACCATGTGTTGTTATTTGTTGACCGCTGTTTAAAGCTAACTGTTAACAATACTGTATTTCAAGGGTGATAAGGTGCGCAAGCTGAAGGCGGAAAAAGCTGACAAGGAAAACGTCGACGCAGAAGTAGCCATCCTCCTGGCGCTCAAGAAAAAGCTGGCTGTCGCTGAGGGAAAAGACCCAAATGAACAAGATAACACTTCCAAGGGGAAGAAGAAAGGAAAAAAGAAGTAAAAATACACTCTGAAGTAGAGTTAAATGTTTGTCTTTTGGATGGAGAGAGAAAACGATTTGCTTTGTCTGATGCATTTTTTAGCCGCCATTTTAAATAATTTATTTTGATGTGATCCACAATTAGGGGAATTTACCGAAATTATTTTTCTCACCGCCATTTTGGGTGCAGTTAGCAATAGGGAGGTCCGGGACAATTGTTTGAATAGGCAATCATCATTCGTGAAACTCTTACGATTGAGTTCATTCCTGGACATAAATTATTCAACATGGCGCTAACGAAGACTGAAGGGACGTTCCTTTTAGCAGCGAGAGTTTTTCCCTTGAACTTTCTCTTAGGCTTCATGAAGACGGATGATAAAGTAGAAAAATATCACCCTCGATCGCTGTTTTTGTGACCCAGGCTCTCGCGGTGTTATTAAACTAGAATTTTCAACTAAAGGAATAGCATCTTTCCAGTCCGTTAACGTGATGAACTGTTCAATTTGTCGAAAAATTCTTGCCGAAAATTCCATGTAAATGAAAAGCGCTCTTGATTTTGTCCTCTTCATGTACAGGTGCCGTGTGGTACTGCTTACTAAAACCCCATACAACCCTTAGGTAAGCAGTTTTTTTATTAGTCCTAATTCTTCCATAGATAGAATTTTATTCCCAGTGCAAGAATTCCAACAAAGTATTTGTATGATAAATTGTAACTGTGTGGGGTTGTCAGTGAATTAAAGATTGAATAAATTATCTCCGTCATTAGCCACGTCACCTGTGGGATTTGCTGTGCAATAAATAAGCGAATTTAAACAGTTGAACCCAAGGGCATCAGAATTTTGCTTGGTGTGATCGACTGAGTGAGAGTTTTCTCGATAAAGACTTGTTAGTGATCGACCGGAGTTTTTACAACCTGAACGTACGTAATTAACTCCTCGAGATGACATCCGCATTGGTTGCCGAAACGTCAGTCGCCAACAACAGTCTTCTCGCTCTGACGGTCTGTCACACTTGTATCATAAGGCACCAAACCGAATAACACGGCATCACATCGTATAGTAGGGCCGTAAAAACGGCAGGGGGTGGTGGGGGGGGGGGGGGGGGGGGGTGAGATGGGTGCGTCCGCACCCCCTCACGCACGCATCTGAGTGAGGGTTAAAATGACTCGGAATGCAGGAAATGTGGACTGTAACATCTTGATTTTTCGAAATTTCCCAGGGAAAAATATCCCCGGATCCCCTCTGGACGCTCACGCTTCCGGCGCTCGCACCCACCCAAAAACGTCGTGCCTACGGCCTTGTAAATCACAAGGCATTGAAAGATCCTACATGTTGCATGGGGAGGGGATATCACCACTTGGCAAAAGAATGACATTCAAATTATTTTCAGCGTTTTTGTGGTTCCTGAGCCGAGACTGAGATATTTTGAGCTGCTCAGAGTAAAAGTAAAACTCAGAACAGTTAGAGACCGCTCTATCAGTTCTAGTCGTGTTGATGTCTAGCAAAGTTCACTATTTCACGTAGTAAGATCAGGCTTGCAGTGCTGTTTGTTACTCAGAGTAAAAACGCATTGCCTGACGATAAGATTCAGTCAATGGAATACGTACAGGAGCCTTTCAACCAGCTACTGGACCCAAACAAAAGAACGAAGTCCAGGCAATGAAATATGGGGGTGATATGGCTCTTGGGGGTGTCAAACTTCACTTTGAACGAAAATAATCTTCAATTCAAAATCGCCACGAAAGGTGGAAATAAACAAAATGAGCGACTGATTACCAACTCTCGTTTTCCTCACATAAAAAGGGGAGAGGGCATAAAGGGGGAGGGGGGTGGGAAATCGGGAGGAAAAAAAGAGCGGGCGGAGGGGGACTGCTGCTAATGACGGCAAACTTAACGTACAAAATGAACTGAGAAACCAACTGAACGTGACTGAAGTTATACTTTCCTTGAAAGGTAGTATTCTAAACAGAAAACAAAGATACACACTACCAAAGCTAGTTCTTTGCCCGTACAAGTTCTTAGTCAGATTTACTTGAAAAACAATTCAGACATAAATCGCAGAGAAGAAATGAAAAAAAAAAACAAAAACACGGCTGAAATAGCAAAGGGAGCAGAATTTCAGACAATTACAAATCGACTGTGGGAGCAGAGATAAAATAGCCTAGTTAATTTCTGGTCGATGTAGTTTAGTGTAAAATCTCAACCTAAATGTATTGGCTTAGTTTCCAGTTCGGGGAATAAAACACACTCTTAAAATTGTTCTCATCTCATATAAAATACTCTAAAACAATGATGATAATAGTCACAGCCTTACCTTCCACTGAAATATAGAGATTTCCAAGGATGAACAAATTCAGCATAGCGGACAGCAAAGGCGATGGTAGATTCATCTTGAAGCGCATCTTTACCGACTGTATCACTATGTGATGTGCTTTTCGAGACTGTCAGGTGCTTGTATCAGCACAACGGAGTTGTGATTGGTTTAAATCTGTTAGCTACGTAAGCAATGTGTCATATCACCAGAGAATAAACGGGACATTAATAAATTTCGTAAAGAATATCTTCTTTCTGTGCATGTGAACAATAAGCATGTGATATTTTAAGAGATACATGTTCAAGCCTACTACAGCTGTTCAGAGTACGAAAAAATATCAAGGGTATTTAAAATAAAGTAATAAGAAAGGTCAAGGAATATTTTTTTTCGTCGTGCCATTGAAATCAAGTTTAACTTCTCTTTTTGTGGTCATCATTGAATTTTTATGCATATTTCGTATTCAATTTTCGTATTCAGGAGTCTAGGTATGGTTCTTTGCACCAGCTGGCTAATAGTTAAGCCAGAGGAGAAACTGAAGTTGTCTGCATGGTTTAGGCTGTCTACCAAGGGATAATAGGGGCCGGAATTGAAGAAAAGCTATTCTCATTAAATTCCCCACCAGTCGTTTTGAAACAGAGGCAAAGGGTAACTCGGGAAGATATGCGCGTACTTATGATCGAAAACTATGGCCGTAGAATGCCAAGTCAATGTCCACATCATATCCAAATTTGTAAACAATTAGGCACTCACCTGAATTAAGGCATGGTTCTAGTTTCTATGCGATGTCTTGGTCATTTGTTATAGATCAGTTTTTTTTTGTTAAAAATCTTGGTTCTTTATGCATATTAAGATAGGAAATGAAACTTTTTGATGATTGGCTCGTTTTCAAGTGGTCACGTGATTGACCACGCCCTTAGTTTTAAGAATTTTGACCGTTTACATTACAGGATGTAAACGTAATAGAAATCTCTCGATTTTTCTCTCAAAACCTTTACCTCACTTAGCCATATGTCGTTCTAATCGGGGATTCTTAAAAGTAGTTTTGGTTTCGCCGTTATTTTCAATCTTTTTTTAGTCCCAGTCCCTCTCCAAAGGAAAGACGTTGTAATTGAAACCAACGAAATAAATTTGGAAATCCCCGTTTAGTTTTCTAAACTTAGTAGTTTCGGCCATTCGTAGAAATCAACATAAGTCAAATATTACATCTGCAAAATCTCGTAAATTTGAATTCAAATTTATATCAACAATTGGGTGTGGTATGTCACGGGACCAAGCAGCAAAGTTCCAAAAACCAAAAAATGAAATATTGCGTACAAATACTTCACCCTATGCCAGTTTGTAAGCGATAGCCTGAATACATTTCAAATTAGACCACCCCCCTCCAAATTTAGCCGGACCCATGCCTTAATTCACTTGAGCAAGGCTAAAATCGGAGGTTCAGTGTCTCAAAAGCGTTTACTCTTTTTCTTGTACTCGTGTAACTTAAGCTCACTAGACCAGAACACAATAGGTAAAACAGAAAATATGGAAGCAAAGGAAGAAATACTTTGCTTTTGAACGGCCATGATTTCGGTGATGTTTCAGCAATCCACAATTCTGAAAAGTACTGCTTCACCCTTTAACGTCATACCTATGTCAAGGGTGTGGGTAACTTGCCAAATTGTCTGCTTTTTATGTTACGCGCATCATTATACATACTTTCATGCTTGTCATAGTGGTTGGATAAAGATAGGTCCGCTAGGCGTACCTTAAGTTTACTTTTCCGTTTCATTGTATCATGTTTTTATAGCATGAAATTGCATGCTATCCTTTCTTTTAAATCGTAACGTCCGAGTTTCCCAGAGTCATTATTTGTAAGACCCTGAAGAAGAAAGGTATTCCCTTTCGAAATATTGCCATTAAAATTATATTCCTTTACTGAAAAATCAGCCTTGCTGTGTTGGTTGACGTATTATTTACTTTTGATCACAATAGCCATAAAGTTAGAGTTTAGCGTTCACATAAGAGATAAAAAAAAGAGCATTGGATAAGTAGATTCCTGTTGCTTGGATCGAAGCCATTATACCACGCCAGACAAATAAAGCAGTAAAAAAACAGTCGGCAAAAATAAAAAAGATATGGCAATATTTGGGTTATTCTTTATTTTTAGAGCCAATTAGAAGGAGAACTTAAAACAATCATGAAGTGTCGAAGGTCCGTTTCCCGCGCTTTTGGCTTTTCAAATTGTGATTGCCTATGATTCGTTGCTGCCGCTTATATGCCCAGCTGTGGTGACTGAGTGATTTTCCTTTGCAAAACTAAAATTAGTACTGATACTAGTTTCTTTTCGGAAGTTCACATTTGTAAGGGCGATGGTCAAGTTTGTGTCTTAAGTTTGTCGAAACACAATTTTAGCAAGTTGCGTCATGTTTCCTTGAAGCAGTTGCCAAATTGAGAGCAAAGTTCAGTCCTATTTCAACTCAGTTTCTAAGAAAACAGAACTTATTTGAATTGTTTTTCTACAGGACAAGCCAGTTCGGTGCAAGCAGAGCAGCACAGTACTTTACCCAGTGTCGTCGTCTTCCTCTCTAAGTCTTCGTTTCGTGCGTCTAAAACATCAGCTCTGAAGGCTGCTTTTCAAATATTTAATTTTTTCCTATCCTTTTCTTTCTCATGCCTCCAGGAAGTGTTACTGTCACGTCATTTGCAATGTGTTGTGTTACGCTACTGTCACATCGCAAAAGAGTAAGGTCACGCTTGGTATCATACCTGAATTATACGTATAAGTATTAGTTCGTCGATTGTAATCTGTCTCAGTCTTAGCACAATCTTGACATTTTTCTTCTCTTCTTTTTACTTCTTCTCTTTTTAGTACATCTGGTATTTTTCTACCTTATAAATGCATACTTTTTTTGGGTTTTCCTTCGATTTGAGGTTAACTATTCGCTATCAAAGATACTACTGTTTTGAAATTTCGTGACGTCACGCTACTATATTAAAACTAGAAATTGTTGTCACTGACTAGAAATTTGTAAAAAATGGACTTTTCTTCTCCAGTGAAAATTTAAAAAAAAGTTCTTGTCAGTGACAACAATTTCTAGTTTTAATATAATTCTGCCTGACTACCACTACGGTTTTTTTTTAACTCATTCGTCAAGCTACTAGCGGCTACTTTCGCGCTTTAGTTCCTTTTTTAATGTTTTTATTCACCAGGCGCAGTACAAGTTTCACTTCCGTGCTGCCTCCTCCTCCACTTCCAACTCGTTGAACCCGAGAAGTCATCACACCACTGCGAAACCTCTTGACAGACCTAAAGCGCCAAAACCGCCTGTCAAGTAATCCCGCTGACAGCCAGCCTAGTAACAAAGCACGTACTACCCTCCAGAGCGACCACGCTCTTAAAATCTAAAGCATTCCCACAGCATTGATAGTTTTACCGCCTTCGTTCCCCTATGAAGATCGTTTGGGAGAATTAGAAAATGTCGTAATTTGCGACGTGCCTTTTACTTTTACTTGAGAAACTCGCGTAATGTACATATAATTATAATTGCTGGCGTTACAAGAAAATAGCAATTTTTGTTTTCTCTCAAAAGAACAACTCGGCTTGTAAGAATGGACGAGTTCACCAACAAAAAAAAAAGATTGCAACGCAAGCGAAAAGAAATCAATTCTTAGGAACACTCGCTTTTGTCGTTGAGCTGAAATTTTGTCTAGTATGACCGTAGCAAACCAAAAATCCATATCGCGAATGTGACTTATTGCAAGCGCAGGAAATGCCACGTTCTTTGTTCTGATTGGTTAGTGTACATACACGTGTTTCAGGAACCAATCATTGTAAATCTGGGCAAATACGAAACGAAAAATACTTTTCAGTTGGTAGTAGTTACCCGTATGTAAAGCGTTTAAGCAGCGACAAACCGGTATTTAAACGACTTGTAGAGAAAGAGGCAAGCAAAAACATGGAAAGTTGTACCCATTTTCTTTGTTATATGTTTATGAAGTAAAAGAAGTCGATTAATCTCATCCGGTTAAATCAGTTAATAGTGAAACCAGCTGGATTAGGGAGCGGTTCCTTCCATGCTGAAAGCTAGGGAAGATCTGTCTGGATAAGGCAGTGAGGCTATAGAAAGATTCATTCAAGTTGCATCCTTGAGTGTAAAAAGAGGCATATTCCTGTACAAAAAGGTATATTTCATCAAACGCTTAGCACCTTCCCTCAACAGTGGACTGAAATCCAGCAGAGAACTTTGTCTAAAGTTCTCCTGAGTAAACTTTTTGTTTCGTCTCGTCACCCACAGTATTTAATTATATAAGATCAAGCTTGTATGTTAATTTTGTTAGTCTGATGATGGTATAGCTTATACCGAAATATTACATTTTATTTTTCAAGATCGTCATTTGTTGTCTAAATTACTGGGCAAAATGAACATATTCGGGTTATCCTTCGTCCTTTAGTGTAAAATAGTTTTGTCAACTTCCAACTTGTCTGGGAAACCAGACAAAAACTCTTCAGAGCATGTTACCAACGATGCAACCGAATCAGGGGAGTGGTATTACTACTAGCCGCTTTATGTTATGGAATTCAGATTCGAGCGCTGCTCTTATAACATGTTATAAGCCTGTCTTGCTTGGGGACAGACGCTAGTAATTCACTCTAATGGTGGTATAATTTGCTTGTTGTGTGCAAATGACTTCTATTATCTACAGCCTTTCATACTGTAAATACATGTATAAACCATGAATTTTCAATTTGACTTTTTATCATTGTTGTGTTATAGTCCGTTTTCACTTTTTACCTTTTATTACTTTAGCTTTTCACTATGTGATAACAGGTCATTAGGCTGGGGACGCATCGAGGGAAAGCAATAATTCCGGGGAAACTCGCTGACTGCGGGAAGTTCGCGGTCTTTTGCAGCAAACAAAGTCTTCGGAGATCAAAAGAACTGGGGACAGAACTTGGTTCCAACGTAGACTTTAATCTGTAGGCAAATAATACTTTGCAGTACAACTCTATTGAAGACCAACAAACATAACCAAAAAAGCATATTTACAATGATTGAACAAACATCTCTAAAACTCTATTGGATAGAACGAAATCTAAGCTTTGCAAAACAGTACGGGTAACAAAAGGCTAGTGCAGGTTACAGTTACACTTCAACGCTAGTAACAGTTATGATCTACGTTGGCTTTTCTTGTTTTCTATCTATTCTTTTTCTGTTTTTTATTTTTAATTCCCTCGCATTCCTCTGACCTAAGAACGACAAAAATCAAAGTACCTGAATCTAAACATGAAACCAACCGATCAAAAGAACCGTTGGCAAATTATGTCTCTTATCGTACTAAATTCTCGCGATTACTAAAAGTCACCTTAGAATGGCATTCTAATATTTCAGTGAAAAACTTTCGGACAATCTTCGGTCCTAAAACTTTAAACAATGACTTTTTTACACGATTTTTTGTACATTACGCTATTGGCCTTAATTAATTGAAAATGACGTAAAGGAACCACGTTACGTCGGAACCCTTCGCTATATGGACCGTAATGACCTCAACGATCATTGAACAAAACAACGGGCTTCGGACTGGAATCTCTCTAACAGTCCTTAAACTATATATCTGGGTACGGACCGGAATTTCTCAGCGATCCTTTAACTCTTATCGTGGGCTCTCCTCGCCCTTCATCAAGCAGGACTAAAATGCTAGAAACACTAATACTAACAGAAATTGGAATGCCATTTAAATTCTATAAGGTTAAACTAATTTGAAAGTAAAATCTCAACATGTTGTTGACAAAGACAAACTACGTGCACATCGGGTATTATTTATAGACGGTAATTTTTTGGCTCGTCGGGTGTAAATGTTTCTCAGATGACCTTTGAGCCATTACTTACTAAGCTAGATTAGTTACTTAGCTACTAACTTCGTTACTTATGGTCAGTCAGTGAGTCAGTCAGTCAGTCAGTCAGTCAGTCAGTCAGTCAGTCAGTCAGTCAGTCAGTCAGTCAGTCAGTCAGTCAGTCAGTCAGTCAGTCAGTGAGTCAGTCAGTCCGTCCGTCAGTGAGTCAGTCAGTGAGTCAGTCAGTGAGTCAGTCAGTGAGTCAGTCAGTCAGTGAGTCAGTCAGTCAGTGAGTGAGTCAGTCAGTCAGTCAGTCAGTCAGTCAGTCAGTCAGTCAGTCAGTCAGTCAGTCAGTCGGTCGGTCGGTCGGTCGGTCAGTCAGTCAGTCAGTCAAACAGTTAGTCAGTCAGTCAGTCAGTTGGTTCGTTAGTTAGATAGTTAGTTAGTTCGTTAGTAAATTACTTACTTACTTACTTACATACTACTTACTTACTGTTCTCTACTGCACTATACAAATTTACTCGAACAAGTATATACCACAATGGATCGCAATCTTAGAACGAGCAACACGCCACATCGCTTTTCATTACATACATTAAAAAAAAGAGAGATTGAATGGAATTCTATAAGAATAACTAAAGGAATCTAAAATAAAATCTAACAAACCCTATTGCCAAATTGATGCGAACAGGTTTGTGACAGATTAATTAAAATAACTTGAAGAGGGACTAACGTGAGTACAGCGACGTAGCCTGGGTACCAATCGTCTTCTGTTCGAGATCTTGAGCGAGAGGCGCGTGAAAGCTCGCGCTCCCAGAAGGAAAAAGGACTGGTACCTAGGCTATTAGCTGAGTCAGGTAAAGTTATCAACGATGGCTAGTACGAGAATATGAGCTGTTATTCTTAAGAAAGGATCACACTTCAGTAAGTGATGTGAATCGTTGGTTGTGATCGACCAAATTATTAAAAGATGCAATGAGTAAAGATCAGTGACATGTTACGTCACTAACAGGATTAAACCTGTTACTGGTATTCTTTCTACGATGACGGCCTCAGTTTCATTTCAGTGAATTTGAGTGAAAGAGTACCTCTGAAGTCGGCCCACATGGCTCCCTTAAAACCATTTTTGTCCCCCAGGTATTGTCCGTTTAGATTGGACGGGTGGCAGCTGTTGTACCACCAGGCGCCTGTCCATCCTTCAGCACAGTTTCCATCACCATACCCGTCATTATCTCTGTCTTTTGTACTAAACTCCATATTATTATGCTCTGCTAACGAATCTCCCGCTGTACCTGAATATGAACCCACTTCAAGTCGATACTGCGCCTGCTCATCACCGATTTTGAACTTGTCATATTTGGCGTACGCTTTACTTCCGCTCCAGTCCTCTAGCTCCACTCGTAGAGAGCTCGGTCTAGAGGCCGTCAGTCGGTGGATCTTGTCGTTTCCTAACCAGAACTCAGCAGTCAGCTGACCAAAGCCTGCTTTGTAGTCGTTCCATCCCCGAAAGAAGTCTACTGAACCATCCTGTCTTCGCTGAAAGACAGTCCAGCCGCCACCATCAGTGCGCATGTCACAGTAGACAGTAAAGTATCCTCTACCGTCTGGGTTGACAGTGTACAATCCACTCTGAGTATGGCCTGATTTTAACAGATGTGAACAATTTCGTCCTGAAATAAAACAGAAACCTCTCATGACATAAACCACTGAAATACGAAAATTGTTATTTGATGGTTTGTCTTCTTTCTCGCTATCCTGGAAGTTTGCGTGTGTGTTTCGCATTTTGATGTATATGACCAGTTATTCATTGTAATTTTGGGAAATTTTCCGCTATCAGCCATTTTTCAAACACATGCTTGAGAATACAAAGAAAGTAAATTTCAAGGTTTTATTAATATCGATTTATTGGAACACGTCCAGATTTATCGATAAAGAAGGCGTTTGCAAATTCATGCAAAAATATTCAAATCAATGTGTATTGCTTCCTCCACGAAAAATACAGATCAATTCTTAACCCAATGAAAACTAAACTGATTTTTTTAAATGTTAAATTGCTGTTGTGTTCCGTCAGTAGCTAAAAATGTTATTACATGAAAACATCCAATTATCGTGATCGCGATAACGAAAAACAAAAAAGCTTTCACGGCGTCGAAAGGTAAGTTAAATACAGATTTTGGCGTTATTTGGAAGTAATTTCATCAAGGCAGGCCAGTGTCTGAGTCTCGGTCCATTTATCATTATTATGCAAAAAGCATGGTTTGAAATATATTTGCGATATATTCGAAATCAAACAAACACAATTTCTTTTGTATATTTGTTGTGTATAGTACACCATAGTTTCAGATATTCAGATAATCTTCAGGTTTTTTTTTACGTCAAATCTGATTCGCGTAGAGTTCAAGTTTAGCTGATTTCGTGTTTTTCTGATTATCGTTGCCACGGAAATATACATTTTCTTTATAAAATTTATTATATCCAACTTCAATCCAATTCCATTATCTGGCGCAAATTTCACATCGATCCGAGTCCGGAAATTCTGTTAAACGGCCAATTGAAAATGTTAGGCATGGCCCAAAAGAACTGTATTTGAGACACCTTTACTAAGGCAAGGTGTTGTTGTTGTTGTTATGGCATCAAACAGGCTGGCAAATTGTTAAAGTTCAGTCACAACAAGTTACATGATAACCTTAACCGTAAGACAGGTAAGATTTTACAAAATACCGACCTCTTAATTTTGCTCTAAATAGAACTGCTTTATTGTTCCGTCCGTCTCAACTGCCGCATAAATGTGATAGCCATCTTGACCAAACACCCGTCCTTTTAAAAGCTGATATCACCTGATCGCTTAAACTTGTATGAAAAAGTTTACAAGATTGGAGATCTTCATAAAATTTGGGCAATCAACAAAGATGGACGACTTTCGTCGAAATCTGCATGGCATATTAAATTTTTCCGTGTTGTTGGTCGAGCGTTGTTAATTTTAAAATCCCCACAATTTTCTGCCAGGAGAATGGCTTTGCTTTTGAACTTGCATTTATACAAAGAAAAATTTCCATCTACATGCAGGCTAGTTTTGGAGCGACTTCTATGCAGTTTAATAGCACAATCTTGATAGACGTATTCAATACGAAAACGTCTTCCTCCTTTATTCGACGGAATTTTTCTGTGACGAACCTAACTGTGCAGCTACATATAACCGGGTGCAAGACGTCATGTGGTCGCTTGAAAGTTCATGATAGGAGTTAACCCCTGATCTGAGAGTCGCGAGAAAAACGATTGAGTCCCTTACTGTTGTAGATTGCTTTAGACTTGTGTTAAAGATAGGAATTAAGACATTTTGAAATTGTACCTCTCGTAAGATTGTTTTCGCAGTGAATTCCTTGATATTCCCCCTTGCAGTGACAGTGATAGGAGTTTACTTCATATTCAGGAACACAGTCGGCACCGTTCTTGCAAGGATTGCTTTCACATGGAGACTGAAAATAACGCACGAAAAGAGTTAGTGATAAGAACTACTTTCTTTGTATTTACTGTGAGGCTACAAATGATTCGAACTAAACTGAAAAAGTGTAAACTAAAATCATTTTGTGTCTTACCCAAGGACTGTAATGATGGAAGGTAGCGTTGGCGTGAAATTTTTCAGTTGCTCTGTACTTGTCAGTGGCCAGCAACTCACACAGATAACGACCATTTGAGTCAGGATGCGCCGCCACGTTAATCGAATGACACTTTGGTTTACCAACACAAAGGAAGGTGCAGTCCAACTGATCTATCACCATGGACCATGTTATATTCTTTTCCCATAAGTA
Source organism: Meandrina meandrites (assembly GCA_963693305.1). Lineage (NCBI taxonomy): Eukaryota > Metazoa > Cnidaria > Anthozoa > Scleractinia > Meandrinidae > Meandrina > Meandrina meandrites. The sequence continues at coordinate 29,148,035 of OY855908.1, forward strand.
GTGGAAGGGATTTCGCTTAAAGTTACCAAAAGAAAGGTCACCTGTTGGACTTCGATGAAGACTGGGAGTACTTTTTTCCATAGCAAACGTCATCGTTGTGTGAACTGAAAGAAAGACAACGAGCAAAAGTGAAAGGTGTGCCATGGCGCGGAGCGTGCCAACCACGAATGGTGAAGTTTGAATAAAAACGAGAATAATAGGTAGCCTTTTAAAGTTATTTTCATGTTTCAATACTTGAATACGTTACTTATAATTATATCACAGGCGGCGCAAGCTCACGCTGAGAGGAGTTTTAATAATTGGAATACTAGTCGTTTGAATACGCCAATGTGACTCTCGCCTTGCAGGACTTCGGTAAATAGTTATTAAATAAATCCGAATACGTTTTTTCTCATAAAAACTTTTACAACACAACACCTTCATGCTGGTTATCATGCAGGTTATTAAACATTCTCTCAGCTTGAGCTTAGGCGGCCTCTGTGATATGTTGATTTATATTGTTTTACTTAAAGGTAATTAAGACAATCATGTATGTAGATTACATCACGTGGAGCAACCAACGCAACTGGGGCGCTCAAGTGCTTCAGTCAAACTTATCTCCGTACTATAGAAAAGGTGAAACAATGTAAAAGTGACGGAGCTTCTCCGAAAGATCATCCATTGGTTTTTGTAAAAGCGTCGTGTTTCAATTCACATTTTAGGTGCGGTTTTTACAAGTTTGACGTCCATCGAAGAACATGTTGACGATCATGAATTTCCCTTTTCTAGTTAACTATTTATGACTTTCAATGGATCGACCAATGAGATATGTTGCATGATTCTGGAGGAGTGTTTGCAACAAGAACCAGCATATATAGAGACTATTACTCGTTTCATTAAAGGGAAAGAATTTAAAAGCACAAATATAACGATGGCAAACAAAGCTGAATTGTAATAACAAGTTAATCAAAAAGTAATAACAAATGAATATTTAAAGTGGGTTTAAATGTTTAAATATATTAGATTAAAATCGTAATCATGCACCCAACCACTTAGCCTGCGGTGTTATGACATGTTTTCATTCTAACACAAATTCGTCTGCGTTAGGAACGTTATGTTTTGCATATTTTCTTCGCTTTCTTGGCTTAATTTTGGGCTATTCAGTGCACCTGCTACGAGATAGATCTATATGTTTTTTCTCCTTTCTTAATTAAATGTTTGTGAATGCGTTTCGACAACGTTGCAATACCTGTTTGTTAAAAGCAAAAAGTTAGAACTTTTGAATAAAGTTTAAACACGAATAACAGTAATTCCTTAATTTATGTTCTAGACTTAATCTTACTCTTTCTTTTATGTCTGTGGAATATAATAGTTTGCAGATAATAAAATAGTCATTGGAAGTCCTGCAAAATTATCCGAAAAAATACTACCAATGACTCAGTTGGGTATAAGAATTATTCCAAGTACAATGTAACATGGTCTATTGTGATGGAAACACAAAGGAAAGTGAAGTTACACTTCAATTTTCTTTGCATTGGTGAACTCAAGTGTTATTCGATTTGGAAGTGAATTTACTGAGTTGCTAGGCAACAGACTTATTCACTTCTTGCGCTAAAGTTTCGCGCCGCTATCAGAATCTATAGCAGGTGATTCCCTTCTTGGATAAATTACTCCTTTATTCACCGAGAACTAGAATGCAGGGGTGGTTGGGGAGTAATTAAACCAATGTTCCCAAATGCTTGAAGCCTCTAGCGAACTCAAAGAAAAACGTGTTAATAATTTATTTCAAAAGCGTTAACAACAGTGGCGCGGACGTTCATCCTTGCCATAAACATATTTAGTAAGTTAAGCTCCATTACCTACGCTCACAGTTTTTCCTTTCAGCAAGTCAACTTCAACTTCAGCCGTCAGCAAAACTAAAATACTTCCATTGATGTTTTGGCAAAGATAAGCGGTTTTAGATTAAAAAAGCTGAGTTGCTAGGCAACAGGCAATTCCTTCTTGGGCCAAAGTTTCGCGCCAATATCAGAATATCAAAGGAAAGCCCTGCAATTTTTATATTCTTGGTCGAATAACTCTTTTATTTTTTCCTAAAAGTAGGAATTAATAGTGGTTGGAGAGTTATTGAACGGAAGTTCACAAACGCTGGAAGACTCTAAGGAACTCAGAGAAAAAGGCGTCAATAATTAATTTCAAAATAATATTCCATGCACGTGAAGTAAGCTATTAACAGCAGCGGATGTTTAACCTTGCCATAAACAGCAAAGGAAACCGATTAATTTTACCCTCAGCAGCTCTAACTGTATCTATATTTATTACCAAAAGTAAAATGTGTGTAAAATGTATTTCATTTTGATAAAGATGGCCGGTTAAACAGGTGGAAGTTCAGATAAACAATACATTAGAAATTTTAAATTTATACAATGAAGAAATAGGACTATTCACTCCATAACTACCTAAAATAAAAATGTTTAAATCTTGATAGTATGATCACCGTCCCTCAGCGAGGAATAGTTTTGTCTCTCTTAAAAGTTACTGACAGTCTGGATCCAGGACTTTTCAAAAAGAGGGTGGCCGGTAGCAAATTAACTATTTTGACCTCTGTGAATGTTCGAAGGGGACTAAAGGCTTTCAAAAAAGACATTGTGTGGTTAGCAATCGTGAATCATACGCCCCAGATAAAGAATAATAGTTCCTTGTGTTGGCCCGATAGAAATGTTTTTGCCACTAGGGATCACGTAACCAGCCGCAACCAATGTCTCTCTTCTCGGTTCAAAGACAAGGGAGAAAAAGAAGAGGAAGCCTGGGATAGAGGAGGGTTTCTTGCCGGTTTCAGTCGTTAATAATCGTGTTTGAAATTAGCGTCATGAGGCAGGGTACTTAATGAAGCTGAAAAATAACCCGTTAATGCAGGTTATTTCGGTTATTAAAACTCCCCTCAGCGTGCGCTTGGCCGCCTGTGTTTATACGTTGACTTATAATTTTTACTTAGTGGTAATTAAGACAATCAAGTATATAGATTACATCACGTGGAGCAACCAACGCAACTGGGGCGCTATCAAGTGTTTCAGTCAAACTTATCTTCGCATTATAGAAAAGTTGAAAGAATTTAAAAGTTACGGCGCTTCTCCGAAAGATCATCCATTGGTTTATGTAAAAAACATTTTTTGCTTTTTACAAGTTTGACGTCCATCGAGAAAGATGTTGACGATCATTTTCCTTTTCTAGTTAACTACTTATCACTTTCAATGGATCGACCAATGAGATATGTTGCATGATTCTGGAGAAGTGTTTGCAACCCATTGGAAGAAAACAGCATGCATCCAACACTTAGTTTGCGGTGTTATGAAATGTTTTCATTCAAAAACAAATTCGTCTCTGTTGGGAAAGTTACGTTTTTCAAATTTTCTTCGCTTTCTTGGCTTAAGTTTGGGTTATTCGGTGCACCTGCTACGAGATAGATCAATATATATTTTTCTCCTTTCTTAATTAAATGTTTGTGAATGCTTTTGGACAATGTTACAATACCTGTTTGTTAAAAGCAAAAAGTTAGAACTTTTGAATAAAGTTTAAACACGAATAACTTATGTATGTGGAATAGAATAGTTTGCAGATAACAAAAATAATAGTCATCGGAAGTCCTGCAAAATTATCCGAAAAAATACACCAATGACTCAGTTGGATATAAGAATTATTCCAAGTACAATATAACATGGTCTATGCGATGGGAAAAACACAAAGGATAGTGAAGTTACACTTCAATTTTCTTTGCGTTGGTGAACTCAAGTGTAAGTGTTATTCGATTTGGAGGTGAATTTACTGAGTTGCTAGGCAACAGATTTATTCACTTCTTGCGCTAAAGTTTCGCGCCACTATCAGTTCTTTTTTTCGTTGTTATATAAACATGTTAAAAGCCGCGTTTTAACTTGTATCCACATTAAAAGAATTTCTCTCGCACTGTAAATTGGATGTAAATGTCAAAAAAGTTGTGTAATTGTCCGCCTTTAAGGTGGGGGTATACGTGAATTTGAGTGAAATTTTAAGAGGTTTAAAGAAGGGATAGAAGAAAGAAAATAATTTTTGGAACACCACCTGACAGTTGACCCCAACGCAAGAGCACCCCAGGTTGTCAGGGTACTGTTTGGGTGAACATCTACTAATTTTTAACTTCAAATTCTAATTTTCAAATCACATTAATCTTTAATTTCTTATTTCTCCAAATTTTACTAACCCTTTGAGAAAAAATATCTCTTCCCAAACATCCCCAAAAATCACCCAAAAATTTACAAAACACCGCTAAACATAGCTTTGTGAGATGAGCGAAGGGTTTTGGGAATGCTTGAAACGGGAGCGAGATATTCGCATTAAACACAAGTTTTAACTTAAAAGCGGTGGAGAAACGGGCTTCAGGTGTATCCCCGCCTTAAGCTAGCAAGTGAATTTCGCTTTACTTAATTCCGGGCGATGTTGCAACATCGGTTCGGATATTTTTTAAGGAAGAGTTTTTCCCACAATTATATATAACGTAAGATTGAAAGAATTCAAGAAGAATTCACTGAGTGGCTAGGCAACTTCAAAGCTTCAAAGTTTCGCGCTGATATCAGAATCAATGGCAAGTCCTTCCCTTCTTACACGAATTACTCCTTTATTCTTCGAGGAGTAGGATGTAGTGGTGCTTGAGGAGTAATTAAACCACGCTGGAAGTCTCTAGCGAACTCCAAGAAAAAACGTGTCAATAATTTATTTCCAAACCGTTAACAACAGCGGATGTTCATTCTTACCATATACATATTTAATGATTTAAGCTCCATCGCCTACATTCACAGTTCTACTATCAGCTAGTCAACTCTAACTTCAGCCATTAGCAAATCTAAAATACCACCATTAATGTTTTGTCAACGAGCACCGCTCAAAGTTAAAATAATTCCTCTGTAGCGGTCTCGGAGCCGAAAATTTAAGGTGGCTCTGAAACCGCTCCAGAGAATTTTTTTTAATTTTGTAAAAATTTGCAATTTAACATGCCAATCATTATTCAATAATAATGAATGGGGGTCACCGGACTCGCTTTTGAGTTGTAAGCACGTAAAGAAATCAAAGATCTCTTCGAGATTCGCCTATTTTGCATAGAGTATGCGTTGGGGAAATGTTACTATTGAAAGCGATTTGCGATGCATTAACCCATTGACTCCCAGTCTAGAAGGCTTTTATTAGCGCGCACCCACCCCCTCAAACATTCCTGGCTCTTTAACGGCATTTAACATAAACGTGCGAGTGGAAAAAATATACCATATGCGTACTAAATTCAGACAAATAATTCCTTTCTGAAGTAAACCTTTATTACAACTAGACACGCTGAAAGACCAATTCATGATTTGAAATGTTAATTATCAACCTTGATAAATTGATCCCAAACCAAACTTGAAGACGGTGAAAAAAATTTCTTCACCTCCGCGCGTCAAAAACACGAACTCTTTCTACAAAATATAACGCTAGTTCGAAACACTCTGGTGAAAGGCAGGCTTTCATTCTGTACAACTGTCACTGACATTTATTTAACCACCAGCGGTATTATCTTGGTACAGAAAAGCGGTAACAGGGGATAATAATTTGCGAATCATGGTGCCGTGAGATAGCGGAAAACTACTGAATTCCTTCCACAAAATAAACACTCACATTGCTTTTTATGCTATCCATCACTATAACTAGTAACAAAAAAATACTTGTTTGCATTTTGCGAAGTACTGTAGTAAATCTTTGCATGTAAAAGGTCGTAAACTGAACACAATTATTAAATAAACAACAACGCGATTGCCAAGTCGGCCGCACGCTGCATATCAGATGTCACCATGTGCTTTTCAAATCAATACGCTTCAGAAGCCTAAAATTCCAAACGTTAACTGGGCAAATGAAAGAAACTTGAAGGAAGTTTCGTTTTAGATTAATTCTCATTTCAAGATGTAGCTACTAATGTATCAAAGCTTCAAAATTCTGCATATTTTTGAAGCCGTGAGATCCTTCATTATTCACGCTAAAGCGTAAGTTTAATTTTAGCCCGACGGCTTTTTGTAGTCAATTTTTCACTAAGTGGCTTTACCGATCCTTCTAAAAATTCCAGTCAAGCTCCATTTAAATTCGAAGCAATATTGTACATTACCATTTTTCTGTCTGAAGTCTTGCGAAGCTGCATTAAGTCGTGATCAAGTCCGTGAATTGTGGTCAAAACAAAAGATTGCGTGACGAGCTAAAAATACTTCTTTCAATGAAGACGACAAACAATAGACTTGTAACAATAGAAAATAGCATTGGCCAATATCCTCTGACAATGAAGATTCGAAGCAGCTTTTAAGCATGCAAAACTAAGCGACTCAATCGATGAACAGCACAGATTTTTGAAAAATACCTACCTGTAGTTTCCAAAAGGCTAGACAGGTTAAATGACGAGCGACGTGTGAAAATAACTTTGGAATCGAGAAGTGCTGACGCATTCCTATCCAGTGACGTTTTTATCGCCCACAGCGAAAAGTATTCCCTTGACAAATTAAAACAGTCCCTTGAGAGTATACAAAAATGTGGGTCAGAGAGTGCCCCGATCATCCCAATTCTTACCATTTTCCTTGGTAACCAAGCAAAATAGTCGAAAAAAAGGGGTGTTTTTAACAGGATAAGCTGTTGCTATAGTAACCAGTGATATCATTAGGCAATGATTGGACATTTGTTCGATATCATTATTGTAGCCTCCTTAATAATTTTGATTTCCCCATTTTTAGCCATTCTGAATTCCTGTGTTGTCCCTTTAAAATCCTCTTTTTTTCTTTATTTTGAGTTTCACCTTTTCTCCTCTTTTTGATTTCCCGCGTTTGGTGTATTTTTATTTCCTGCTTATTAGTCATTTTGACTTCCCGCTTGTTCGTCATTCCGAATTCTAGCCTGTTTCTCCTTTTTGAGGTTCTAATTGCTCATATATCTTTTGTTTCCCAGCTTATAAGAAATTTTGAGTTCCTGCTTGTTCTGCATATTTAGTTCCTGCATGTTAATCATTCTGAATTCCCGCTTGTCAGTCATTTTTAGTTTTCTCATGCCAGTCATCCTGATTTCTCTTTTGTTCGTTGTTTTGAGTTCATGTTTGCCATTTTGAGCTCCCGTTTCTAAGTCAATTGAAATTGCCACGTTTTCGTTCTTTCGAGTTTCCACTTGTTCGGGCTTGTTCGTCATTTAAGTTCCCTCTTGCAAGTCATTATGAGTTCCCTCACGTCACTCTAAGTTCCATCTTGTTAGTCTTTGCGAGTTCCCTCATGTCACTCTAAGTTCCCTCTTGTAAGTCATTGTGAGTTCCGTCATGTCACTCTAAGTTCCCTCTTGTAAGTCATTGTGAATTCCGTCATGTCACTCTAAGTTCCCTCTTGTAAGTCATTGTGAGTTCCGTCATGTCACTCTAAGTACCCTCTTGTTAGTCATTGTGAGTTCCCTCATGTCACTCTAAGTTCCCTCTTGTTAGTCATTGTGAGTTCCCTCATGTCACTCTAAGTTCCCTCTTGTTAGTCATTGTGAGTTCCCTCATGTCACTCTAAGTTCCCTCTTGTAAGTCATTGTGAGTTTCATCATATCACTCTAAGTTCCCTCTTGTTAGTCATTGTGAGTTCCCTCATATCACTCTAAGTTCCCTCTTGTAAGTCATTGTGAGTTTCATCATATCACTCTAAGTTCCCACTTGTTAGTCATTGTGAGTTCCCTCATATCACTCTAAGTTCCCTCTTGTAAGTCATTGTGAGTTTCATCATATCACTCTAAGTTCCCACTTGTTAGTCATTGTGAGTTCCCTCATATCACTCTAAGTTCCCTCTTGTAAGTCATTGTGAGTTTCATCATATCACTCTAAGTTCCCTCTTGTTAGTCATTGTGAGTTCCCTCATGTCACTCTAAGTTCCCTCTTGTTAGTCATTGTGAGTTCCCTCATGTCACTCTAAGTTCCCTCTTGTTAGTCATTGTGAGTTCCGTCATGTCACTCTAAGTTCCCTCTTGTAAGTCATTGTGAGTTCCCTCATGTCACTCTAAGTTCCTTCTTGTTAATCATTGTAAGTTCCGTCATGTCACTCTAAGTTCCTTCTTGTTAATCATTGTAAGTTCCGTCATGTCACTCTAAGTTCCTTCTTGTTAATCATTGTGAGTTCCGTCATGTCACTCTAAGTTCCTTCTTGTTAATCATTGTAAGTTCCGTCATGTCACTCTAAGTTCCTTCTTGTTAATCATTGTGAGTTCCGTCATGTCACTCTAAGTTCCCTCTTGTTAGTCATTGTGAGTTCCCTCATGTCACTCTAAGTTCCCTCTTGTTAGTCGTTGTGAGATCCCTCATGTCACTCTAAGTTCCTTCTTGTTAATCATTGTAAGTTCCGTCATGTCACTCTAAGTTCCTTCTTGTTAATCATTGTAAGTTCCGTCATGTCACTCTAAGTTCCCTCTTGCAAGGCATTGTGAGTTCCGTCTGAGTTCTTAGTTAATCAATTGAAGTTCCTTTTTGTGAGTCATTTTGAGTTGTCTCTTGTTAGTGATTCTGAGTTCCCTCGCTCATTCTAGTCCTTCTGAGTTCCATCTTGTTAGTAATTCTGCGCTCCCTCTTGTTAGTCATTTTGAGTAACCTCTTTTTAGGCATTTTGAATGAATGAACGAACGAACGAACGAACGAACGAACGAATGAATGAATGAATGAATGAATGAATGAATGAATGAATGAATCAATCAATCAATCAATCAATCAATCAATCAATCAATCAATCAATCAATCAATCAATCAATCAATCAATCAATCAATCAATCAATCAATCAATCAATCAATCAATCAATCAATCAACCTTTATTGAAATTAGACTCAACAGAGGCTTTACAATCAAGATAGCCTCAAGGTGGTATGAATGCCATTATTACATTTTTCGAACATACATGTCAGATACATTTTCCATTAGTATATACCTCAGTGCTTTTCGCGCGTTCTAATTGTTTATCTCAGAGGTGATTAGCAAAGTACTGTTCACCCCCATTTCGGTGAGTAAAAAGCATCGGAATCTCATACAAAAAAAAAAAAAACGTTAAACTGACACCCACGAAATTGCTTTTTTTGTATTACTTATATTTAAGCTTTCACATTGGATTGGATTCAGCTCACTTACGAGGTAAATTTAACTCAGGGATAATGTATCAACAATCCATCAGCTAAGGTGGAGTCTGTAACAACATAAAATACTACGTTTAGGTAGGCTTGTAAAAAGATCAACGTTTAAATCAAAACCACCTTATTTATCTGATTTTCCCGGTTAACCCTGCTCCTTTTTAACCAAACACGCTTAAACGTCTCACGAGAGGAAAGAAATGTTTCAAATTCTGCTCACAATTTTGAAATTATGATCCGGGCATCAGACACCATCAAATGAATGTTATTTAAACTGAGCGTACTATTTTCTTGATCTGTGAAATTTTCTCCATCATGTATTTCCCAAATCAGTGGATCATTCAGAGAGCGAGACCATCCGTAAGTGACCGTTTTCTCTGTGGCATAACTTTTGAGCTGTAATATTCAACCTATTGGACTAGCGATGATTATAATTATGGAATAGAGAGCAACTAACGTAAGGGAAAGGCGGCAAGGATTTACGCCAGATTAATTATAATTATTACCGTAATGATTCGATTTAGCGCCCGGGGCGCTTATTTACTTTTGGCGCCTCAAGGGAGGGCGCTTATTCAAGACAGGGCGCTTATTCGGGACAGGGCGCTTATTTAATTTTTTGAGAAACAACCAAATGTTCAAAACAAATCTTAAATAAATAATAAAATAACTAACAATAACAGAAACTGTAACAGTAACAAATTGTTGAAAGTTCAGTTACTTTTAAAAGAACTGTTTATTTTTGCAGTCAATATATACATGCACGGTGAGGTGAATGTTCATGAGTTTATCTACGGTAACTAGCAATAACAAAACTGTAAGAATGGGGGCGCTTATTGGAATAGGGGCGCTTATTGACAAAAGCACATTGGAAGGTGGGCGCTTATTTGGAAGGGGGCGCTTATTGGAAGGAGGGCGCCAAATCGAATCATTACGGTACTTGAAGCGAAACTAAATTTACAATTTTGTAACACCATTATTAACTGACATAGAAAATGTTGTTTTAAAATGTACAATCGCAAGAACGTCGTTTATTGTATTTTCAATTATCGAGCAATTACTGAAAGCTGTGACGAGCGACATGTTGGTATTGACATCACTGAGGTTACTGTTATTCTTTCTACGATGACGGCCTCAGTTTCATTTCAGTGAATTTGAGTGAAAGAGAATCTCTGAAGTGGTACCACCCTGGTTTTCGGTTATCTCTTTTGTCTCACAGGTATTGTCCGTTTAGATTGGAGCCGTAACAATTGCTGTACCACCAGGCCCCTGTGTAGTCTTCAGCACAGTTGTTACCCCGTCTATCATTATAAAAAGGTAAAGGTAAAAAGGTAAAGCAACTTTATTTATACACGGTTTGTGTTTAAAGCTAGAAGCTTGTGGGGCCGTGTATATGAAACAAATATTAAATAACATAACATGATTAAAAATCCCAACTGGCTGGAGGCAGACCAGTTGGCTATTTACAAGCATGACCGAGGATTTGAACTCGGGACAACCGAGAACAAATTCAGATAGTGGTCAGAACGGGACTTGAACCCGGGACCTCCGGATTTCAAGTCCGGCGCTCCAACCACTCGGCCATATCTTTGTCTTTTGTACTAAACGCCATGTTATTATGATATGTTAACGAATCTCCCGCTGTACCTGAATATGAACCCACTTCAAGTCGATACTGCGCCTGCTCATCACCAATCTTGAACTTGCCATATTTGGCATACACTTTACTTCCGCTCCAGTCCTCCAGCTACACTCGTAGAGAGCTCGGTCTAGAGGCCGTCAGTCGGTGGATCTTGTCGTTTCCTAGCCAGAACTCAGCAGTTAGCTGTCCAAAGCCTGCTTTATAGTCGTTCCATCCCCGCGTTGACTTTGAACGTTCAACATTCAACAAAACGCTGTCAAAATTTTGACATCATGATGTAATTGTCACATGATGTGACATTGTCATCCCGCGTGACGTATATCAAAAGATAGATTTTTGGATATACTTTATATCTTCTAATTTTTATTGTGATTGCTTAAATATTCTGGAATAACGTAGCGAGGGCGGAGTGGAGAGTCCTAATAGAGACCTAACAATTTGCTTCTTACATTTTATTAAGTGGCTGGGACTGTCCCTTTCTTAATTTATTATTAATGTTCAGGTTCGAAATTCGAGGATTTGAATCCGTGATATGTGGATCTACAGTCCAACGCCTTGATTACGCAAACATCTTCCTTTCATATTAGGACAGAAGAGAACGTTTTGAAACAACTGGGCGGGAAATGCTGACTATTATCACTTCTGTATAAGACTAGAAAATAAATCTGACTCCCTTCGGTTTGGGCTTAGTCTAAATCATTTTTGTGCAAATTTTATGGTTCCATACACGAATGAACCTTTTTAACGTGTCTCAAAAAATTTAACAGAGGGAGAATAGTTTGCTAACAGGGGGACACCTACCTAAGAAACTATGACCATATATTTTTATAAATTCCCTCTATGGATAAATTAAATCACCTCTTGTTCCGACATGAACATCACTTATTATCTCGATATCAAACACTAATTCACTTGTAGCCACACAAATATAGATATCAGCATCCGCTTCTCTCAGATCTCTTAAGATAAGCGCCTCATTTGTCCCGTGACTCCTCCCCACGGGCAGTGCTGCTCCTTGTCTTTTCCAGCTGATGACTGGTTGTGGATCGCCGGTAGCGCTGCAGTTTAACGTCGCCAACACCAACTGCAACCTTTCCAGGTGGCTTAACGGCAAACGTTGGAAGTGAAATCACCACTAGCTGAGTTTTCCTTTCAACATTTCCTAAAATGTTCACTGCTGAACAGAAGTATGCGTCGGAGTCAACTTTTCGGATATGATAAATTTGTATCACGCTGTTGTTATACTGCGTCCTTCCCTCGGGTAACTGACCAGACGACTTCCTCCAGGTGACCACTGGCGCTGGGTAACCGGTCACGTGAAAGGTCGATAGGGTGACGTTGCTTCCTTCAATGACATAAGAAGGTCCCAGATGAAGAGAAACACGAGGAGGACGCACTGCAACCAATAACACAGCCTGATATCAAGAATTCATGAAATGCTATTTTTTAAGGAATGTTAAAAGCGGGTTTGCTTCAAGAGGAGTAATCTAAAATTGAAGGATATATAACAAGACGGAGAAGATCCAGTAATTCTCTAATGGTAGTTAAAGGAAAAACAGCTTTACAGCTTTCTAGTACACCGCAATATAAAAGCCATATTCACAATTATTCAGGATTTAAAATAAGCTTTTCGGAAAAACTACAAAAGGACTACAAGGATCCACTTTGTAACAGGGTAAAGTTTTAAAACGCTATTTTTTTTTACCAGAATCTTACCATTTACTGTTAATCGCACCACTTCCTGCGAATTCCCCAGGATGATTCCCCAGAACACTGATAGACGCCCGAGTCATTTCTGGTCACATTCTGTAATAGCAAATTTTCTCCTGAATCCGCTGATCGAGTGATTTCTGACTGATTGTCCAGTTTACTCCACACTACTGCGGGATCAGGATTACCGCTGGCTGAACACTTAAACGAGGCTGATCCACCCTCGTTCACTGTCAACGTCACAGGAGAAACAACAACAGCAGGAGATGAAATCGATTCACCAGGTTCTCCTTTAGTTCCCGGTATGCCTGCGGGCCCTATGTCTCCTTTCTCACCTTTGGTTCCAGTGTTCCCCTTTAGCCCGGCAGGTCCCATAATGCCTTGCTTGCCGCTCTTTCCTGGCGATCCCATATTGCCTTTATCTCCCTTTATCCAGTTCTTCCTTTCTGTCCTCTTCGACCCCGGGCTCCTCTGTGCCCTCTCGGTCCAGTTGAACCGGGAGGGCCTGGTGGACCTGAAGAACACGTGACACCCTTTGATTGACAGAGTTGCAGTCCTGCCTCTGATAAAAGTTTGCCAATATTGAGCATCGTTTCCGATGTACCTTTAGCTTCTGACGCGTTCTTAGTGGAATCAACATGACGGCCGTGTCTGTGGAGTTAATTCGATTGAATTCCTTAAAACAAAATGAAAGACAGAAGATGGGATTATTCCTTTTACAGACTGATGTCTTTAAAAAATCTTTAGTCGTTGTTTATATATTTCTTTAGTTTTGAAGAGGAGCAAAACAGAATCTCTTGTGCGTGTTTCCTTCTACCATGTCATCCCACGAAATATTCAGAGACGGAAATAATTGACATTTTATTGCCTGTAATCTCATCTTTTCAAAACTAAAAATAACAATGCCCAGTTCCCTGTATAAAACAAGCGTGCTGTATATCATGGTAGTTGTATTCAACAAAACAAGTCCTAGTATTGGCAAACCATAATTCCCTGCACGCGTGTCGTATAGAGGGAATTATAGGCATTGGATTTCTCAGGAAATTTCCTGATAATAATAATAATAATAATAATAATAATAATAATAATAATAATAATAATAATAATAATAATAATAATAATAATAATAATAATAATATTATTATTATTATTAGTAATGGAAAAAAGTGTCACGTGTAGAATGAATGATCTGAACAAGTTTATTCATTATCATTATTTTAGTCGTGGTTGAAGGAAATTAGGTCAAGTCATTTATTTTTTTTTAAATTGTCTGCATTTTATGGAAAAAAGAACTTTACAGCACAAGCGGACCAAGCTAGAACTCGTTCATTTGTTATTTGTTCTGACTCTTAGTTCTTTCGATGATATTTTCATTTGAACAGATCTTCGGAAGCTTTTATTCTGACGATTGTATTGTATGACTATATCAACTTGTAAACTCTAGCTTGTAATGTAGGACAAACTTACCAGGAGCATTGTTGATTATGTCTGGATCGTTTGACGGCGGCTTGGCCTCCGCAAGGCTTTCAATAGCGATTATTCTTTTCTTGTGCTCGTGTAACTCAAGCTCAACTCTTAAAAAGCCAGCGCAGTAGAACACAATGGACAAAACAGAAATTATGGAAGCAAAGGAAGGCATGCTTTGCTTTTGAACAGCCATGATTTCAGTGATGTTTCAGCAATCCGCAATTCTATAACGTAGTGAATCGAACTACTGTTTCAGCCTGTCACGTGATACCGAGATCGCGAATTAGGTCATTTGCCATGTCACGCGAGACAAAGCTCACATAATAGAAAGATAGGTCCGCTGGGCATATGTGTGTCAATTATTTTCTAGCTTGTAAACTATCTGATCTTGAAGCTCAAATCTTCATATAACTGAGTGTAAAGTGAAGCAATGGAAACCTCAATTACAGCGTTTTGGATCCAAACAAATGAAGCAGCTGAGATACACAGCAAAAGTCAGAAAAATCTAGCAATATTTTGGTAATTATTTTTCTGCAGGCAGTTAGAAGCAAAACTCAAACTACCGTATTTTTTCAATTAAACGCCGGACCCCGATTAAACGTCGGCCTCGTACAAACGCCGGGTCAAAACGGTTGTTTGTTTAATCGAGGCCCCGGCGTTTACTTGCGTTCGAACCAACAATTAAACCCATATTAAATAGCACTACTGCGACATACTAGTACACAATGGTGCTGAAACTAGTTCACGATATTTGTAGCGTCAAGCTACTGTAAACCATCGGACTTGACAAAGACAATACTGTCATGCTATCTCAAAGTGGTTAAGTCAGACTTTGCAAAATTAACCTAAATCACTTATTTTGTCCCTCATCCATTTAAGTCCATCTCTGTCTGCACTACTCCTTGTTCATTTTTAGTTGTTTTCTTTATCCTTCGTGTACTTTTCTACCTTAGCAAACTATTAGTTTGGGATTCCTTTCGATTTAGAGTTAGTTATTTACATCGCAAAACATGACGTAGCATTGTATCGTGACACTGAAGGGCTCTTTTAAAGTAATGCGACTATCACACTATCACACTCGGTCATAATTATAGCGGCTAATGTCATCCTTTTTACGACTGTTTTTGCGTATGCAAAACGGGAGTTACGGAATGAGTGGCGAATTGAAGCCATCCTTCCTTCATTCCTTCAGTCGATCAGATGTAAACAAAAGGCCGTTGACAGATGGTTGGCAGACCTACATGTAACGCTACTCTCAGTTTGACGTTGCGGTTTATTAAGACCGATGACAGACCACTGTACTTTACGCGCTGATGGTTTTGTTTTGATTAGCCTGCGAACGCAGACGTATTTCCGGCTGTCGCTTGTCTCCGCCGAAAACTAACGTCTGCGAACTCGAGCCAGAAAACGATTTCCGTGACGTAGAATCTTTTGTTTTCTCTTTGGCCAATCAGATTACGCGATAGAATAAGACACGAGTGAACACCACGCGGCTCCCTCGCGACATAGCTGTCGGCGGAAACAGGCAAGCTGTTATGGGAAGTTGAATGAAACGCGAAAGGTTTTTGACGGCTGTGAAAGTTGATTCTTTGCAGAAGAACATTTTCAGTTGCAAAGGAGAAGGTTAATGTACTCGGTTAAAGTGTTTTAGTGCATACCTTCATTGATAAATCATGCAACGTGGGCTGTGAAAAGCTGACCATCTGTTGACAAACTGAAGTGTTGCAATCGACGTGTCCGATTAAACCCGGGGATTAAAGAACGCCCTTCAAAATTTCGACGAAATTGGGAAAGAAATCCGAATAGATTTTGACGGTGATCATGTCTGATTTTGCGTCAATAGATTGGCAAAAAGATTCTAGCAACACGCAGGAGGCGGCAATCGACCAGATGCGTCTCATCTTCACCCGGAATCTTCACCTTCCGAGAAATTACATAATACAGTTGCGACAAGCGTCGTTGCAAACCCTGGAAGTTGTTTGAGTCCGATGTTTTGGGGAGTTCTAAACCCTTAAGCGTTTCTAGTGCCTTTTTTTGTTGCACCAAGACTCAAAGATTTGGTCCAAGGAATGATAACCTTCGCAGGTTTCAGTGATAGCTCAAATTATGTTTACATCTACACCGCTGCGTAAAGGCGAATCTCACGAGACTCGCTCGAAGGATTTGTCTCTACCAGGAAGACCAAAGTACAACTCTGACAAATAGTATTATAATTTTCATTTGATATCTTCCGCTAGGTTTAACAGTGAAAGTGCCCCTGTGATCAAATTTTCGATTTGTATTTTTTTACATGTTCGTGTACAACTACACGTCCTTATTCATCTTGCCAAATTTCAATCCATTACGAACATCAGAAGTGTTTGGTTGCGAATGGGGGAAAGTGACGTCAAAGGCTCAAACATACCTCACGGGTTGAAATTTTAATAACAATCAGCATAGAAAATTGCACGAAGAACACGTCCAAAGTTTTTGTTCCTTTTCGCGTGATTTTTGAACACTTATTGTTATTTTCATTTCAACCCGTGAGGTATTTTTGAGCCTTTGACGTCACTTTCTCTCATTTGCAACCAAGGCTTGGAACAAGGTTGATTAATGGCGGCCGTAAATTCTCTGAATTAAATGTTAAAACAAAATGACTTCTGATGTTCATAATGGATTGAAATTTGGCAAGGTGAGTAAGAAAGTCTAATAGGACACGAAAATGTAAAAAAAATGAAACTCAAAAATTTGATCACAGGGGCACTTGAAGTGTAAGTAAGTAAGTAATGCCATGCATTTTTATGGAAATACCTCAGTCAATAAATTGTTGTTGTTGTATTTTATCTCACCTTTCCAAGTCTCTGGTACGTGATCCGTACACGAACAAATAGCAGCTGTTTTCAATATTCGCTATTTTCCATGTATCACAGCGCTATTCAGTGCAAGCGACGATAATGGGCTGACCTGGCCATTCATCTAACTAACGAGCGGCGAAACGACGATCGATCACAATGCTACACTAAATACTATTTCCTCTCAGGCAATGCTTGGAAAATAACTGATTTTCCAAATCCATTCGATAGATTCACGAATATGTCTTTCTTCTCTTTTGAATCATGTACTTTAATGCATTTACCTGATTTGACTTTTCAAATTAAACACTTCACAAACTTTCCCCAGCGCAGTGTCATATTGTTATTTGCCACGCGATTGTGCGATGCTCTCGCAGGCTACACGCGTGGCGGTTCTAGGATTTTGTGAGCCTAACTGTGATTGGCTTAGAATTTTGACGTCACGGAAATCGTTTTCTGGCTCGAGTTCGCAGACGTTAGTTTTCGGCGGAGACAAGCGACAGCCGGAAATACGTCTGCGTTCGCAGGCTATGTTTTGATGGGTATGTGATGATAATTTGAAAATCGATTGTGAACATATTTTATTTTTATTTTTATTTTACCTTAAATTAGGTGTATGTTGTTTCTGCCCTATAGAAAAATCAACAGAATTTTCTTAAGTTTTCATGTGACGGTGAAAGCGAAATTGAAAGCGAAGTTTGTGTAATCGCTAGCTGACAGAAGATTATCAGTGTCACACGACAAAGGTCAACCCAAATAAATTTTATGCGACGCTTAATCTTCACAGCAATCAAAGAATGCAAGATCAAACTTATCATGCTCATGGCACTATCAAAACACATTCCGGAAATTAAACGTCAATCGTACAAGCTGTACAGGGAAAAGAGTGTACACACGCTAGCACGAAAACACGCAAACTTGAATTTGTCTGCTTGGAGCTTGCTTCTTTTACAACCAATGCAAAACAAAATGAAAAACAACGTAAATCCGTATAGATCTTAACAAGTGATGCACGTTCGACTTCGACGATTTAATTCGTCACTTGTTATATAGAAGCGACAAGAAGGAACAACTACATCGTGTGTTTCACAGCGACAACCTAAATCAACGCATTTCAAACACCTTTTATAGGCCTCGGAGTTAAGAAGTGCCCTTGCTGAGTTTTATAACCCACAACAGATAAATGTTCATCGCATGCAAGCAAAATCATCAGCACAGGTCGCAGCGGAGAACACGCGAGTTTCAACGACGAGATAAAATCTGGAGCGAGATTTATTCCTAGCAGAAGACTACCTATCCCAAAAGCCAGAGGACCCTACCGCAAGTAAAGAAGGAACAACAAAACTCACAGTATAAGCAACCAAAATAGCGGTCGCAGAAGACAGGCAAAGTCATATTTTAAAAGCATATTAAAATAAAAGACGATGCGCGGATCGTTAAAAGTGATCGTATGTTTTCAAACACGAATAGAAAAATACATAGAAGAAAACAACTTGCCCCCAAAGTTATCCAGATATACACGCAATCGAATTCCACCAAAAAGTCGTTCCACGTGCCATTGAGTTCACCACAAAATCAGACTTGAAAGCGAAGTTTGTGTAATCGCTAGCTGACAGAAGATTATCAGTGTCACGCGACAAAGGTCAACGCAGCCGATTTCAAAATAGATTTTATGCGACGTTAATCTTCACAGCAATCAAAGAATGCAAGATCAAACTTATCATGCTCATGGCACTATCAAAACACATTCCGGAAATTGAACGTCAATCGTACACGCTGTACAGGGAAAAGAGTGTACACACGCTAGCACGAAAACACGCAAACTTGAATTTGTCTGCTTGGAGCTTGCTTCTTTTACAACCAATGCAAAACAAAATGAAAAACAACGTAAATCCGTATAGATCTTTACAAGTGATACACGTTCGATTTAATTCGTCACTTGTTAAATAAAAGCGACAAGAACTCGCACGAACACATTAAACGATGACGTCATCGCTTAAAAAAACAGTCGTGGGCTCATAGGGCCCTTTGATTATGTTTGTATTTTTTTTTTCAGCAGGCGCAGTACAAGTCTCACTTCTATACTTCCTCCTTCTCCACTTCCAGCACGTGGGACGCGAGAGGCCATCACAGCACTGCTAAAACAACAAAAAACTACCTTTAAAAAAATTCCGCTGCGACCTATTCCAGAAAAGCAAAACGGAATAGAAGACCAACAAAACATAAAGCGCAAAGGAGGCGAAAAGACAACATAATTCTTAGGTTGCGGTTTTAAATCGACTTGTCAAGAAAGAGGAAAGCAAAAAAACTTGAAAACTTGTGGCCACTTTCTTTACTTTATGTTTATCAATTAAAAGAAGTCAATAAGTCTCATGTACTTAAAATCAATTAAAACTGACACTAAATGAATTAGGGAGCGTCTTCCTTCCATGCTTAAAGCTAGGAAATATCTGCCTGGATAAGGCGATGAGGCTATAAAAAGATTTATTCAGGTGGGTCCCTAGAGTGTAAGATAGCTTTGTCAACTTTCAGCTTGTCTGCAAAACCAGACAAAAGGTCTTCACAGCATGTCACCAACGATGGAATAGCAACACAATCAGGGGAGTGGCATTACTACTAGCCGCTTCATGTTATGGAATTCAGATTTGAGCGCTGCTCTGATAAGCCTGTCTTGCTTATTCTCTCCAGCGGTGGTATAATTTGCTTGTTATATGCAAATGACTTCTATTATCAATAGACTTTCATACTGTAAATACATCCATGCATAAACCATGTATTTTCAATATGACTTTTTATAATTGCTGTGTTATGGTCCGTTTTAACTTTTAACCTCTTTATTACCTTAGCTTTTACTTATGCTTGATAATGCAAAGAATTTAATTCCAAAGTTTTATTAACGTTGATTTACTGGAACACGTCCAAATTTATCCTTAAATAAGGCGTTCGAACCGACGAAAAAGTTGCGTTACAAATTCAGCTTTCGCATTTTATGCTAAAATATTCAAATCAATGTTTTTTACATTCCATCTTGATAAATACAGTTCGTTGCTATTGTTTTCAACATTGTGTCTTTTCCCTCACTCTTTTGCTCACTCGATGGTATGTAAAAAAACGAAAGTTGCGAAAGTTTTAAAAAAATCGTTGGAGCTGTTTTTGAGATTTTCGAAAAAGCGCTAAAAGTAGAAAATTTACCAAAAATTACATTGGTAGTGACCGTATGAAAAAATCCAATTCTCGGGATCGCGATAACGAAAATCAACAAAACTTTCACGGCGACGAAAGATAAGTTAAATACACATTTTGGTGTTATTTCGAAGTAATTTCATCAAAGCAGTGTCTGCGTCTCGGTCCGTTTATCATTATAATACAAAAAGCATGGTTTGAAATATATTTTCGATTTATTCGAAATCAAACATACAGATTTTTTTTTATTCTTGCATATTTGATGTGCAGTACACCATAGTTTCAGATAGTGGTGTTAGTTTTTTACGTCAAATCTTATTTGTGTAGAGTTTAACTGATATCTTGTTTTTCTGTTTGTCGTTGCCATGGAAATATCGATTTTCCTAAAAAATATTTCATATCAAACTTCAATCCAATTCCAATATCTGGTGCAAATTTCACATCGATCCGAGTCCGGAAAGTTTTCTAAACGGCCAAATGAAAATGTTTGGTATGGTCCAGAAAAAACTGTAGAGAGAGACACCTTAAATCGAAGGAAATCCCAAACTAATAGTTTGCTAAGGTAGAAAAACACGAAGGATAAGAAAACAGCATAAAAGGAATAACGAGTAGTGGACGGATGCGGATAGTTGTAAGCAGGATAGTTGTAAGCAGGATAGTTGTAAGCAGGATAGTTGTAAGCAGGATAGTTGTAAGCAGGATAGTTGTCAGCAGGATAGTTGTAAGCAGGATAGTTGTAAGCAGGATAGTTGTCAGCAGGATAGTTGTAAGCAGGATAGTTGTAAGCAGGATAGTTGTCAGCAGGATAGTTGTAAGCAGGATAGTTGTAAGCAGGATAGTTGCAAGCAGGATAGTTGTCAGCAGGATAGTTGTAAGCAGGATAGTTGTGAGCAGGATAGTTGTAAGCAGGATAGTTGTAAGCAGGATAGTTGTGAGCAGGATAGTTGTAAGCAGGATAGTTGTAAGCAGGATAGTTGTCAGCAGGATAGTTGTAAGCAGGATAGTTGTAAGCAGGATAGTTGTAAGCAGGATAGTTGTAAGCAGGATAGTTGTAAGCAGGATAGTTGTCAGCAGGATAGTTGTAAGCAGGATAGTTGTAAGCAGGATAGTTGTAAGCAGGATAGTTGTAAGCAGGATAGTTGTAAGCAGGATAGTTGTAAGCAGGATAGTTGTAAGCAGGATAGTTGTAAGCAGGATAGTTGTCAGCAGGATAGTTGTAAGCAGGATAGTTGTCAGCAGGATAGTTGTAAGCAGGATAGTTGTAAGCAGGATAGTTGTAAGCAGGATAGTTGTAAGCAGGATAGTTGTCAGCAGGATAGTTGTAAGCAGGATAGTTGTAAGCAGGATAGTTGTCAGCAGGATAGTTGTAAGCAGGATAGTTGTAAGCAGGATAGTTGTAAGCAGGATAGTTGTCAGCAGGATAGTTGTAAGCAGGATAGTTGTAAGCAGGATAGTTGTAAGCAGGATAGTTGTCAGCAGGATAGTTGTAAGCAGGATAGTTGTAAGCAGGATAGTTGTAAGCAGGATAGTTGTAAGCAGGATAGTTGTCAGCAGGATAGTTGTAAGCAGGATAGTTGTAAGCAGGATAGTTGTAAGCAGGATAGTTGTAAGCAGGATAGTTGTAAGCAGGATAGTTGTGAGCAGGATAGTTGTAAGCAGGATAGTTGTAAGCAGGATAGTTGTAAGCAGGATAGTTGTAAGCAGGATAGTTGTAAGCAGGATAGTTGTAAGCAGGATAGTTGTAAGCAGGATAGTTGTAAGCAGGATAGTTGTAAGCAGGATAGTTGTCAGCAGGATAGTTGTCAGCAGGATAGTTGTAAGCAAGATAGTTGTAAGCAGGATAGTTGTAAGCAGGATAGTTGTAAGCAGGATAGTTGTAAGCAGGATAGTTGTAAGTAGGATAGTTGTAAGCAGGATAGTTGTAAGCAGGATAGTTGTAAGTAGGATAGTTGTAAGCAGGATAGTTGTAAGCAGGATAGTTGTAAGCAGGATAGTTGTAAGCAGGATAGTTGTAAGCAGGATAGTTGTAAGCAGGATAGTTGTAAGCAGGATAGTTGTAAGAAGGATAGTTGTAAGCAGGCCAAAACGATTTGCAATACGTACCTGGCAAGCAATGGCTTCAACAAAGTGATTTTGTCCAGAATATTTGGCTGAATTTGGGTAAGGTAAATACATAATCGTTCCTTGTTGGTACGCTTTGGTGCCATATCAGGCTCGTTTCGTCTCGCTTTGGGTAGTCTAGCTCTAGCAAACTCGCCTGATATGCCGCCAAAGCGTACCAAAAAGGTACGATTAGGTATAAATAGTGCCAAATGATACTTCACTGTTGCTAAACCCCATAAAAAACTGTTTTTCCGAACTTCTGAAACCTATGAACTTGTAGCAATTAACGATTTCCGAGTGCATGTGATGAGCCTTTTTCCGAGTTGCGTTTTGTCCCTGTTCCTAAACGAGTCCTCGCGAAAAACTTTGCACAAAAATGAATGTGCTGGTAAAACAAACTTTTCTGTTAGCGATTTTGCACGAAGACTCGTTTAGACACTGAGGCACAAGAGAATTCGAAAATGGTTTATGGAGATGAGCGGAAATCTTGTTTAGTATGACCTTCGCAAAACAAAAACCCAGACCGCGAATGCGACTTGTGGCAAGCGCAGGATAAAAAACTGCGGGAAACGCCGAAGCGTTAATCTACCTTCTTTGCTCTGATTGGCTAGTGCGTGTTCACGTGTTTCACGAACCAATCATTGTAAATCTCGGCAAACACAAAACCAAAAACAGCACATAAATACTTCAAACGTTATTGCAAAAGAGTTGGTAGTAGCCTGTCTCCCTGTAAAGCGGTTAAGCAGCGCAAACGGTATTAAAACGACTTGTAAAGAAAGAGGAAAGCAAAGACATGGAAACTTGTATCCACTTTCTTTATTTTATGTTTATCAATTAAAAGAAGTCAATTTAAGTCATCTGGTTAAATTCACTTAATAGTGACACTACCTGAATTAAGGAGCTTGTTCGTTCATGCTGAAAGCTAAGGAAGATCTACCTGGATAAGGCGATGAGGCTATAGAAAGATTTATTCAAGTCGCTCCCAAGAGTGTAAAATAGTTTTGTCAACTTTCAACTTGTCTGGAAACCAGGCAAAAGGTCTTCAGAGCATGTCACCAACGATGGAATAGCAACACATTCAGGGGGTGGCATTACTACTAGCCGCTTCATGTTATGGAATTCAGATTTGAGCGCTGCTCTGATAAGCCTGTCTTACTTATTCTCTCCAGCAGTGGTATAATTTGCTTGTTATATGCAAATGACTTCTATTATCAACAGACTTTCATACTGTAAATACATGCATGCATAAACCATGTATTTTCAATTTGAGTTGTTATAATTGTTGTGTTATAGTCCGTTTTAACTTTTAACCTTTTTATTACCTTAGGTTTTACTTATGTGATGACAGGTTCTTTGGCTGGGGACGCACCGAGGGAAAATAATAATTCCGAGGAAACTCGCTGACTGGGGGAAGTTCGGGGTCTACAGGAAACAAAGTCTTTTGAGATCAATAGAACAGTAGACAGAACTTGGTTCCAACGTAGACTTTAATCTGTAGCCAAATAATACTTTGCAGTACAACCCTATTAAACATAACCAAAAAGGCCTAATTACAAGGATTGAACAAACATTTCTAAAACTCTATTGGATAGAACGAAATCTAAGCTTTGCAAAATTATACGTCTAACAACAGGCTAGTGCAGGTTACAGTTACACTTCAACGCTAAATTACAGTTATGATCTACGTTGGCTTTTCTTGTTTTCTTTCTATTCTTGCTCTCATACTGCCGATACAAGGATTGAACAAACATTTCTACAACTTCTTCCGAACTGAGAACGACAAAAATCAAAGTACCTGAATCTAAACATGAAACCAACTGATCAAAAGAACCGTTGGCAAATTATGTCTCTTATCATACTAACTGCTCGCGATTACTAAAAGTCACCTTAGAATGACATTCTAATTTTTCAGCGAGAAACGTTCAGACACTGTTCGGTCCTAAAACTTTAAACAATCGGATTTCTTAAACATGATTTTTTTTACATTACGCTATTGGCCTTAATTGAAAATGACGTAAATGGATTGCGTTACGACGGAACCCTTCGCTATACGGACTGTGATGACCTCAACCATCATTGAACAAAACAACGGGCCACGGACTGGAATCTCTCTAACAGTCCTTAAACTGTATATCTGGGTACGGACCGGAATTTCTCAGCGATCCTTTAACTCTTATCGTGGGCTCTCCTCGCCCTTCATCAAGCAGGACTAAAAACGCTAGAAACACTAATACTATGGACAATGGTCTCTCGCCCCATTCTCTTCTCGGTTCAGGTAAGTTATCGTTCAACAATTTTTCAATTAATTGATGAAATCCAACTCTTCTCGATGCCCTTAAATGATATAGTTTTTATCTTCTTCTTTTTCCTTTAAGTTAAGTCCGCCAACTTTACTATGACACAATCGATTACTTTGAAAAATTGAATGCCCTGTAATTCTTTGGCTCGTCGGGTGTAAACGTTTCACAGATGACCTTTGAGCCATTACTTGCTTAGCTAGCTTAGTTACTTAGCCACTTAGCCGCTATGGTCAGTCAGTCAGTCGGTCGGTCGGTCGGTCGGTCGGTCGGTCGGTCGGTCGGTCGGTCGGTCGGTCGGTCGGTCGGTCGGTCGGTCGGTCGGTCGGTCGGTCGGTCGGTCGGTCGGTCGGTCGGTCAGTCGGTCGGTCAGTCAGTCAGTCAGTCGGTCACTCGGCTAGTTGGTTAGTTGGTTAGTTAGTTGGTTAGTTAGTTAGTTAGTTAGTTAGTTAGTTCGTTAGTTGGTTACTTACTTACTTACTTACTTACTTACTTACTTACTTACTTACTTACTTACTTACTTACTTACTTACTTACTTACTTACTTACTTACATACTTACTTACTTACTTACTCATTCACTTTTCTCTACTGAAGAAACAAACGTTTTGATTGGATCCAGTATTGATTACAACTATTCCCTCCTTTTCCATAAATCAACAGGTAATCGACTAACTTAATACATTAAAAAAGAGATTAAATGGCATGCTATAAGGATAACTAAAGGAATCTAAAATAAAACCTAACAGGTTCTAGGTTTGTGTCAGATTAATTATAATAACTTGAAGAAAGACTAACGTGAGTACAACGAAGTAGCCTGGGTACCACTCGTCTTCTGTTCCAGATCTTTAGCGAGAGGCGCGTGACTGGTATCCAGGCTATTATCTGAGTAAAGTTATCAACAAGGGCTAATACGAGAATTTCTTGTTATTCTTAAGAGAGGATCACACTAAGTAAGTGATATGAAAAATGAGGTTTCCGGTTTAAGTTACAATTGTGTAATCTTAAATACAAAATGGAAGCTGAAGTTATAAAATCTACAATCACAACAACTTCATTTCTTTTCACTCAAATCAATTCAAAACTAATCGCTGGTTGTGATCGACCAAATTATTAAAAGATGCAATGAGTAAAGATCAGTGACATGTTGGTATTTACGTCACTAACAGGATTAAACCTGTTACTGTTATTCTTTCTACCATGACGGCCTCAGTTTCATTTCAGCGAATTTGACTGAAAAAGGGTAACTGAAGCCGTTCCACACGGCTCCTCTTTCATCTCTTTTGTCACCCAGGTATTGTCCGTTTAGATTGGAGTAGTGGCAGCTGTGGTACCACCAGGCGCCTGTCCATGATACAGCACAGTTTTTACTGCTCGCTCTGTCATTATCTCTGTCTTTTGTACTAAACGCCATTTTATTATGATATGCTAACGAATCTCCCGCTGTACCTGAATATGAACCCACTTCAAGACGATACTGCGCCTGCTCATCACTAATGTTGAACGTGCCATATTTGGCATACGCTATAGTTCCGTTCCAGTCCTCCAGCTCCACTCGCAGAGAGCTCGGTCTAGAGGCAGTCAGCCGGTGGATCTTGTCATTTCCTAACCAGAACTCAGCAGTCAGCCGACCAAAGCCTGCTTTGTAGTCGTTCCATCCCCGAAAGAAGTCTACCGAGCCATTTTGTCTTCGCTGAAAAACTGTCCAGCCTCCTCCGTCAATGCGCATGTCACAGTAGACAGTAAAGTTTCCTCTACCGTCTGGGTTGACAGAGTACAATCCACTTTGAGTATGGCCTGATTTTAGTAGATCAGAACAATCTAAGAAAAAAAGAAAGAATTGCTTTAAGTTCGATTTTAATTTAGCAAAGCACTATTCTCATTCATAATTATGACGCGGTATTTGTGGATTACATAACCCCGTTCGTTTATGGATAGCTGAGTCAGCTGACTTATGCAATGCTGAATCGCCACGTGCATTACTGAATTCGTTATTTAAAGATCCCTTTGCTTTGATCGGGACATTTCGAAGGAGATACGCAAGCCACGAAGTACAGGCGAACTTTCGACCCTCCCACCTCCCCTTCGGCGACTCAACATACAGCTATTGTGCTTCCGCACCCAGCCGCTTATTGCCTCGGCCAGAATCTTTTCCCCATAAATATCTTATCCACGCCAGACAATGAGCTGTATAACTAATGAGTGAGAATGGTATATTATTAGAATTGTTTAGGTATCGTATTCGATATAATATTATGGAGGAGAGTTTACTCTGTTAACGACACGGTTGGAAAAGGAAGGCTTGAGGAAAACATTTCAATACAAAATAAGCGATAAGAATAAACGAGTTGAGATGTAAAGGTCAGTGTACATAAATAAAAAAAAGTAATATAAAGTGACAGGAGAAAAAAAGAAAACAGCGTGATTGCAATTGTCTTTTTTTCTCAACTACAGGCTGACAGCTACAGAACATAAAAGAATAACGAATAAGGAAGTAAAAAGATTATGCGTGTTGAGTTCTGCCAGTAGCTTAAAATTTTATGGCTGCATGGAAAATCCAATTGTTAGGATCTTGATAAAGAAAATCAGCAAAGCTTTCACGACGATGAAAGGCAAGTTAAATATAGATTTTGGCGTTATTTGGAAGTAATTTCATCAGAGCAATGTCTGCATCTCGGTCCACTTATCATTATTATGCAAACAGCATGCTTTGAACTATATTTGCGATTTATTCGAAATCGAACATACATAATTTTTTTTGTTATATTTGATGTGAATATTAAACCATAGTTTCAGATACTCAGATACTCTTGAGTTATTTTTTTACGTCAAATCTTATTCGCGTGGAATTCAAGTTTAACTTATTTCGTGTTTTTCTGTTTATCGTTGGTTGCCATGGAAAGATCGATTTTCCTCGTGCAAATTTCACATCGATCTGAGCCCGAAATTGAAAATGTTAGGTAGGGCCCAGAAAAAAAGTGATTTTTTGTTATGACATCAAACAAGCCGGCAAACTGTTAAAGCTCACTCACAGCAAGCTACATGATAATCCTAACCGCAAAATGTTACAAAATACTAGCTTCTTAATTTTGCTCTTAATAAAACTGCTTTATTCCGTCCGTCTCAACTGCGGCATAAATGTGATAGCATCTTGACCAAATACCTATCCTGTTTAAGGCCGATATCACCTGATCACTTAGCAATGAATAAAGATGGACGATTTTCGTCGAAATATTGAGAAAATCGAACAAATGATATAATTGCAACTAGGAAAAAATTCTCGATTTGTTTTGAATTATTTTCAAGCTAGACCTAGAATACGATATTTCAAACGTTCATGCCAAGTCCATGCATGTTTCCTTCCTTCGGTATGAAGAAATTCGGACAAAAATTCAGGTGCTTTTGCTTTCTAAGTTGTCTTCGCTTTGCAAACATGCATGGCATATTAAATTTTTTCCGTGTTGTTGGTCGAGCGTTGTTAATTTAAATTCCCCACAATTTTCTGCCACGAGAATGGCTTTGCTTTTAAAGTTGCAATTTTTTCAGAGTAAAATTTTCCTCTGCATGCAGGCTAGTTTTGGAGCGACTTCTCTGCGATTTAATTGCACAATCTTGATAGACGTACTCAATAGGAAAATTTCTTTCCTCCTTCATTGCAGGGAAGCTTTCTGTGACGAACCTAACTGTGCAGCTACATATAACCGGCTGCAAGGCGTCATGTGGCCGCTTGAAAGTTCATGATAGCAGTTAACCACTGATCTGGGAGTCGCGAGAAAAACGATTGAGTCTCTTAGTGTTTGATTTTCTTAGACTTGGATTAAAATATGAATTAAGACATTTTGAAATTGTACCTCTCGTAAGATTGTTTTCGCAGTGAATTCCTTGATATCCCCCCTTGCAGTGACAGTGATAGGAGTTTAATTCATAGTCAGGAACACAGTCGGCGCCGTTCTTGCAAGGATCGCTTTCACATGGAGACTGAAAATAACGCACGAAAAGATTTAGTTATAAGGACTACTTTCTTTGTATTTACTGTGAGGCTACAAATGACTCGAAGTAAACTGAAAAAGTGTAAACTAAAAACATTTTGTGTCTTACCCAAGGACTGTAATGATGGAAGGTAGCATTGGGGTGAAACTTTTCAGTTGCTCTGTATTTGTCATTGGCCAGCAACTCACACAGATAAAGTCCCTTTGAGTCAGGATGAGCCGCCACGTTAATCGAATAGCACTTTGGTTCATCAACACAAAGGAAAGTGCAGTCCAACTGATCTATCACCATGGACCATGTTATATTCTTTTGCCATAAGTAGTGGAAGGGATTTCGCTTAAAGTTACCAAAAGAAAGGTCACCTGTTGGACTTCGATGAAGACTGGGAGTACTTTTTTCCATAGCAAACGTCATCGTTGTGTGAGTGAAAAGAAAGACAACGAGCAAAAGTGGAAGGTGTGCCATGGCGGTGTGTGCCAACCACAAATGGTGAAGTTTGAATAAACGTGAGAGGAATATAAAGTCTTTTAAAGCTAATTTTGTCAAAGACCTGACTCAGTGTCACTTACCTTGTATGTTGATTGTTAGCTTTTACGTAGCACTAATTAAGATAATTAAATATTTGGAGCCCATTATGTGGACGGACCAAAACTATAGTTTGCGTTATCAAATGCCTTAGTAAATTCTTGAAAATTCTTAGTTTATCTTTGTATTATATACAGAAGTTTAAAAAGAATTTAAAAATTACGGAGTTTCTCCTAAAGATCCTTCATTGGTTTTTGTAGAAGCGTCATGTTTCAGGAGCGGCTTATATAAGTTTGACGTCCATCAAGGACTAGATAGTTGGTTAAATATTTGAATACGTGACCACACGCTGGCCAATTTGGAAATAATTGGATGAAAAACATTCCGAGGACGAGGCTGTGAGAGTAACTTTTGAATCTTATCATTTTCAAATTGAACAATCATGTAGTCCAGTTACCTATTTTGAAATTATATAGCATCCAGAAATAAATGAAATGTTTGATGGAAAGTATCCAGATTATTTTTATATTGGATAGCTTTCTCGGCGAGAAGTTTTCAATTTATTTTAAATTTGGTCAGTTCAGGAAAACTAATTTAAAAATGTGTTGGCAATATTGGATTAACTGACAGCTATTTAATTAATAATTTTATTGGATCGAGGTATCGAGATATATATGCCGCATTTAGCTGCCGTGTTTGCAAGCTATTGAAATAAACCAGCATAAGGATTCTTATTCTCTTTTTAAACTAAAAACCGTTTTTGTCGTCCGTGGAACGTAAGAATACATGTAAAATGTTTAAGGCGAAATAAGCAGTTCTATCGCGGAAGTTGTAAATTACATGTATGAAGATCGTCACGTATTAAATAACTTAACCCGTGCGTAATAAGAAATGAAACGAAAACTGCCCAGACTTACAAGTTTTATTTTCATGGCGCAAACCAGAAGTTAAGTTCTTTCAGACTGCTTCAGTGAAAGGAACGGATAAACAAAACTGAATTATGATAATAATAAGTTCAACGGGAAGTCAAATTAAATAAAATTAATCAACAAATAAATATTTCAAAAGGGTCTAAATGTCACGAGATAGGTATTTGAATATGTTAGTTAAGTCGAAGCGAAGTTTTTCATGCGTACAACCACTCAGTTTGCGATATTATGACATGTTTTCATTCCAACTCAAATTTGTCTGCATTGGGAACGTTATGTTTTGCATATTTTCTTCACTTTCCTTAGGATATGCAGTGCACTTGAAACGAGATCTAGACTTTAGACTATTTGTTTATTTATGAATGCTTTTTTGGCAATGTTGCAACACCTGCCGTCTTTGCTAAAAGCAAAAGAATTGGAACCTTTGAATAAAAAGTTAAACACGAACAAAAATATTTCCTAGTCACTCTTTGTTTCTTGTCAGTGGAAGAAAACAGTTCTTTGAGTTCTTTGAAAAGCCGTTCAATTAGCAGAGAAAATGCTACCAATGGCCAAGTGAGGACAGTTATTCCACATACGAAAGCTTAAGTTAAAACCAAGCCGTCTCTATTTTAGGTTAGGAAGTAAATTTCGTTCAAGTCCCGGTGATGCAACAACATCGGCGAGGATTTTGACAAAGAGCGAGTTTTTTCCTTAATTATAATTATATTTCTTTCGTTAGTTATTTCCTTAATTATATTTTCAATTATAACGTGAAATTGAAAACTCAAAAAATCATTGAGTTGCTAGGCAACATGCCTTTTCACTTCTTACGCCCCAAAGTTTCGCTCCAATATCAGAATCTACGGCAAGTCTTTCCCTTCTTCGACGAATTACTCTTTTATTCGTGCGAGAAAAAGGATTAAATTTAGTGGTGGCTGGGGAGTAATTAAACTAATGTTCACAGTGCCGGAAGTCTCCAACGTACTCAACGAAAACGCGTCAGTGTCAGCGGATGGTCATTATTTAATAATAAAAGCGATATTACCTGCAAAGGAAATTGATAAATTTTACTTTCCACAACTTTAACTCTTTATTACCGAAAGTTAAAGTCTTTATAAGTTTAATTGTTTTCATATAAAAATAGCCAGGTAGAAATTAAAACAAGACATTAGATTAGAAATTCAAAGTTAATTCAATGGAGAAAGACAATGAAAACCAAAGAATTAACTGTGTTGCTATGCAACAGGCTAATTTACTTCTGTCGTCAAATTTTCGCGCCAATATCAAAATCTATGGCATGTTGTTCTTGGTCGAATTCGTCCGAGAAGTAGGATTTGGTGGTGGCTGGGGAGTAATCAAACAAATGTTTACAAACGCCGTACGTAAAAAGGCGTCAATAATTTTGTTTCTAAAGGTAAATTTTTTCCAAGCACGTTGGCAAAGCCATTAGAGTGAACAGCGGATGTTTATATCCTTGTCATGAAGGTATTAATTATTTTTGCTAATAAATGCAGAAAGATGGCAAATTTTTTGCTCGGTAGTGAGGCAAAGGAGAAGAAGAAGGTCGAAGAAGCGTGGGACAAAGAAAAAATCTGAGTTCTCGACAGGAATTGAACCCATGACCTGCCAAACACTGGGTGGGCGCTCTTTCCACTGAGCTACGAGAACTCATGGTGGTGAAGGACTTTAATTAACAAACAGTGTATTAAAGCGCAATATTTTTTCCAACTTGAAACAGCAAGGGTCCGCAAATAAAAATGGTTCTAACGTACCAGGATCTACAAGAGATTATTGCAATTTATTTGCGCTGGCCTTCGAGCAGGCATACCCGGTAATTTAGATTTGCTACACTGCGCTGATAAATCCCAAAAAGGATGGAATGGCTGTCCGCGATTGTGACCCTACTTTATCGTTCTGGTCGTGTTGGTGTCTTGCAAAGTCACTTTTTCACATAGTACTTATCGGCCTTGCTACATTATTGTAATGCTTTTACAGTATAAGCATACTAAACATTTAGAACCAGACCTATAGATTTACTATCAAATCCTGCTTGAAACAATATAATTTATTCCAGATCAGTACTACTGCATTAGCGTTTACAAACCAGGAATCTGACGATTTCTGCTATACTTCGCTTAACGTTGTAAACGGTATTTCTCTTTCTGTTATTGCTACAATCTGCAAATTCGTTATTAGTGGTGTCAAAAACCATTCTTCACGAATGTTTATCACTGTCAAGATACTAAATCTCTCTTGCGTCATTGTTGGACAAAATGTTTACTCTTCGGGCCGTGGAAACTGAATGATCATTCACCAGATGCACCCGATACATGATTAACCAATATGGAACTCAAAAACAATCACCAGCTTCTGGAAAGGGGTTCAAACTAAATACTTTTAGTAATTGTTCGTTCAATAATAACAATATTTTTTCCTTTATTTCTTTCTTTACTTGCTTATTTACTTAAGTTCTTATTATTTTTTCTTTTTACTGTTAAAAAGTGGGGGGGCTAAAGCCCCCCCAGCCCCTCCCTCTGCGCGGGCCCTGTGTCAACATGGTCAATGGCATACTGTATGGTAATTAATAAAGAAAGATTGTAAATTTTAGTTTCGAAAGTGAAATATGAAAGATGAAATATTCAGGAGCTGGGGACAAAGAAAAAATCAGAGTTCCCGACATTAATCGAACTCAAAACCTTGGACATGTCGTAAATGGAACGTATGAACCTAGCAACTGGCCTTGCTTACCATACGTTCTCGTAGCTCAGTGGATAGTGGATGTACCATACATTGTCTATAATTACTTTGAGAGTACTACTATGGCTCTTGGTCAAGAAATCTTTCCTAAGAAGACATCAACAGCACTCTTAGGGATTAAGGGTTGAAGTCCTTTCATTGAAAAAAAAAAAAAAAAAACTTGCTTCTCTTCTTTGTGTGTCTCAAGGTAGATGTACAATGAGCGACAAAAGTAGTTGAGGCAGTTGGTTAAAATGTGTGCCAATTCCGATATTTCCATTATTCCACTTTTACTCCAGTGTAGATTGTGAATCATCCCCTCTCCCCCATTTCCATGTTGTACAGGAACAAAGCATGTCTTGCAGAAAGCAAATCCAACATTGTTTCGGGGGGTAGGGCTTAATATCGATGGGGAGAGGGGTAAGATGTGTTCAAGGTACCCAAGAAGAGCGGAGCGTCTCAACATTTTTGTCCCTCGGTGTAGGCTGGCTGATGGCTAGTGCATTTGAGTAAAGAACAACAGTTCTGGGTAACAGCCTGGCCTGTAAAGGTATTGTTCGTCTTAGACAAGATCAGACACTTTTATTCTCATTTGTGAGGGGGATGGGAATTGTTAGGGTAAGCTGACATGATTTCTTTGGTCTGTTATGGGCTAGCATCCCACCCAGGTGGAAAGGTTTGTTTGATATGTCCCTCGTTTACTTCTCAGTCATGGGGGATTGACATCTCCCGACAAATTTTTCCCAAAAAAGGCCGACCGAGAGGCGTAACTATGGAGGAACGGGGGTGTGGACGGTAAGGGCTTGCGAAATCCTAGTTCGGCTTTGAAAGATCCTCAAAGCGTGAAACTGCTTAATTATATTTTTAAAGATCGCAAAACTGTTTGTGCATGTCAACATTGGCCAGCTGAAACAAAACCAGACTGAAAAAATACATTTTCAGGAAAAGAACGCAAATACACAAAACAGTCAGTTCAACAAAAAAAAACGAAACGCTTGTTTCCAGAACATATTAAAGAATATCGACACAGAAGTCTGCAGAAGAATGGCCATATGACCGTCGCAAAACAAAAACCCAGAACGTGAATGCGACTTATGGCAAGCGCAAGGAACTCTGCTCTAATTTGTTAGTGCGTGTGCACGTGTTTCACGAGCCAAACATTGCAAATAACGTCAAACACAAAACCAAAAACAACACATAAATACTTTAAACGTTATTGCAAAAGAGTCGGCAGTAGTAAAGTGGTTTAGCAGTGACAAATGGTATTAAAACGACTTGTAAAGAAAGAGGAAACCAAAGCATATTGTAGCCACTTTCTCTATTTTACGTTTATCAATTAAAAGAAGTCAACAATTAATCTCATCTGGTTAAATTCAATTAATACTGACGCTACCTGAGGGCGCGTTTTCCTTTCACGCTGAAAGCTAGGGAAGATTTGCATGCCTGGATAAGGTGATAAAGCTATAGAAAGATTTATTCGAGTTGCAATGGTTTTGTCAACCTCCAACTTGTCTGGGAAACCAGACAAAAGTTCTTCACAGAGAATGATACCAACGATGGAATAGCAACACATTTAGGGGAGTGGCATTACTACTAGCCGCTTCATGTTATGGAATTCAGATTTGAGCGCTGCTCTGATAAGCCTGTCTTGCTTATTCTCTCCAGGAGTGGTATAATTTGCTTGTTATATGCAAATATCTTCTATTGTCAACAGCCTTTCATACTGTAAATACATGTATAAACCAGGTTTTTTTCAATTTGACTTTTTATAATTATTGCGGTATAGTTCGTTTTAACTTTTTACCTTTTACTACTTTAGCTTTTTACTTATGTGACAACAGGTTATTAAGCTGGGGACGCACCGAGGGAAAACTGTAATTCCGGGGAAACTCGATGGCTGGAGGAGGATCGGAGTCTATTACAGCAAACAAAGTCTTTTGGAGATCAATAGAACAGCAGACAAGACTTGCTTCCAACGTAGACTTTAATCTGTAGCCAAATAATACTTTGCAGTACAACTCTATTGAAGACCAACAAACATAACCAAAAAAGCCTAATTACAGGATTGGACAAACATTTCTAAAACTCTATTGGATAGAACGAAATCTAAGCTTTGCAAAATAATACGGGTAACAAAAGGCTAGTGCAGGTTACAGTTACACTTCAACGCTAATTACAGTTGTGATCTACGTTGGCTTTTCTTGTTTTCTATCTATTCTTCCTCTCATACTGCTGATACAAGGATTGAACAAACATTTCTACAACTTCCTCCTAACTAAGAACGACAAAAATCAAAGTACCGGAATCTAAACATGAAACCAACTGATCAAAAGAACCGTTGGCAAATTATGTCTGTTATCATACTAACTTCTCGCAATTACTAAAAGCAACCTTAAAATGACATTTTAATTTTTCAGTGAAAAACGTTCGAACACTACGATTTTTTTAACATGATGATTTTTTTTTTTACATTTCGCTATTGGCCTTAATTGAAAATGATGTAATGGGATCACGTTACGACGGAACCCTTCGCAATTTGCAATATGTACTATCGTTGAACAAAACAACGAGCTACGAACTGGAATATCTTTAACAGTCCTTAAACTGTATATCCGGGTACGGACCCGAATTTGAGTTCCATTGCTAAACCTCGGAATGACTACGTCATCACCATTTGAGCTAAAAATGGGGTTTCCGGTTTAAGTTACAATTTCTAATCAGTGAAATGGAAACTGATTTTCTTTAATACAAAATGTACAATCACAAGACTGAATTTCGTTTCACGTCACTAAATTAATAATCAACTATAGTTATTGTTTGCGATTGTCTACATGTAATTGAAAGCTGCAACCAACACATGACACATATGTATTTACGTCACTAACAGGATTTAACCTGGTACTGGTATTCTTTCTACGATGATGGCCTCAGTTTCATTTCAGAGAATTTGAGTGAGAGCTCATTTGCGAAGAGCTGCCACCTGACTCCTCGGGCATCACTTTTGTCTCCCAGGTATTCTCCGTTTAAATTGGAGGTTTGGCAGCCGCCGTACCACCAGGCGCCTGTGAATTCTACAGCACAGTTTCCACTATACCTGTCATTATCTTTGTCTTTTGTACTAAACGCCATATTATTATGCCACGAAGTTAACGAATCTCCCGCTGTACCTGAATACGAACTCACTTGAAGTCGATACTGCTCCTGCTCATCACCAATGTTGAACGTGGCATATTTGGCATACCGTTTAGCTCCGTTCCAGTCCTCTAGCTCCACTCGTAGAGAGCTCGGTCTAGAGGCAGTCAGCCGGTGAATCTTGTCATTTCCTAACCAGAACTCAGCAGTCAGCTGACCAAAGCCTGCTTTGTAGTCGTTCCATCCCCGATAGAAGTCTTCTGAGCCATTTTGTCTTCGCTGAAAAACTGTCCAGCCTCCTCCGTCAGTGCGCATGTCACAGTAGACAGTAAAGTATCCTCTACCGCCTGGGTTGACAGAGTACAATCCACTCTGAGTATGGCCTGAATTTAGCAGATCTGAACAATCTCGTCCTGAAACAAAACATATTATTGGTTTGTCTTCTTTCTTGTTAGAGCGATTTTAGTTAACTCGTGAAATATTAATTACACAATTACGTAGTATTAGTCACTTATTCTATAGTTTTCTTTTGTTTAGTTTAAAACAGTCTATCCTGGAAGTGTTTGTGCGTGCTTCGTATTTTGATATGACCGGTTATTGTAGCAATCGAATTTTTTTAAAAGCTACTGGAGGAACACAACAGCTATAGCGAAGCTCGCGATTGACGTCATGGCTCAGACAAGACCGGAATGGCGGACGATTTTCCTAAAACGATTTTTTCTTAAACAGCCGCTGTTCCTGAAACACTTCGCTATTTAACATATATCACGCCTTTTATTTCATAAAAATTAATTAGGTCTACTCTTGCGGTTATTTTTTACTTGGATAAACATTGTTCTAAATGGAAACTGCTACTAAGATCGATTTATGCGGCTTGCTGTAAGCTTGTAAGTCAAGCTGTAACAAGTTGCTGTAAGTTACCCGTTTTAGTTAATTCTCCGTTTAAGTAAATTTCTTGTTTAAGAGATTCCTGGTTTCAGTAAATTTTCCATTTTAGAGATTTTCTGTTTTAGGAAATTCGCCATTTTAGAGATTTTCTGTTTTAGTAATTCCACCTTTTAGAGATTCCCTCTTTTAGTAATTTACACGTTTTAGAGATTCCCCGTTTTAGAAAATTGCCTTTCAGAGATTCGGGTCGCCCACTACCTCTCGGAATGAGTTACTTCATTGGTTCTTTAAACAATAGATAACAGGTCATAATAATGCCCCTATCCCTGAATAACAATAGAGGTAGTGTTTACAGCCGGCGGGCAAATGAAAATAGAGGTTCCAGCGAGGTAGTGTCTTACTGAGAGATTCTGCCTTTTAGCAATTCCCCCTTGCAGAGATTCCCTTTTTTAAGTATTTTTCCCTTTTAGAGGTTTCCCATTTTGGTAAATTTCCCGTTTCCGCTTCCCATTCTCCGATTCCCCCTTCCCTGTAAATTTCCCATTTAGAGATTCCCCTTTTTAGTAATTCCGTTTTAGAGATTCACCCTTTTAGTAAATTCACTATTCCCATTCCCCGTTGGCCATTCTTATCCTCCGATTCCCTGTTCCTGTTTCAGAGATAGCCGACCAGCTTTGTTAATTTCAAATTCCCCACGATTTTCTGCCTCGTGGGAATGTCCTTGCCTTTGAACTTACAATTTTGCAAAGTAAAATTTCCGTCTACACTCAGTGTACTTTTGGAGCGACTTCTCTTCAGTTTAATAGCACAATCTGAATAAAGGCGCTCAATAGGAAAATTATTCTTTTTCATTTGAGGGAAGCTTTCTGTGATGAATTCATATAGCAGGGTGCAAGGTGTCATGTGGTCGGTTGAAAGCTCATGACAGCAATTACCCACTGACCCGGGAGTCGCGAGAAAAGCGATCGAGTCTTGTATTGTAGAATTCCCTAGACTCGTGTTAAAAATAGGAATTTAGACATTTTGAAATTGTACCTCTCGTAAGATTATTTTCGCAGTGAATTCCATGATATCCCCCCTTGCAGTGACAGCGATAGGAGTTTGATTCATATTCAGGAACACAGTCGGCGCCATTCTTGCAAGGATCGCTTTCACATGGAGACTGAAAATAACGCACGAAAAGATTTAGTTATAAGGACTACTTTCTTTGTATTTACCGAGAGACTACAAATATATTTATTACTCGAACTAAACTGAAAATAATGTAACTGACTTAAAACATTTTTGTCTTACCCAAGGACTGTAATGATGGAAGGTAGCATTGGCGTGAAACTTTTCAGTTGCTCTGTACTTGTCAGTGGCCAGCAACTCACACAGATAAAGACCATTTGAGTCAGGATGAGCCGCCACGTTAATCGAATAACACTTTGGTTCACCAACACAAAGGAAAGTGCAGTCCAACTGATCTACCACCATGGACCATGTTATATTCTTTTCCCATAAGTAGTGGAAGGGATTTCGCTTAAAGTTACCAAAAGAAAGGTCGCCTGTTGGACTTCGATAAAGACTGGGAGTACTTTTTTCCATAGCAAACGTCATCGCTGTGTGAGCTGAAAGAAAGACAACGAGCAAAAGTGGAAGGTGTGCCATGGGGCGTCGCGTGCCAACCACAAATGGTGAAGTTTGAATAAACGCGAAAGGAATAGGAAGCTTTTTATAGCTCTTTTTATGTTAAATTCCTGAATATGTCACTCTTATTTTAAGATAATCAAACATCACGTGGAGCAACCGACGCAGTGCCCGCGGCGCTATCAAGTATTTAAGTGAAGTATTCCAGTCAAATCTTGAAAATCACAGTTTATCTCCATATTATAGAAACATTGAAAGAATATAACAGTTACAGAGTTTCTCTGAAACACTATCGATTACTTTGTGTAAAGACGTCGTGGATTCAATGCACATTTTATGTTGACGATCATTTCCCTTTTCTAGTTAACTATTTATGACTTTCAATGGATACACCAATGAGATATGTTACATGATTCTGAAGAAGTGTTTGCAACCCATTGGAATAAACCAGCATAAGGACTATTACTTTCTTTCTTTACACTTAAACAGTTTCAGTGAAGGGAAAGAATTTATATTAGTTTAATTTAAAATCGAAAACATGCATCCAACCACTTAGTTTACAACGTTATGGCACGTTTTCATTCTAACACAAATTCAACCGCGTTAGGAACGATACGTTAAGTTTATTTTCTTCGCTTTTCTTGGCTTAATTTTGGCTTATTCAGTGCACCTGCTACGAATGGACCTATAGATATGTTATGTTTCTCTTTTTTGATTAAATATTTATGGCTGTTTTTTTGACAATGCTGAAAAGTCTGTTTGTTTCAAACAGAAATTTAGAAGCTTTGAATAAAGTTTAAACACAAATAGCAGAAATTCGTAATTTATATTGGAAACTTAATTTCATTCTCTCTTTTATGTCTGTGGAATAGAATAGCCTGACGGATACCAAAATAATCCTTCGAAGTCTTCCAAAATTAACAGAGAAAAATGTGACCAATGGCTTAGATGTAAGAATTATTCCACATACAAAAGCTTAAATTGTAGCGAATTAAACCCTCTCTATATCAAGCTAGCGGGAGTATGGGAGGCCTAATGATTAGTACGTTGGACTCCGGATCGACAGGTCCGTGTTCGAGTCCTCGCCGGGGCACTGCGTTGTTGTTCTTGGGCAATACACTTTACTCTAATAGTGCCTCTCTCCACCCAGGTATATAAATAACAACAGGCGAATTTACTGCTGGGGGTAACCCTGCGATGGACTAGCAATAGCATCCCATATCCTGGGGGAATAGAAATACCCGAGTCGCTTCATGCTACGAAAACCCAAGAATTCACTGAGTTGCTAGGCAACAGACTTATTTACTTTTTGTGCCAAAGTTTAATTTCGCAGTGATATCAGAATCTATGGTGAATGGTTCCCTTCTTGCACGAATTACTCTTTTATTCTTCAAGAAGGAGGAGTAAGTGGTGGTTGGGGAGTAATAAAACCAATGTTCTCAAACGCTGGAAGCCTCTAGCGAACTCAAAGAAAAACGTGTCAATAATTTATTTCCAAACCGTTAACAACAGCGGATGTTCGTCCTTGCCATAAACATATTTAATAATTTAAGCTCCATTGCCTACATTCACAGTTTTCCTTTCAGCAAGTCAACTTCAACTTCAGCCGTTAGCAAACTTAAAATACTTCCATTAATGTTATGGCAAACATAAGCGGTTTTAGATAAAAAAAGCTGAGTTGCTAGGCAACAGACAATTCCTTCTTGGGCCAAAGTTTCGCGCCAATATATATTAGAATATCACCTGCCACCGCTTCAACTTTTATTCTCTTGGTCGAATAACACTTTTCTTTTTCCTAAAAGTAGGAATTACTAGTGGCTGGGGAGTAATTGAACGAAAGTTCACAAACGCTGGGAGACTCTGAAGAAACTCAGAGGAAAAGGCGTCAATAATTCCACGCACGTGAACCAAGCTATTAACAGCAGCGGATGTTTAACTTTGCCATAAACATATTTATGCAAAGAATAAAGAAGACTATCTACTTCAAGACTGTTTAAATCTCATTGAAAGAATTTAACAGTTACAGAGTTTCTCTGAAAGACTATCGATTACTTTGTGTAAAGACGTCGTGATTCAATACACATTTTATGTTGACGACCATTTCCCTTTTCTAGTTAACTATTTATGACTTTCAATGGATACACCAATGAGATATGTTGCATGATTCTGAAGAAGTGTTTGGAACCAGCCGCAACCAGATACTCTCTTCTCGATTCAAAGACAAGGGAGAAAAAGAAGAGGAAACTAGCTTGCGATCGAGAAGGTTTCTTGCCGGTTTCAGTCGTTAATAATCGCGTGTAATTAGCGTCATGAGGCAGGGTACCTAATGAAGCTGAAAAATAACCCGTTAATGAATAATGCCGCTTATTTCAAGAGAAATTTCTGCCTGCTTGAAAAAATCCGTTACACCAGTAACACCACGGATAACCTAAGCGTAATAAGACTGTTGAAACCCTTTATACATTACCCTTTATACATGTCAGCTTTTGTAACAAGATGAAAATTTTTCTGGTGGTCAGTTTATGAAGGCCTTGAAACTTCACTAGCTAGGTCGCCAGATCGAATGGTTTCAAAAATATAATGAAACCTGAGAAGCATCTAAGCTGTGTTGAAATGAGACGTTCTCATACAGTCGTTTACCTTGACAAAATTTGAAATAAGCTTGAGTGAACAAATTCATTTTGACATTAACCTACGAAAACTTTCACTTAATTACTTAAGTTCCCTCGCTCATTTTAGTCTGCCTTCCCTCCTTGTTAGTCATTTTGAGCTTCCATTTGTGAGTCATTTTGAATGAACGAATGAATGAATGAATGAATGAATGAATGATCTGCAAAATTTTCTAAATCATGTTTTTACAACATCAATGCATCGTTGACGAAGCGAGACCATCCGTAAGTTATCGTTTTCTCTGTGACATAACTTTCGAGCTGTAATATTCAACTTACTGGACTAACGATGATTATATGGAATAGAGAGCAATTAACGTAAGGGAAAAGTGGGAAGGATCTACACAAGATTAATTATAATTATTACTTGCAGCGAAACTAAGTTTACAATCTTATAACATCAATAACTGAAAAAGAAAATGTCATTTTAAAATGCATAATAGCAATAATCAGTTCATTTTATTTTTAAACGAGCAATTACTGAAAGCTGTGATGAGCGAAGATCAGTGACATGTTGGAAATCA
Organism: Meandrina meandrites; assembly: GCA_963693305.1. Lineage (NCBI taxonomy): Eukaryota > Metazoa > Cnidaria > Anthozoa > Scleractinia > Meandrinidae > Meandrina > Meandrina meandrites. Next base: position 29,189,407 of record OY855908.1, read on the forward strand.
AGTCACTAACAGGATTAATGTTGTTAATGGTGTTCTTTCTTCGATGACGGCTTCAGTTTCATCTCAATGAATTTAAGTGAAAGAGTACTTCTGAAGTGGTGCCACATGGCTCCTCGGCCAGCAAGTGTGTTTCCCAGGTATTGTCCGTTTAGATTGGTGAAGCTACAACTCTTATACCACCAGGCGCCTGTTTCTGGCACAGCACAGTTTAAACCACTCCAGTCATTATCTCTATCTTTTGCAGTAAACGCCATTTTATTATGATATCCTAACGAATCTTCTGCTGTACCTGAATATGAACCCACTTCAAGTCGATACTGCGCCTGCTCATCACTAATGTTGAACTTGCCATATTTGGCATACGCTTTAACTCCTTTCCAGTCCTCCAGCTCCACTCGTAGAGAGCTCGACCTAGAGGCCTTCAGCCGATGGATCTTGTCATTTCCTAACCAGAACTCAGCAGTCAGCGCAGTGCACATGTCACAGTATGGACGGTAAAGTTTTCTCTACCGTCTGGGTTGACAGAGTACAATCCACTTTGAGTATGGCCTGATTTGAACAGATCTGAACAATCTAAGAAAAGAATATGCACGCTTTGAACGTTCTTTTCAGTTTAAATAATAATCAGATATAGTCGAACGTCCTGCCTTTATCGAAAGTGACAAAAATTCATAAAAACTCTACCTCCGTAATACGGACACCTCTCGACTGTAAACTAAATATGAAGAGTTTCTGAAGATATCAGTGTACTTTAAAGAGATAGTAGGAAGGTGAAATGGAAGAAAATAAATACAATCACGCTTTCTTGTCGCAAAATATTAGCACTGTGATTGAGGACGCTGTAACCAGCTTTTCATTTGTTATCTCGTGCTGGGAGAGCCAAGAAACAAGGGTTACGAATGATCCAAGTTTCAATCCTTTGATTATTATTGCTCGCTCTTTTCTTTTTCTCCCCTCCCCCCTCCCCTGATGTTCTCTCTCCTTAACGAGGGTGTTTGTTTTGGTGTTATTTAAGTGGTGGAGTCTAGTTTGCTAAATCGTAAAATTTAATGAATATTCATTGTGAAACAGCGAGTTATCTTGACAGATGTTGATGATGCATCTGATATTATTTCCGAAGAAAAACATTGATACAGTCAAAGCTCCCTTAACGGACACTCTCGTAAGCGGACAGCTCTACTTACGGCCACCTAGTCAAAACCCCGTTTTATTAAACTCCCGTACAAACTCTGTATTTTCACATTCTAGTAAGCGGCCAGCTCCAGTTACGGACACTTTTGTCGCGCCCCGAGGGTGTCCACTTACGAGAGCTTCGACTGTAGTTGTGTATTTAGTATTACTTAGAAATCAAAACGAAGATAAAAAATAGGCACTCTCGGGACTCAGGGAAAGTCTCTAGAAACTTTACCTGCAAAAACGCTGATTTTTTTCGTACGTGTGCAAACACGCTCGCGTATCGGATTTCAAAGTCAATATGCAAATTTGTCAGGCTCACTCAAAAATCGCTCGCTACTTGAAAGCCATCGATAAAAAGCAAGACAAAAATGACCAAAAAGTTTTCTGAGACAAAATGTTATTCAAAGAAATGCCAAATTTGCTTTTAGAAGCCAAAAACAACTACTGTAATAAGCACTGTGGATGGCTGCCCAACCTTATTAGCCAGTGATGGTTATCTTGGGCAGGCATGCACTTTATTTTATTTTTATTCTTGTCTGTTTTGTAACTTTAATTAATTAAGGGTACCAATAAAGTTGTTGTTGTTGTTGTAAAAACGTACGAACTTCCAGCGTGTACGGAAGCCACGCAATAGAGTTTTCCGTGCTTCGGCCGTTGTTTACTTGATTTCGCGACCGGAAAAATGTGCAGCTTTGCGTTTAGATTCTGAAAGTTATTTGAATTAATACAAAATCTTCTGTTAAACAATACTTTCAAGACATATAAGCACTTAAAAATAGCATTTACCGGGCCATGGAATTGTCCAAATGTCGCAAAGCTTCACTTGAAGTCAGCAAGTTCGGTTTTCATTTTCAAGCCGTAATTCGCATCGCTCTTTAGAATCAAAGGGTCGTGAACTCGAAAACTCATTTCGTCGCTTTTTAGACTGTGATGTCCATTATTTTTTTAGATTTGAGTATTCTTTGGCATATTTACTTTTCATTTTGAGCTCCATAAGGTCGATCGAGAAGCAACGATTGCCGAAAGGGTGGTAACGAGCATCTGAAATCACTTCCGTCTACGGTCCACAACTTCCGTCCACATCGTTCCCTCACGATATCTCCTTCATTGCGCTTTGCGCATGGATGAGCTAAAAATCACTGATGTTTGCTTGAGTTGGTTGGTAGGAAGCTTGCTTGAGAAGTGATAGCTGTTGCTGTGTAGAAGCATGCTGGAGCAGATTAGAAGTAGTTTCATCTAATTTTCTCTTCTTCGTGCTGCTTGCTGTGAAGTCTATGTTATAAAGTTCAGAATAATTAACAATTATTCACCGAAGTGGAGGTAAATGTCCACCACTTTCACCGACACTGAGGTGAATAATTGTTTTAGTATATACCACACAAGTTGAATAACTCAGGCGGGCCAAAACATTACTATCGGTACCGAAAGCGACGCGCGAAGCCATTTTGTTTCTCTCCGGCTGCTCGGAGGTGAATAGTACTTTGCTAATCACCTCCGAGTTAACCAATCAGCGCGGGCGGAAAGCACTATTCACTTGTGTGGTATATACTAACACACATTAGTATATACACACTCAGTGATCTTGGCTATTCCAGCAATCTGATTGGTTCGCTATCTCGGGCTAATGCCGCATTATTCACTCGCTACAGAGTGGATAATGCATTATCCCATAAAACATAAACAAAATGGCCGGCGCAAACTCGCGTTTCGCTAGCGTTTCAGAATCAAAAATAGTGAGAATAAAAGACGACAGCGAGCCAGAAAACACCAAGAAGGCAACGAGCTCTGGCCTAAAAGTTTCTAAAGATAAGTGAAGAAGTCGTGTTTTGCAAACAAGTGTTTTTCAGTCTGTTTATCGAGATAATTACTGTGATCAATTCGACCTATCGCTAAATAGGCAGCAATTAATCTTCACGATTACAATTTGTCTCATTACGAGTATTTTTGTAGACTGGTTTGCCTGAAAAAACAAATTTCTCACCGAAATCGAGGAAATAGAAAAAGAAGAATTGAAGTTTTATATCTCCGTGAGAAAACAAGACAGGTCATATTACAACAAGGCAACACTCACCTCAATTCGAGCCGCCATTGACAGGCACCTTCGCAACGAGCCAAACAACAAGCCTTTCTCGATAACTTCGAAAACTTTGTTTGATCAGTTATCGATTTCCAAGCAGACTTTCGATTAAAGTTGCCGATTTGAACTGTGTAAAAGGACCATTTTGACGAGGACTTTATCGAAGATTGTGTATTTGCCATGTTAAAAGAATCTGTAAATAGTTTTGTACGTGTTTCACGCATGAATTGAGGCGTCAAATTAGACGTCAATAAAATTGCCTTTCATAGGTTTCCTTTTGAAAATGTCTAGATTGTCTGTTTTGAGATCATTTCGTGTGTATATACTAAAACAATTATTCTTTTCAATCTCGGTGAATAGCGGCAGAATATTTACCTCGCCGCTACGCGGCTCGGTAAATATTCTGGCACTATTCAGCTCGATTTCAAAGAGTAATTGTTAATTATTAACAGGAGTTGGCATTATCCATTGGCATAGTACCTCTCCGATGAAAATGGAAATATCTGGAGTTGCTTTTCCAACGAATATGTTTCTGATCCAGACAGAAACGAAAAATTGATATGACTGAAGACTTTTGTATGCTTTTAGCTGCTCCTTGGTGTATCGACTAGATAAAGGTGTTTACAATGTCGGGGAACTCTATTTCTGGCCATTTCTCCTCTAATTTCGAGAAAAAAAATGAGCACTTACAGCATAAGGATCAATTCCTGCGATAATGTGGAGTTTTTCATTATGAATCGTTTTGTTTGGGGCGCTCAGTGAGTCACGATACCGGCGAAGGGACAGAAAATGATCGTCTTGAGTGGCCGCCATTTTGTTTTTATCTGGCATGCAAGATGGCGGCGTAGTTACCGTTGCTACGGGATCACGTGACTCGTGCAAAACCTTTATAGCAGCCAGCTTCAGCGGACAAAAGTATCCTTTGTAAATTTCCAGATGTAAAAACTGTCACAGCCGAATTTAAGCTTGAAGGAACGAATTGAAAAGAGGAAGCACGTTTCTTATCATTGTATTATTCATGGTTGAAGAAAATTTCGTTCAAATGATTATTTTCTTGCGAAATTGTCTGCATTAGATTGAAGAAAACGTTTGCGTCTGCAAAGAGCAAACAGACCATTATAAGCGAAAACACGGTCATTCCTCATTTGTTTTAACTCTATTATTTCTTCAAAGCTTTTATTCTGATGACTACATTGTATAATTGCAACAACTTGTAAACTCTAGCTTGTAATGTAAGATAAACTTACCAGGAGCATTCTTGATTATGCGTGGCTCCCTTGGCGGCGGCTTGGCCTCTGTAAGGTTTTCAAGAGCGTTTATTCTTTTTTTGTGCTCGTGTAACTCAAGCTCAACTCTTAAAAAGCCGGCGCAGTAGAACACAATGGACAACACAGAAATTATGGAAGCAAAGGAAGGCATGCTTTGCTTTTGAACAGCCATAATTTCAGTGTTTTCAGTGTAGCATCAGTGTGTCAGCAATCCACAATTCTATGACGTAGTGAACTACTCTTTCAACCTGTTGCCATGTCATGCTAAACAAAGCTCACCTCATAGAAAATAGGTCCGCTTGGCGTACGCGTATCAACTATTTTCCAGTTCGTACACTATCCTGATAAATGACATCCAATAACGGGAAAATATGAACTCACAATTAGCCATGTTCTAAACGAGCAGGGGACTGGGTACGAACATATTTTCTCTTTGGTACAAACATTCAATATCGATTGAATTGAAAAACGGGGCACATCACCTAAAAGAGCTTTTAAAAATTAGTAAATTCACCAAATTTGACGGTTATTGGTTTAAACCCAAAGGCATGGTACACTTAGTATGGATTGGAGGGACAGGCGTCCTCCAATCCATACTAAGCTCTCTTATTTTAAAAGTGTACCATGCCTTTGCGTTTAAACCAATAACCATCAACTTTGGTAAATTTGCTAATCTTTTGATGCTCTTTCAGATGAGGTGCCCATTTTCAATTCAATCGATATTGAATGTTTGTACCAAAGAGAAAATATGTTCGTACCCAGTCCCCTGCTCGTTTAGAACATGGCCAATTGACCTCGCTCCCAATGTGTGGCTTCATAGCTCAGTTGGTAGAGCATTGCACCGGTATCGCGGAGGTCACGGGTTCGAATCCCGTTGACGCCCTGATTTTTTTCAGGCTTCTTTATTCCAATTGCTTAAATTGGAAATTCACTGCGAAGATCACATATCACCTTCATATATATCCGCAGTTCACATATGGATCATTTCATATACATTACATCATTTCACTCCTTTCATGGGAAAATATGAACTCACAATTGACCTCGCTCCCAATGTGTGGCTTCATAGCTCAGTTGGTAGAGCATCGCACCGGTATCGCGGAGGTCACGGGTTCGAATTCCGCTGAAGCCCTGATTTTTTCAGGCTTCTTTATTCCACTGAATTGCTTAAATTGAAAATTCACTGCGAAGATCACATATCACCTTCATAACGAAAGCCTTGGAATGCGAGCTTGGAAAGTGAAGCAGAAAGTGAAGCACTGGATAATTCAATTACAGAGATTTGGATCCAAATCATTATACCAAGCCAGACAAATGAGGCAATTAACAATAGCCAGCAAAAGTTAGAAAGATCTAGAAATATTTTGATTTTTTTCTACAGCCAATTAGAAGCAAAACTCAAACTAATCGTCTCCGGCGTTTCTGCGGTTTGTACGCGGGTAGAATGTTTCTGCTTAGAGCTTTGATTCATTCATTACTTTGTTTTCGTTATACGAGTGTCCGGGTGAAACCGAGTGCTTTAGATTTGCTTTTACCACGATCGCCAGTAAGTTAAATGTTCTAGAAACAGCACGTTTAATAAACTACCAAGTTTTTAACGCGACTCAATTTTTCTTGAAACAATTAGTGCTGTCATGTCACTTGATAGCTTAAGCGTCACGCTTCTGTCAACCATCTGACTTGACAAAGACAATACTGTCATGCTATCTGAAATGGCCAAATCAGAGGTAACGTATGTTGCAAAATTAACCCAAATCATGTTTTTCGTTCCTCATTCGTCTGATTCCATCTCTGTCTACACTACTCCTTGTTCCTATCCTTCGCGTTTTTCTATCTTAGCAAACTATTAGTTTGGGATTCTCTTAGATTAAAAAATAGCTCTGTACATCGCAAAACATGATGTAGTATTATGTCGTAACATAGCGGTTCCTATAGATGTAATGCTACTGTCAAGCTCGGTCACACCTATAGATGACATCACAGCACTGCTAAACCTTCCGGCAGACCTAAAGCGCCAAAACCGCCCGTCAAGAAATCTCTCTGGGACCCAGCCTTGTAACAGAGCACGTGCTATCCTCCAAGGCGACCACGCCCTAAAAATCTATCGCTTTCCTACAACATCCACAGTTGTGTCGACTTGTGTGTTATTCCTTGAAGTACGTTTCTGAGAATTTAGATTTGTATTGGACAAGCAAGACAGTGTCGTTGTTCAAGACGTACTTTTCATTACTTTGACTTGAGAAATAATACTTTTGTAATATATATATAATCAGATTACCGGTCCTGAAGGAAACTCTGAACACAGTAGTATTCGTTTTCAATCATTAAACGAACAACTTGGCTTGTAAGACTTTCCAATGAATAGAACACAAGAAAACGAAAGTGTTCACCAACAAAACGTAAAGCGCAAAGAAGATGAAAAGGCAATACTATTCTTAACAACACTCGCTTTTTTATTTTGTTACAGGCAAACAAAGTAGCGCCGAAGTTTCGTGGAACTTGATGCCAGGTTTGCGAATTAAAATTTTGAGTTTGCAGGTTGTGATTGGTTAGTGCGTGTGTGCACGTGTTTCATGAACCAATCATTGCAAATCTCGGCAAAAACAAAACCATTAACCACACAAAAGTATTTCAAACGTTATTGCAAAAGAGTTGGTAATAGTAATCTGTCTGTAAAGTGGTTTTAAAACGACACCAAACAGTATTGTAACGACTTGTAAAGACGGTGTTATAATTTGCTTGTTATATGCAAATGAGTTCTATTATCGACAGCTAGCCTTTCATGCTGTAAATACATGTATAAACCATGTGCTTTCAATTTGACTATTTATAATTATTGCGTTATATTCCGTCTTAATTTTTTACCTTTTAGTACTTAAACTTTATACTTAGGTGATAACAGGTTTTTAGGCTGGGGACGCACCGAGTGAAAATTCTAATTCCGGGATAACTCGCTGGCTGCGGGAAGTTCGGGGTCTTCTGCAGCAAACAAAGACTACGTAGATGACTAGAACAGTAGACAGAACTTGGTTCCAACGTAGACTTTAATCTGTAGACAAATAATACTTTGCAGTAAAACTCTATTGAATACCAACAAACATAAAAAACAAGCCTATTTACAAAGGATTGAACAAACATTTCTTTAACTCTATTGGATAGAACAAAATCTAAGCTTTGCAAAATAATACGGGTAACAAAAGGCTAGTGCAGATGACAGTTACACTTCAACGCTAATTGCAGTTATGATCTACGTGGGCTTTTCTTGTTTTCTATCTATTCTTGCTCTCATACTGCTGATATAAGGATTGAACAAACATTTTTCTCTAACTTTCTCCGAACTAAAAACGACAAAAATCAAAGTACCTGAATCTAAACATGAAACCAACTGATCAAAAGAACCGTTGGCAAATTATGTCTCTTATCATACTAACTTCTCGCGATTACTAAAAGTCACCTTACAATGACATTCTAATATTTCAGCGAAAAACGTTCAGACACTGTTCGGTCGTGAAACTTTAAACAATGATTTTTTACATGATTTTTTTTACATAATTTTTTTACAATACGCTATTGGCCTTAATTGAAAATGACGTAAAGGGATCCCGTTACGACGGAACCCTTCGCTATACGGACCGTAATGACCTCAACGATCATTGAACAAAACAACGGGCCACGGACTGGAATCTCTCTAACAGTCCTTAAACTATATATCTGGTTACGGACCGGAATTTCTCAACGATCCTTTAACTCGGATCGTGGGCTCTCCTCGCCCTTCATCAAGCATGACTAAAAACGCTAGAAACATTAATAGTAACAGAAATCTGAATGCCATTTAAACTCACTAAGGTTAAACTAATTTGAAAGTAAAATCTCAACATGTTGTTGACAAAGACAAACTACGTGCACATCGGGTATTATTTATAGACGGTAATTCTTTGGCTCGTCGGGTGTAAACGTTTCTCAGATGACCTTTGAGCCATTACTTACTAAGTTAGATTAGTTGCTTGGCTACTAAATTCGCTACTTATGGTCAGTCAGTCAGTCAGTCAGTCAGTCAGTCAGTCAGTCAGTCAGTCAGTCAGTCAGTCAGTCAGTCAGTCAGTCAGTCAGTCAATCAGTCAGTTACTTACTTATTTTTCTCTACTTCACTATACAAATTTACTCTAACAAGTATATACCACAATGGATCGCAATCTTAGAACGAGCACCACGCCACATACATCGCTTTTCATTATTTATTTTCACGCAATAACATTTACAGTTTGGATTAGCGAAGTCGAACAGTTTTGATTGGATCCTGTACTGATTACAACTATTCCCTCTTTTTCCATAAATCAAAGGGTAATCGAATAGGTTAATTCATAAAAAAGAGATTAAATGGAATGCTATAAGGATAACTAAAGGAATCTAAAATAAAATCTAACAGGTTCTAGGTTTGTGACAGATTAATTACAATAACTTGAAGAGAGACTAACTTGAGTACAGCGAAGTAGCCTGGGTACCACTCGTCTTCTGTTCGAGATCTTGAACGAGAGGCGCGTGAAAGCTTGCGTTCCCAGAAGGAATAAAGGACTGGTACCCAGGTTATTAGCTGTGTAAAATTATCAGCAAAGACTTTTACGACAATTCTATCTGTTATTTGAAAGGATCACACTTAAGTAAGTGATATAAAAAAAAATGAGGTTTCTAGTTAAAGTTACAATTTTGTAATCTAAAATTTAAATGGAAACTGAAATTATAAAATTTACAATCACAACAACTCTTTTTCTTGTCACTCAAATAAATGCAAAACTAATCGCTGGTTGTGATCGACCAAATTAGTAAAAGATGCAGTGAGTAAAGATCAGTGACATGTTGGTATTTACGTCACTAAAAGGATTAAACCTGTTACTGGTATTCTTTCTACGATGACGGCCTCAGTTTCATTTCAGTGAATTTGAGTGAACGATAATTACTGAAGCCCATCCACCTGGCTCCTCGGTCATCATTTTTGTCCTTCAGGTTATATTGTCCGTTTAGGTTGGAGTTGTAGCAGCCTTCGTACCACCAGGCGCCTGTGAATCTTACAGCACAGTTGACACCATACCTGTCATTATCTCTGTCTTTTGTAGTAAATTCCATGTTATTATGATATGCCAATGAATCTCCCGCTGTACCTGAATATGAACCCACTTCAAGTCGATACTGCGCCTGCTCATCACTAATGTTGAACGTGCCATATTTGGCATACGCTTTAGCTCCGTTCCAGTCCTCCAGCTCCACTCGCAGAGAGCTCGGTCTAGAGGCAGCCAGTCGGTGGATCTTGTCATTTCCTAACCAGAACTCAACAGTCAGGTGACCAAAGCCTGCTTTGTAGTCGTTCCATCCCCGAAAGAAGTCTACCGAGCCATCTTGTCTTCGCTGAAAAACTGTCCAGCCTCCTCCGTCGGTGCGCATGTCACAGTAGACAGAAAAGTATCCTCTACCGTCTGGGTTGACAGAGTACAATCCACTCTGAGTATGGCCTGATTTTAACAGATCTGAACAATCTCGACCTGAAATAAAACAGAAACCTCTCATGACATGAACTACCGAAATAGGGAAACTTCTTTTTAATGGTTTGTCTTCTTTCTCGCTATCCTGGAAGGGTGTGTGCGTGCTTCGTATTTGAAGACTATAAAAAAGCAGAAACCGATACAACGTAGAAAGGTTTTAAATTTGTGTACTATATTTCGGCTGGCCAAACCAGCCTTCTTCAGGTACAATGGGAAATTACATTGGGAAGGGTTTTATGTGTAGTGATTGCGGTATTTTGCGTAATACCGGAAATACGTAAAGGTAATGAAATTGACAGTGTAGAATGAAATAAAAATAAAGTAAAATAAACTAAAAATAATAAAATAGCTGATAATACAGTACAGATAAATAAATCAGTATGTTTCTTCGCGAATGTTAAGACCTTCGGGATCAATTGTCCTGCCTTTTAAGATTAAAAAGGCTTCCCTGGCCTTACGGATTGAGTCCCTGTTTGAAAAGACTTTTTCGATGGGGATTAGTTGCATGTCATTAGCAGTGTGGTTAGGAGAGGATAGGAAATGTTGCGCAACTGTGGTAGGTTTAGATTTAGTGCTAGGGTTATCTATGGTACGGCGGTATTCATTAAAACGGTCTTTTAAACGTCGTTTAGTCTCTCCTATGTATTGTAAATTAAACGACGTTTAAACGACGTTTAAAAGACCGTTTTAATGAACACCGCCGTACCATAGATAACCCTAACACTAAATCTAAACCTACCACAGTTGCGCAACATTTCCTATCCTCTCCTAACCACACTGCTAATGACATGCAACTAATCCCCATCGAAAAAGTCTTTTCAAACAGGGACTCAATCCGTAAGGCAGGACAATTGATCCCGAAGGTCTTAACATTCGCGAAGAAACATACTGATTTATTTATCTGTACTGTATTATCAGCTATTTTATTATTTTTAGTTTATTTTACTTTATTTTTATTTCATTCTACACTGTCAATTTCATTACCTTTACGTATTTCCGGTATTACGCAAAATACCGCAATCACTACACATAAAACCCTTCCCAATGTAATTTCCCATTGTACCTGAAGAAGGCTGGTTTGGCCAGCCGAAATATAGTACACAAATTTAAAACCTTTCTACGTTGTATCGGTTTCTGCTTTTTTATAGTCTTCATTTTTCTATTTTAAACCGATCAGATCATTATTGATCCAACGTATACCAGTAGGATCATCGTCCACAGTTGCTTGCTTGTTTAAACATTTTCGTATTTGATATTCATCGCAATTTTTGGCAAATCTTCCTTTGTTAGCGATTTTTCGAAAGTCTCAAAAACGTCTCAAAGGATTTCTTTAAAACTTTCACAACACATTGTGAATAAAGATTTTGGCGTTATTTGAAAGTAATTTTTATCAAGGCAGTGTCTGCGTCTCGGTCAAAGAATTGCTTTAAATTCGATTTCAATTAATCAAGGCAGTATTCTCATTCATAATTATGACACGGTATTCCGGAGCGTGTGGATCACATAACCCTGTTTGTTTATAGATCGTTTTTTAAAGATCCCTTTGCCTAGATTCAGGACATCTCGAAAGGGATACGCAAGCTGCGAAGTCCAGGCGAATTTTCGACCCTTCCACCTCCCCTTCGACGACGCAACATATACAGCTTTAGTGCTTTCGCACCCGGTAGCTTATTGCTTCGGCCACAATGTTTTTCCATATCTTATCGACGCCAGACAATGAGCAGTATAATTAATGAGTGAGAATGGTATATTATTAGAACTGTTTATGTATCGTATTCGATATAATGTTATGGAGGAGAGTTTGCTCTGTTAACGACACGGTTGGAAAAGGAAGGCTTGAGGAAAACATTTCAATACAAAATAAACGATAAGAATAAACAAGTTAAAATGTAAAGGTCAGTGTACATAAATAAAAACAGTAATATCAGGTGAATGGGAAAAAAAAGAAAACAGTGTGATTGTAATTGTCTTTTTTTCTCAACTACAGGCTGACAGCTACAGAACATAAAAGAATAAGGAATAAGGAAGTAAAAAGATTATGCGTGTTGTGTTCTCCAAGTAGCTTAAAATTTTATGGCTGCATGAAAAAATCCAATTGTTAGGATCTTGATAAAGAAAACCAGCAAAGCTTTCACGGCGACGAAAGGTAAGTTAAATACAGATTTTGGCGTTATTTGGAAGTAATTTCATCAAGGCAGTGTCTGCGTCTCGGTCCACTTATCATTATTATGCAAAATGCATGCTCTGAAATATGTTTGCAATGCGATTTATTCGAAATCGAACATACACATTTTTTTATTTTTGTTATATTTGATGTGTATAGTACACCATAGTTTCAGATACTCTTCAGTTATTTTTTACGTCAAATCTTATTCGTGTGGAATTCAAGTTTAACTCATTTCGCGTTTTTCTGTTTACCGTTGCCATGGAAATATCGATTTTCCTTGCAAAATTTACTTAATCCAACTTAAATCGAATTCCAATATCTGGTGCAAATTTCACATCGATCCGAGTCCGAAATTGAAAATGTTAGGTATGGCCCAGAAAAAAGTGTATTGAGACACCTCGATACGGCAAGGTGATTTTTTTGTGTGACATCAAACAAGCTGGCAAACTGTTAAAGCTCACTCACAGCAAGCTACATGATAATCCAAAATGTTACAAAATACCGGCTTCTTATTATTGTGCTCTTAATAAAACTGCGTTATTTCGTCCGTCTCAACCGCCGCATAAATGAGATAGCATCTTGAACAAATACCTATCCTGCTTAAGGCCGATATCACCGAATCATTTAAAACTTGTATGAAAAGGTTTAAAAGATCTACATGAAAGCAAAGCAATCAATAAAGATGGACGACTTTCGTCGAAATATTAAGAAAATCGGACAAATGATATTATCGCAACTTCTCGATTTGTTTTGCATTATTTTCAAGCTAGAGCTAGAACAAAATATTTCAAACGTTCATGCCAAGTCCATGCATGCTTCCTTCCTACGGTTTAAAAAATTTCGGACAAAAAGTCAGGTGCTTTTGTTTTCTGAGTTTTCGCTTTGCAAACATGCATGTCATATTAAATTTGTCCGTGTTGTTGGTCGAGCGTTGTTATTTTAAATTCCCAACAATTTTGTGCAACGAGAATGGCTTTGCTTTTGAAGTTGCAATTTTTCAGAGTAAAATTTCCATCTGCATGCAGGCTAGTTCTAGAGCGACTTCTCTACAATTTAATAGCACAATCTTAATAGACGTACTCAATACGAAAACGTCTTCCTCCTTTATTCGACGGAATTTTTCTGTGACGAACCTAACTGTGCAGCTACATATAACCGGGTGCAAGACGTCATGTGGTCGCTTGAAAGTTATGATAGCCGTTAACCACACTTGGGAGCCGCGAGAAAAATGATTGAGCCCCTTATTGTTGTAGATTGCTTTAGACTTGTGTTAAAACTAGGAATTTAGACTTTTTGAATTGTACCTCTCGTAAGATTGTTTTCACAGTGAATTCCATGATATCCCCCCTTGCAGTGACAGCGATAGGAGTTTAATTCATAGTCAGGAACACAGTCGGCACCGTTCTTGCAAGGACCGCTTTCACATGGAGACTGAAAATAACGCACGAAAAGATTTAGTTATAAGGACTACTTTCTTTGTATTTACCAAGAGACTACAAATATATTTATTACTCAAACTAAACTGAAAAAAAGTAAACTTAAAACATTTTGTGTCTTACCCAAGGACTGTAATGATGGAAGGTAGCATTGGCGTGAAACTTTTCAGTTGCTCTGTACTTGTCAGTGGCCAGCAACTCACACAGATAAAGTCCATTTGAGTCAGGATGAGCAGCCACGTTAATCGAATAGCACTTTGGTTCATCAACACAAAGGTAAGTGCAGTCCAACTGATCTATCACCATGGACCATGTTATATTCTTTTCCCATAAGTAGTGGAAGGGATTTCGCTTAAAGTTACCAAAAGAAAGGTCACCTGTTGGACTTCGATAAAGACTAGGAGTACTTTTTTCCATAGCAAACGTAATCGTTGTGTGAACTGAAAGAAAGACAACGAGCAAAAGTGGAAGGTGTGCCATGGCGGTGCGTGCCAACCACAAATGGTGAAGTTTGAATAAACGTGAGAGGAATATAAAGTCTTTTAAAGCTAATTTTGTCAAAGACCTGACTCAGTGTCACGTAGCTTATATGTTGATTGTCAGTTTTTACGTAGCGCTAATTAAGATGATTAAATATGTGAAGGTCATTATGTGAAGGGACCAACCCTGTAGTTTACGTTATCAAATGCCTTAATAAAATTTTGAAAATTCCTAGTCTATCTTCGTATTATATAAAGAAGTTTAAAAGAATTTAAAAGTTACGAAGTTTCTCCTAAAGATCCTTCATTGGTTTTTGTAAAAGCGTCAGTTTCATTCACTTTTTAGGGGCGGCTTATATAAGTTTGACGTCCATCAAGGACAAGACAGTTAGTTAAATATTTGAATACGTGACCACACGCTGTCCAATTTGGAAATAATTGGATGAAAATCATTTCGAGAACGTGCCTGTGAGAGTAACTTTTTGAATCTTATCATTTTCAAATCGAACAATCATGTAGTCCAGTTACCTATTTTGAAATTATATAGCATCCAGAAATATATGAAATGTTTGATGGAAAGTATCCAGATTTTTTTATATTGGATAGCTTTCTCGAGAATATCCAATTTATTTCAAATTTGCACAGTTCGTGAAAACTTATTTAAATATTGGATTAACTGAAGGCTATTTAATTAGTAATTTTATTGGATCTACGTATCGAGAGAGGGTCGCCCACTACCTCTCGGAACGAGTTACTTCATTGGATCTTAAAACAATAGATAACAGGTTATAACAATGCCCCTAGCCCTGAATAACAATAGAGGTAGTGTTTACAGCGGGCAAATGAAAATAGAGGTTTCAGAGAGGTAGTGTCTTACTGTCGAGATATGCTGCATTTAGCTGCAGTCTTTGAAAGCCATTGGAATAAACCAGCACAAGGAAAACAAAAACAACAACAAAAAAAAGCATGTAAAATTTTTAAGGCAGAATAAGCAGTTCTATTGGGGAAGTTGGAAATTGCATGTATGAAGATCGTCACGTATTGAATAACTTAACCCTTGCGTAATAAGAGATGAAACGAACTTCGTTAAGTTTTCATAGAAAAAATACCGCCCTGACTTACAAGTTTTTCAAAACAGAAGTTAAGTTCTTTCAGACTGCTTTAGTGAAGGGAATGGACAAAAAAACTGAATTATGATAACAAGTTCAACGGGATGTCAAATTGAATAAAATCAATAACAAATAAATATTTCAAAAGGGTCTAAATGTCACGAGTTAGGTGTTTGAATATATTAGTTAAGATGAAACTAAGGTTTTCATGCGTACAACCACTCAGTTTGCGATATTATGACATGTTTTCATTCCAACTCAAATTTGTCTGCATTGGGAACATTGTTTTGCATATTTTTTTCACTTTCCTTAAGATATGCAGTACACTTGAAACGAGATCTAGACTCATACATATATTCTCTTTTTTAATAATTGTATATTTATGAATGCTTTTTACAATGTTGCAACACCTGCCGTGTTTGTTAAAAACAAAAGAATTGGAACTTTTAAAAATAAACACGAGCAAAAAAAAATCCTAGTCATTCTTTGTTTCTTGTCGGGTGGAATAAAATAGTTTGCCAGTTAAAAATTTAGTTCTTTAAAAGGCCGTCAAATTAGCAGAGAAAATGCTACCAATGGCCTAATGAGGACAGTTATTCCACCTACGAAAGCTTAAGTTAAAACCAAGCCGTCCCTATTTTAAGTTAGGAAGTAAATTTCGCTTAAGTCCCAGTGGTGTAAGAACATCGGCGAGGATTTTGGCAAATAACGAGTTTTTTTTCCTTAATTATAATTATGTTTCTTTCGTTAATTATTTCCTTCATTATATTTTCAATTATAACGTGAAAATGAGAACTCAAACAGTTATTGAGTTGCTAGGCAACATGATTTTCACTTCTTACGGCCAAGTTTCGCGGATATATCAGAATGTACGGCAAGTCTTTCCCTTTTACGACGAATTACACTTTTTAGTTTTGCGAGAAATAGGATTAAATTTAGTGGTGGCTGGGGAGTAATTAAAGTAATGCTCACAGTGCCGGAAGTCTCTAACGTTCTCAACGAAATGGCGTCAGTCTCAGCGGATGTTCATACTTGTCAAATAATAAAAATATTTAATAATAAAAGCGCTATTACCTGCAAAGGAAATTGATAAATTGTACTTGCAGCAAGTTGAACTCTTTATTACTAAAAGTTGAATGTCTTCATAGCGGAGCTCCAGTGCGCGAAGCGCGCCAGCGGAGCACCATGGGTAAGGAATTTTGGTAAACCCATGAGGCCAAGAACATTTGGTGCGTACGCCCGCACGCCCTCCCGTACAGACTCTCGGGGAGGGGGAGTGGAGTCCCAAGGCGGCCCGACCGGGGGTAGGGGGGGGGGGTACAATAGACTGAGGGAGATGGGGAGCAGATGAATGTCATTTCTACTTATCTATATGTACGTACGTAAACAGAGCTTACAACTTTGACATCCATGTTATGATCAATTGACAGCTGTCAAAACAACGTATCCGCTGAACAGTATCACGTGACCATATCGCGGGCTCACAAGTGGAGCTCATGAAGGTCACGTGTTTTTTGGAAGTTAACCGCTGACCAGATGGGGTTTTCTAGTTGATCGCGGGCTCAAGTCCTGGTTTTATACAAATTTTTTGATCATCGTGTAAATTCAGATTTTAATAAAGGGCAAAGTTAATAATAACCGAGGAGCTCAGCTTTTAGGTTTGGCTAAATCTATTTTAAAACGTTTTTTCTCTTGTTAAAAAATGATCTGGACATTTCATTTCAACTTAAACGAAGCAATTGTATGAAAAGGCGGTAAATCGTTTGCACGTTGTTCTCTGCTGAATTGAAAGACGGGAAGAAAGCGTGCTGGAGAACAGATCTTCGTGAATATTTCTGGCTTTATTTACTTGTCTCCAGCATGGAAACTTATGCCAAGTGATTTAGGATAACGTTCTTAATCGGAAGATCCGAAATAATTGTCGACCTGAACATGATATATCGTAGTACGAGTTCAAAACAACGGGAGTTGAAGCACTGTTTACGGTTCCTGCTCCTGACCAAGACTGGAAATTAAAATGATCTGAGCTAATATAAAAGTTTGCTCAGAGCCGGTCAAGTTGACTGAAGTGACGGATAAAAGAATGTTAAAAGCTACACCGCAAGGAAGAAAGGTATTGATCTTCGCTGATAATTCAGATTATGCATATGTTGGTGGTGAGAGATTATTACGAACATTGGACGAGACTACCGTTTTCGCCGCTTCGTCTCCGATGTTATTTGGCTGGTTTGAAAGCTTTGCCTGCAGAATTTACAAGCCTTCTCAAAATATGAGGTAACAAACGTAGATGTACACATTTTGTTGTGAGAATCAGTTTATACTTCATTTATGAACGAATTCGATGTTGTGTCGGTTTACAGATCTTCTCGTCAATTATAAGCTTAAATTCTGTTAAAACGGCTGCTTTCAAACCTCTTAGCTTTAATCACTTCTGTACACTTTTGCCTATTAAATGTTTCGTTTCAAATTTTGTGTTCATCGTTTGATTTTGAAAAGAATATTAAATTATTGAGCTACACGGATCAAAAACATGATTTCGCGGGCTGCATTTGCAGAAAAATCCCGCAAACAAATCAAAGCAAAAAACGAGTAAACCTTCGGCAACGGTACTTCATACCAACGATTAAACGATTTATTAACCAACTGCTCTATTTCACTCGCTTGCATTTTTGTCATTTCGGTGAGTGTGTTGAAATCTCGTACGTATGATAAGTTTTTAGATTGGTAAACGAGTATTTACGGCAGTTTTTATATTGCGAGTTGCCTGTGCTTGGGTGAGTGAGTTCAGACTTTTCCAAACGCACATTCGCCTACTAGAAACGAAGGGAATTCATTCACTTCTCTACATAAAATTCTCTAAGGTATTTAGCAATGTGTACGATAAAACATGCAGCGTAGTTAATCATGCAACCAAACCAAGATGGTTCAAAACTACATTTTAAGCTTAATAGACAGCGAGCACCACTTCCTAAATCAGAAACTGTCACAGTTCTTACACAGAAAAACTGCTTAAAAATGACTTAAACCGGCCCCCATGCAATGAATTTGCTGAGTTAGTTTTGCCGCTGTGATTTTCTTTGTTGTGGTGTTTAGTTCACTTTGGTTTGCCTTGATTTGATCTTTTTGCCTTGACTCTTTTGAAGTAAATCAAAACAAATTTCTTCGCCTTCATCAAGGCCCTTTACATTGAATTACCCTTAGAGTTATGAAAAGTCTTTACACTAAAAATTGATGTGTGCGCCTACGTGCGTACGTGCATGAGGAACCCAATAAAGTGCAGCGACATGTACCTATATGGGCAACCGACGCTTAGAAATAGTGTGGCTACTTATTAATTGGGAAACAGTGCAAACTCAAGCAAAAAAATAAATAAATAGAAGCTCCGCTTTTAGGTCTGCCTAAATCTATATATTAAGTTTTTTCTTTTTATATAAAAATAGCCAGGTAGAAATTAAAACAAGACATTAGATTAGAAATTCAAAGTTAATTGAATGGAGAAGACAATGAAAACCAAGGAAGTAACTGTGTTGCTATGCGACAGACTAATTTACTTCTGGCGCCAAATTTTCACGCAAATATCAGAATCTATGGCAAGTTGTTCTTCTTGGACGAATTGCCCTTTTATTCGTACGAGAAGTAGGATGTAGTGGTGGCTGGGGATTAATATAGGCGTCAATAATTTATTTCTAAAGGTAATTTTTTTTCGAAGCACGGTGACAAAGCCATTAGAGTGAACAGCGGATGTTTATATCTTTGCCACGAACGTATTAAATTCTTCATAAATACAAAAAGATGGAAAATTTTAAGCTTGGTAGTGAGACAAAGAAGAGGAAGGTCGAAGAAGCGTAGGGCAAAGAAAAAATCTGAATTCTCGAATCGAACCCATGACCTGCCAAACACTGGGCGGGCGCTCTTTCCACTGAGCTACGATAACTCATGGTGGTGAAGGACATTTATTAAGTTTTTAAGCGACACTCTTCCTGCATATACTGCTAGGATCGGCAGTGTCGATAGCGTACTGTATGGTAATTAATAAAGAAAGATTGTAAATTTTAGTTTCGGGAGTGAAATATGAAAGATGAAATAAATCAGAGTTCCCGACGGGAATCGAACTCACAACCTCGTACATCATCATGTCGAAAATGGAACGTATGAACCTAGCAACTGGCCTTGCTTACTATAAGTTCTCGTAGCTCAGTGCCGGATAGTGGATGTACCACACATCGTCTATAAATACTTTGAGAGAATATGGCTCTTGATCAGGAAATCTCCCCAACAGTGGTATAATTTGCTTGTTATATGCAAATTACTTCTATCATCAATAGCCTTTCATACTGTAAATACATGTATAAACCATGTATTTTCAATTTGACTTTTTATAATTATTGCGATATAGTCCAATTTAACTTTTTACCTTTACTACTTTAGCTTTTTACTTTTGTGACAACAGGTTATTAGGCCTGGGACGCACCGAGGGAAAACTGTAATTTCGGGGAAACTCACTGGCTGCGGGAAGTTCGGAGTCTATTACAACAAACAAAGTCTTCGGAGGTCAATAAAACAGTAGACAGAAGTTGGTTCCAACGTAGACTTTAATCTGTAGCCAAATAATACTTTGCAGTACAACTCTATTGAAGAGTAACAAACATAACCAAAAAAGCATATTTACAAGGATTGAACAAACATTTCTAAATCTTTATTGTAACAACAAGCTAGTGCAGGTTACAGTTACACTTCAACGCTAATTACAGTTATGATCCACGTTGGCTTTTCTCGTTTTCTATCTATTCTGCTCTCATACTGCTGATACAAGGATTGAACAAACATTTCTACAACTTCCTCCGAACTAAGAACGACAAAAATTAAAGTACCTGAATCTAAACATGAAACCAACTGATCAAAAAAACCGTTGGCAAATTATATCTCTTATCGTACTAATTTCTCGCGATTACTAAAAGTCACCTTAGAATGACATTCTAAAACATTCAGACACTGTTCGGTCCTAAAACTTTAAACAATGATTTTTTTAACATGATTTTTTTTACATTACGCTATTGGCCTTATTTGAAAATGACGCAAAGGGATCACGTTACGAGGGAACCCTTCGCTATTCGAAATATATGATATACGGATCTTAATGACCTCGACGATTCTTGAACTAAACAACGGGCTACGAACTGGAATCTCCTATTATGGGCTATCCTCGCCCTTCATCAAGCAAAACTAAAAACAATTGAAAAACTAATAATAACAGAAATTAGAATGTCATTTAAATTCACTAAGGGTAAACAAATTCAAAAGTAAAATCTCATCGTATTGACAAAGAGAAACTACGTACGTACGTCGGGTATTATTAATAGACGGCAAAATCTGTTTCGGACAATAGACAATGATCTCTCGCCCCATCCTCTTCTTGGTTCAGGTAAGTTATCGTACCACACTTTTTCAATTAACTGATGAGATCCGACTCTTGTCGATGTCCTTTACTGATATATTTTTAAGTATTTTAAAGTCCACTAACTTTACTATGACACAATCGATTATTTTGAAACATTGAATGCCCGGTAATTCTTTCTTAGAAGACTTTTGAACCATTACTTAATTAGCTAGCTTAGTTACTAACTTCGTTACTTATGGTTAGTTAGTTAGTTAGTTAGTTAGTTAGTTAGTTAGTTAGCTAGTTAGTTAGTTAGCTAGCTAGCTAGCTAGCTAGTTAGTAAGTTAGTTAGTTAGTTAGTTAGTTAGTTAGTTAGTTAGTTAGTTAGTTAGTAAGTTAGTAAGTTAGTAAGTTAGTAAGTTAGTTAGTTAGTTAGTTTGTTTGTTTGTTTGTTTGTTAGTTATTAGTTAGTTGTTCACGAACTTACTTACTTACTAACTTACTATTATACGAACAAGTATATACCACAATGGATCGCAATCTTAGAACGAGGAACACGCCACATCGCTTTTCATTACTAACTTTTACGCTATAACATTCAACAGTTTCGATAAGCGAAGATATTGAAAAGTCAAACAGTTTTGATTGGATCCAGTACTGATTACAACTATTCCCTCCTTTTCCATAAATCAAAGGGTAATCGACTAGCTTAATACATTAAAAAAGAGATTGAATGGAATACTACAAGGATAACTAAAGGAATCTAAAATAAAATCTAACAAACTCTATTGCCAAATTGATGCGAACAGGTTTATGATAGATTAATTAAAATAATTTGAAGAGAGACTAACGTGAGTACAGCGAGGTAGCCTGGGTACCAATCGTCTTCTGTTCAAGATCTTGAGGGAGAGGCGCGTGAAAGCTCGCGCTCCCAGAAGGAAAAAGGACTGGTACCCAGGCTATTACCTGAGTAAAGTTATCAACAATGGCTAATATGAGAATTTCAACTGTTATTTTTTAAAGGATCAATGATACAAAAAAATGAGGTTCCCGGTTAGAATTACAATTTGGTAATCTCAAATTTAAAATGGAAACTGAAGTTAAAAAATCTACAATCACAACAACTCCATTTCTTGTCACTCAATTAAGGGGGGTGACTCTTAACTACCAATTTGTTTCTAAGGCAGGTTTCTAATTGTCATATTTTGGAAATCAGACCTCATATGAATAAGCTTTTTGCATGAGTTTGTTCTATTGAAGTTTCCTCCAAAAGTTTCAAGTCACGGCCATATTTAATGCATCACGTGACCAGAATAGAAAAAACCCTAAAACTCAAACGGCAGATAGATTTTAAAACTTAAATTAACATTAATAGTTAAAGAACGTCCACATGCGTAATGTGACGTATCGTTTTTGTGAAATTCGCATTATTATAAGAGTTATGGCGCAATAAACTTTCATCAGTCGCGTTTCCTCTTTTCGTGTAAACGGTAAAAGCATACGTCAGATTATAAAGACGGCGACGTTATCTCTGATTCGTAAAAGAAATCGGAACTTTACCTTGTTTCCTTGGAGTTTTAGGCATTTTAAATTTTAACGCGCGGTTTGGGACTGGCACTAGTTTCTCACGCGCGATGATATATTTTTCAAAGTAGGTGTACCCCCCAATAAAATTTACCATTAAGAATTACAAAAAGCTTCAAAATCGCTTGTTTCAAAAAACAGTCTTCAGCAATTCCTTAGCAACTACTCTAGATCTGTAGTTAAGAGTCTCCCCCCTTAAATGCAAAATTAATCGTTGGTTGTGATCGACCAAATGAGTAAAGATCAGTGACATGTTGGTATTTACGATGACGGCCTCAGTTTCATTTCAGAAAATTTGAGTGAAAGAGAATCTCTGAAGTGGTGCCACCTCACTCCTCGGTTATCTATTTTGTCTCCCAGGTATAGTCCGTTTAGATTGGAGAGGTGGCAATGGTTGTACCACCAGGCGCCAGAATATTTTACAGCACAGTTTACCAGGCTCCATACGTCATTATCTCTGTCTTTTGTAGTAAATTCCATGTCATTATGCAATTCTAACGAATCTCCCGCTGTACCTGAATATGAACCCACTTCAAGTCGATACTGCGCCTGCTCATCACAAATGTTGAACTCGCCATATTTGGCATACGCCTTACCTCCGTTCCAGTCCTCCAGCTCCACCCGTAGAGAGCTCGGTCTAGAGGCCGTCAGTCGGTGGATCTTGTCGTTTCCTAGCCAGAACTCAGCTGTCAGCTGACCAAAGCCTGCTTTGTAGTCTTTCCATCCCCGATAGAAGTCTACCGAGCCATCTTGTCTTCGTTGAAAGACAGTCCAGCCTCCACCGTCAGTGCGCATGTCACAGTAGACAGTAAAGTTTCCTCTACCGTCTGGGTTGACAGAGTACAATCCACTTTGAGTGTGGCCTGATTTTAACAGATCTGAACAATCGTGTCCTGAAATAAAGCAGAAAACTCTCATGACATAAACTACTGAAATACTAAAATTGTTAATTAATGGTTTGCCTTTTCTCTCACTATCCTTGAAGTGTGAGTGCGTACTTCCCTTCTTGATATGACTGGTTATTCATTGTAATTTTGGTAAATTCTCTCCTATTAGCGATTTTTGTAAAATCTCAAAAACGTCTCACAGGATTTCTTTGAAACTTTCACAACACATGCCTGAGAATGCAAAAGATAAATTTCAAGGTTTTATCAGTATCGATTGATTGTAACACGACCAAATTTATCGATCAAGAAGGCGTTTGAACTGACAAGTTGCATTACTAATTAGCTGTTTTCAAATTTATCCAAACATATTCAAATCAATGTGTACTGTTTTTCCTCCCCGAAAAGTGCAGATCAATTTTTATCCCAATGAAAAATACCCTAATTTTTAAATGTACGAAAAAGCGTGATATATTTTAAATTGCTGTTGTGTTCTCCCAGAAGCTTAAAATTTTATTGCTACATTAAATAATCCAACTGTCGGGATCGCGATACAGAAAATCAACAAAGCTTTCACGGCGACGAAAGGTAAGTAGTTAAATACAGAATTTGGCGTTATTTGGAAGTATTTTCATCAAGGCAGTGTCTCCATTTATCATTATTATGCAAAAAGGCATGGTTCGAAACATATTTGCGATTAATTCGAGATCAAGCATACATAATTTTTTATTTTTGTTATATTTGATGCGTATATTACACCATAGTTTCAGATACTCAGATACTCTTCAGTCAGGAATTCTGCTAATCGGCCAATTGAAAATGTTGGGTATGGCCCAGAAAAAACTGTATTGAGACACCTTAATATGGCAAGGTAATTTTTTTGTTATGACATCAAACAAGCTAGTCTCCTTCGCAGCCGTTGTTTGGGCTCGTCACGCGATGCTCTCTCCCCCACCAACGGCTGCTTAAACCCGAACCACATTCCTTTCCATAGTTTAGCCAATCACAGCTTCGCTCACATTTTTTCTGAGCCAGTCGCACCAAAACTCGCCGACTTAATCAATCAAAAGTTGTATCTTATCGTGACTCTAGCGTCGGCAGCGTCAAACAGACGGCACTCCGCCGCCTTTTGAATTTGACGCACACCAGGCATCGAATAAAACAAAGATTTACCTAAATAAAACACGCCTGATTTGAAACCTTATGTCAAAAAAAAATAATATCTAGTACAACAGGAATCTAAGCTCAAGATTTGAAGCAATATAACAGCTTTTCGGTCAACAGCAACTGTCACGTTTTTGCCGATAGGTGTCAAAGCAACTGCGGTCAAAACAAAAGGAAAGGAATGTGGTTCTGGTCTAAGCAGCCGTTGGTGGGGAGGGAACGTTGTGTGACGAGCCCAAACAACGGCTGCGAAGGAGACTACAAACAAGCTGGCAAATTGTTAAAGCTCACTCGCAGCAATTTACATGATAATCCTAACCGTAAGATTTTACAAATGATATATCTTAATAAAATATCTTAATAAAACGGCTTTATTCTGTCCGTCTCAACTGCCGCATAAATGTGCTAGCATCGTAACCAAATACCCATCCTGTTTAAGGCAGATTTCACCTGATCACTAATAAAACTTGTCTGAAAAAGTTTAAAAGATTGCAGATCTTCATGATCATGATTAGCAATTAACAAAGATGGACGACTTTTGTCGAAATATTGAGAAAATCGAACAAATGATGTAATTGCAACTTGCAAAAAAACTCTCGATTTGTTTTGCATTATTTTCTAAGGAGGGATGTTTGCAGAATGCCAGTTGTATTAGAAAGCCACCCCGCACCACCTGCACCCTCCCCTAGATCCGCCCCTGTGAATATAGTTTTATTTAAAGTGATACTGATGTACATGTTCACGTCACGTTGATGGGTGAATACACTGTCTGTTCTAGGTCGTATTTGATTAAAGATTCACGACTTGTTTCTTCATTTAGTATATACACACATATTTGTCACTTACAACGAATAGGAAAGTATAAAATTTGTTCGTAGCCAAATTTCAGATTTGGGTACGTTCTAAGGATGTTTTTAATTTTTGTCCTTTTTCAGCCTCGACGTTCTTATAAAAACGATTCTTATAAAATAGAGCGTACTTTACTATAGTGACTATAGGGAGATCCCCTCCTTCAGTAAATATATCTTATAAGTCTGGGCCTAGTTTTTCAAACAGTGGATAATCCTATCCACTGGATAAGTACTGATGAAACAAATTAAATAAACAAGTAAGTATCCTTGGTCACTCCTGCAAATAGGAATGGAATCGCGTATCTATATCTCACCGACAGCATTTGTATTTATACAGATATTGGGTTATTTTTGAAAGTTCCTATTTGGTGGGACTTGTTTTAAAACAACTTGTTTTAAAATAAACAAGTAAGTATCCTTGGTCACTCCTGCAAATAGGAATGGAATCGCGTATCTATATCTCACCGACAGCATTTGTATTTATACAGATATTGGGTTATTTTTGAAAGTTCCTAATTGGTGGGACTTGTTTTAAAACAAAGCGATATTTAACAGCTGTTGCTTTATCCAGGGTGATCCTGCCTGATTTAAAGTTGCAGCTAATTGGTAGCATTGGCGGATCCCATGCAGGGGATAGTGAGGGAGGCGATTAGTCTGCGCAGCTGGTGGGATTAGTGGGCACAAGTGAATTTTTCTCGTGCGGGTGAAGCCCGCGTCGCTGAGCGGCCGAGCCGCGAGTGATCTCAACTTGACTCCTCACCAAACCCCTCGCTGTTTGGCGGCCAAGACCAAAGCATGCGGCCGCTAAAAAAAGCACTCGCTCGCGAAATCCCGCCAGCTACGCAGGCTAGGAGGCGATTTAATCTTTCAGTAAGGTAACTTTTAAGTTTTTGGCCACCAGCTTGTACGCAAATAAGTAGATGAAATAACCGGTTTTTTGATGATTGAAGGACCAAGGCAGTGCTATTTTATGGCAGCATTAGCGGTTATTTTTTCAATACCACCACCTTAATTGTACCCAAGTTTGGATCCCGCACTGAGTAGGTCAAAATAAATTCTTATTGAATAATCCAGACGAAAACTGGAGGATGTTGGAGGGGACCACATAGTTTTCTGAAGAACGAAGTGGGGATCAGCCGTAATTGACAGGGATTAAGAGAGTGGGGGGGGGGGGGGGGGGGGGGGGGACCAGAAAAAAGTCTGAGAATTTCATATGGCGGTGGGATCGCCGTAAATAACTTGAACCGTGCCAATTGATCGCCTCCTTTTATGCTATTATTATGTTTTGGCTTCTGCGTGCTCTTATCCAGGCACGATCTCATCACATAAATAATCGTTGTGCAATGGCTTGAAATTGTTTAAGTTCTGTATTTCAAATGTTAAAGTTCCATGTGTCAAATTCTTTAAAGAGGCATTTTAATAAGAGCCAATGGAAACGTTTGTTCAACGCGGCCGAACGGTGCGATATTATTGAAAACAACAACAACAGCAACAATCACGATTGTTGATCTTTCTCCATGCGAAATAGAAACTTCCTCTTCAGGTTCAATTCATTAGAGATGTTGTCAACTTATTTGAGGCTCTCTGTAGTTCTTCGTAGAGCACCATTACTCGCTCTTGAGCTTTCTGAAAATATTTCAGCTCATCACTTGCGAACAGTTTTTAGTATGGTGTTCTCTACATCATGATATAGAACCTTTCGATTGCTGTCGGTGAATGATAACAAATCGGCTGCGCAATTCAAGGCGTCCTTGACAGTTTACTGCCATCCGCACTTGCAATGAACTTGATATTTTGTGGTGGCTTGGAAAGGAAGGGGCGGGGATCATGAAAGCTTCCACCACGAATGAGGGGGGATCATTCAAATGCTATATACTTTATGGGGAGATCATGCAGGTGAATGCTACGGTGTAGCAACAAAAATCCCCCGCACCCCCCCTCCCCCCTCCCCGCTCCAGACGATAAATAATGACCGGTAAAGTAATAGTTATGTCAGTCATAGTGTGCACATTACACATAACATCATCCAACGGATAGAGCAAAGGTACGAAAAGGCTTCATTGCCCAGCATTACATTTCTTGCTTTGGGACTGCTAACGATTATCTACTTTTTGGATAACCTTATTATAAGATCGACTGTATAAGCAACATTTTCATCTCTTGCAAATATGGCTGGCTATTCTGAATTAAACCCAAAAAGGTGTTGAATATCTATCACACAAAACTTGCAACATACTACACTACAAGCTCACTCCACCACCACTCATCTCTTCAGACTTTCTATACCCTCTTTATATTTGTCCCTTATAATACGCAATCCTTGTTCCAAAATGCACACTACATCCAAATTTCCGCAGTACTTTCATAGCTCTGACTACACCAAATAATTACAAATAAAACAAGCAAAAATTAGTGTTTTTCTGTCCTGTGCACTTCTACAATATTTTCTAGACAGCTTTGTTCTAGGGAGGCAACATTTTAAACGATGATGCAAACTGATATTCTGAATTATTATTCAACAAGCTCGCGCGATGCCCATATATGGTCAGAAAGCCATTGTTATCTGTAACAGATATCCTGCGATATACGTAGATCGCCAAGATTCGTCCGAAATCTTGCAAAGCGCCGCACAACCACAGTTATTCTCGCTACAAAAAGCGTTTCGTTGACAATTTGTTGAATAATAAAACAATTATCCTGCTCAATCTTGCGGAATATCGTCTGATTTTAGCCAACTCGGCCTACGGCCTCGTCGGCTAAGTATCAGGAGATATTCCGCGCGATTTCGCAGGATAATTGCCCCCGCAGGGTTTTGGCCCAGAGGCCAAAACCCGCAGGCAAATGATACTTTTTTGGCGAAACGCGGAATGAATGGAAAGCACAAAAACGGGTGAGCACACCCAGGCAATTATACAAGCCATATTATGTACTACTCGTTCTATAAACGTGTGCAGGCAAATGATACTTTTTTTTTGGCGAAACGCGGAATGAATGTAAAGCACAAATACGGGTGAGCACACCCAGCGGCTAAGTATCAGGCGATATTCCGCGCGATTTCGCAGGATAATTGCCCCCGCAGGGTTTTGGCCCAGAGGCCAAAACCCGAGGAGGCATCATTGTAGTCCGCGCGTATATAGAGTATATATATAATTGCCCCCGCAGGGTTTTGGCCCAGAGGCCAAAACCCGAGGAGGCATCATTGTAGTCCGCGCGTATATAGAGTATATATATAGTATATACCAGACAAAATCTCGACTTGGCCAAAGGGGGACCGCAAGTAGTATCGGTAGGTGTGATAAAATTTCCTGTACTGTGATTGGTAAATGATGACGTAAGATGAACCATGATTGGGTGATGATGACAAACCACGTGTACAAATCACAACAATAGTCAACAAACAACGCTTGCAAAAGTTGATTGCAGTTGGGTTGCTGCAGTTTCCTTCGGGCTTCCTTCGAGCTTTATTGATTTCACAAGGTCTAGAAGCCGAAACTTACGCAATTGATATGATCAAAAACAAGAATAGTACGTATTGGTCTAGAAATTTCTCTTCTTAGCGCGTTGCGAGCTGCTCTCGTTCGCTAGCAGGATTGACAGACTCAATCCGAAATCGAGATTTGTCAGACACAAATCACACTTTACACGAGGGGTTTGAAAGACTCAGGCCACAACCAAGATATAAAGTTAGCAACTGCGATAAGTTAAAAAAGAGTTAAAGATGGAAAGTTTTTAAAAGATACAGCGAGCATTGAAACTCGCAAAGAAGTGAGAGGTTTTCACTTTGAGACACACATGTATAACTAGCCAGCTGTCGATCCAGTGCTTTCAGCTCTTAGCTGGAACATCATAACATTAAGAGAAACTCAAGTGGTAGAAATAAAAGATAAAAGACGCGATCAGTCTTCAGGCATTTAAGTAAAATTTGTAACTGAGACTTGTCAAGAAGGAAAGAGAATTCAAAAGAGTTCTTGAGATAATTAAAACTCATGGCAGGCATTTACATTGACAGAGGTGAGAAATCTTTCGGCATCCATTTCGAGCTCAGCTGTCAAGTTGGTCATTGTTGCTTGAGCTCCCAGCCCTAATATATTGAAGCAAAAAATCTGAAGACAGCTGGTCTCAATTGGTAGTTTTAAAACATTTGGCTATTACCAAAGTTTATCCTCGCTGAGATCACTCATTAAAGCAAAAGAAGCAAAATGATCTCAGGAAGTTGGGGACGCGCTCGTGTAATTAAATTTACGTGCATGATTATTTCATGTAATCCTTCAGAATTTTTGCATAATTTTTCTTCGTTTTACTTAGCTACTTGACCTCAACAATTCATACTGAAAGTTTGTTTTAAATGGCACGTCCTCGTCCCATGATCTTGAAAAAGAGAAGGCCAGAAACAAGTGATGCTTTGTGAGCAGAACACGAGAAAAATTAGTGCTTTCTTCTGAATTATCGCAAGACTGTTCCAAACAAAAAACTGATTTCAATCAATTAAGAAAATAGAATAGCCAAAATATCAAGCGAAATAATTGACTGTAGTAACGAATACGCTGAGAAAAAAAAGGATCACAGCGGGGGGCAGCTTTAGTGTTAACTATCCCTAGTATACCAGACAAAATCTCGAGTTGGCCAAAGTGGGCCCGCAAGTAGTATCGGTAGGTGTGATAAAATGCCCGCAAGTAGTACCGGTAGGTGTGATAAAATTTCCTGTACGGTGATTGGTCAATGATGACGCAAGATAAACGATGATTGGGTGATAATAACAAACCAAAGCGTGAGCACGTGCACAAATGACAACAAGTCAACAAACCACGCTTGCAAATGTTGATTGCAGTTGGGTCGCTGCAGTTTCCTTCGAGCTTTATTGATTTCACAAGGTCTAGAAACCAAAACTTACGCAACTGATATGATCAAAAACAAGAATAGGACGTACTGGTCTAGAAATTTCTCTTGTTAGCGTGTTGCGAGCAGCTCTCGTTCGCTCACTGGATTGACAGACTCAATTCGAAGTCGAGATTTGCCAGACACAAATCACACTTTACACGAGGGGTTTGAAAGACTCAGGCCACAACTAAGGTATAAAGTTAGCGGCTGCGATAAGTTCAAAGAGAGTTCAAGAAGGAAAATTTTTAAAAGATAACGCAAGCATTGAAACTCGCAGAGAAGTAAGAAAGTTTTCATTTGAGACATACATGTATAACTAGCCAGTTTTCGATCCAGTGCTTTCGGCTTTTAGCCGGACCATCATAACATTAAATCAAAAAACTCAAGTGGTAGAAATAAAAGATAAAAGACTCGATCAGTCTTCAGGCATTTAAGTGAAATTTGTAACTGAGACTTGTCAAGAAGGAAAAAGAATTCAAAATAGTTCTTAAGATAATCAAAACTCACGGCAGGCGTTTACATTGACAAAGGTGAGAAATCTTTTGGCATCCATTTCGAGCTCAGCTGTCAAGTTGGTCATTGTTGCTTGAGCTCCCAGCCCTAATATGTTGAAACAAAAAATCTGAAGACTGCAGCTGGTCTCAATTGGTAGTTGTAAAACGTTTGGCTATTACCAAAGTTTATTCTCGCTGAGATCACTCATTACAGCAAAAAAAGCAAAATGATCTCAAGAAGTTGGGATTGCGTTCATGTAATTAAATTTACGTGATTATTAATCCTTCAGAATTTTTGCATAATTTGGCTTTGTTTTACTTATCTACTTGGCTTCAACAATTCATACTGAAAGTTTGTTTTAAATGGCACGTCCTCGTCCCATGATCTTGAAAAAGAGAAGGCCAGAAACAAGTGATACTTTGTGAGCAGAACACGAGAAAAATTAGTGTTTTCTTCTGAATTATCGCAAGACTGTTCCAAACAGAAAACTGATTTTCAATCAATTAAGAAAGTAGAATAGCCAAGACATCAAGTGAAATTATTGACTGTAGTAACGGATGCGCTGAGAAAAAAAGGATAACAGCGGGGGCAGCTGTAGTGTTAACTATCCCTAGTTGTTAATGAGCTTCAATTGCAAGAGTGGTCTTGTTTCACCCCTTAGTGTTGCGTGACAGATAGGGCCAGAACCGGACTGGCAGCTCGTTGATTGAATCAAAACTCCTAATTGCACCGGTCATTTAAATGCATCACCAACAGAAAAAGTCAAAAGAAAAAGGGGAAAAGCCATTTATAGTCCAACAATCAGAGAAAATGAATTTCGATTCAGTGTTGACAGTGGTCGAGTAAATCGTGAGTGAACTCCGTTTGTATTCTAAGTGCGTATTCAAAGCTCAGATTTGGCTTAAACTTAAACACAACAACAAAATAGCATTTTCAGGATATTCGTTTTGTGTACAAATGCGATTTGAAACGAGATTCAATGAAATTAAGACGGCCAGTGCGATATGAAATTTGACAGTTCTGGTTTGGATCGAATTTCACTGTTCGGTGAATATTTAATGAGCCGATGATCACTCTCCTCCGAATAAAATGAAACAGCGAACTAAAAATTGAAAACACTATTGAATATGGCTTTTTATCTTTATTCCCTAATGTTTTAGTTTACTTTTCTTTAGTTTTCTTGATGTAAGACCGGTATTGGTCCAAGGTATTCAAATTTTAAACAATTAGCGATTTGGTGTTGTTTTTGATAATTTCTCAAAAATAGGAAAAATTATCCCTTCGCCATTTACAGGAAAGGCGTCATAGACATTAATTTTTTACATATTCGTGTAGGAGAAGGTTAAGACTTTACATTGATGTAACTGCCATGTTTTGATTTTATCCGCCAGCTGAGAAAAAAGGTCCACAAAATGATCTATTTTCGGGTTGTCCCTCGAGCCTCCTAACGTGGGGGTGAGTAATATCATAGAATGCCAATAGATTAACTTCAAATTGCTTGAAACTCCTACAGCTCATAAAATAGAAGTAGATCTTTCTTGCTATGTAAAAATTATGGCGGTACAGTTTGTCCTTGCTTTGCACCGATCGCTTAAAAAAGGTAAACAATCGTCTTGATTTTCGGTCGCGCGCGAGCAAAATTCGGTCAAAATTATTTTCAGCTCTAGCGGAAAAAACCTTTAGCCAAGAACCAAAAAGATTGTGGTTTTGTTACTTTGGCATGAAGGCCTTTCACCTCACAAAAAATCAGGCGATTTGATTTTTCGATCCGGAACCGACCGGTCGACTCCCTCTTAAGACATTTTGAAATTGTACCTCCCATACCTTCGTGTTCGCAGTGAATTCCATAATATCTCCCCTTGCAGCGACATCGATAGGACTTTAATTCATATTCAGGAACACAGTCGGCGCCATTCTTGCAAGGATTGCTTTCACATGGAGACTGAAAATAACGCATGAAAATATTTAGTTATAAGGACTAGTTTCTTTGTATTTACCGATAGACAACAAACGACTCGAACTTAAATGAAAAAAAAGTGTAAACTAAAAACATATGTGTCTCACCCAAGGACTGTAATGATGGAAGGTAGCATTGGCGTGAAACTTTTCAGTTGCTCTGTACTTGTCAGTGGCCAGCAACTCACACAGATAACGACCATTTGAGTCAGGATACACCGCCACGTTAATCGAATGACACTTTGGTTTACCAACACAGAGGAAAGTGCAGTCCAACTGATCTATCACCATGGACCATGTTATATTCTGTTCCCATAAGTAGTGGAAGGGATTTCGCTTAAAGTTACCAAAAGAAAGGTCACCTGTTGGACTTCGATAAAAAGCACTTTTTTCCATAGCAAACGTCATCGTTGCGCAAGCTGAAAGAAAGGAAACGAGCAAAAATGGAAGGTGTGCCATGGCGCGGCTTGTGCCAACCACAAATGGTGAGGTTTGAATAAACACGAGAGGAATGGAAAGCCTTTTAAAGTTGCTTTCATGTTTGTTTAAATACCTGAATATATTATTTTTTAATGATATCACAGGCGGTGCAAGCTCACGCTGAGAAGAGTTTTAAAAATTGGAATAATAATCGTTTGAATACACGGGAGGAATAGAAAGTCTTTTATGGCTCTTTTTATGTTAAATACCTGAATATGTGACTTTTATTTTAATTCACAGTTTTTTCTTAGTGATAATTAAGATAATTAAACATCACGTGGAGCAACCGACGCCCTGCGGCGCTATCAAGTATTTAAGCGAAGTATTCCAGTCAAATCTTGAAAATCGCAGTTTATCTCCATATTATAGAAACATTAAAAGAGTTTCTCCGAAAGACTATCGATTACTTTGTGTAAAGACGTCGTGGATTCAATACACATTTTATGTTGACGATCATTTCCCTTTTCTAGTTAACTATTTATGACTTTTAATGGATCGACCAATAAGATATCTTTCATGATTCTGGAGAAGTGTTTGCAACCCATTGGAATAAACCAGCATAAGAACTATTGCTCTCGTTCTTTACACTTAAACAGTTTCAGCGAAGAGAAAGTATTTATAAGCACAAATATTAAGATGGCAAAGAAAAATTTATTGTAATAACAAGTTATTCAAAAAGGAATAGCAAATAAATATGTAAAGTGTGCTTAAATGTTTGAATATATTAGTTTAAAATCGTAATCATGCATCCAGCCACTTAGTTTGCGGTGTTCTGGTACGTTTTCATTCTAACAGAAATTCGTCTGCGTTGGGAACGGTACGTTTTGTATATTTTCTTCGCTTTCCTTGGCTTAATTTTGGGTTATGCAGTGCACCTGCTACAAGACACACCTATATATATATATATATATTTTTTTTTTCTTTTGTTTGATTAAATATTTATGGCTGTTTTTGCCAATGTTGATAAGTTGGAAACTTTGAATACAGTTTAACCACAAATAAAAGAATTCGTACTTTCTGTTAGAAACTTAATTTCACTCTCTCCTTTATGTCTGTCGATAAAATAGTCTGAAAGATAAAACCAATGGATTAGATGTAAGAATTATTCCACGTACGAAAACGTAAATTGTAACGTAAATTTAAACTAGCGGGAGTATGGGAGGCACGGTAGCCTAATGTTTAGTGCGCTGGACTGAGTTGCCAGGCAACAGACTTATTCACTTCTTGCGCCAAAGTTTGATTTCGCGCTGATTTCAGAATCTATAGCAGGCGGTTCCCTTCTTGGACGAATTGGTGGTTTGGGAGTAATTAAAGCAATGTTCTCAAACGCTGGAAGTCTCCAACGAACTCAAAGAAAAACGTGTTAATGATTTATTTCAAAACCGTTAACAACATCATGTGTTTATGGCATGGTCATCCTTGCCATAAACATATTTAATTATTTAAGCCCCATGAGCTACATTTACAGTTCTATTTTCAGCAAGTCAACTCCAACTCCAGCTATTAGCAAAATTAAAGTACTTCCACTAATGTTTTGGCAAAGATAAAGCGGTTTTAGATTAAAAAAGCTAAGTTGCTACGCAATAGACATAATTCCTTCCTGCGTCAAAGTTTCGCGCCAATAATCAGAATATCTACAGCAAGCTAGCTCTTTGATTTTTTCCAATAACTCTTTCATTCTTCCTAAAAGCAGGAATTAATTACTGGTGGTTAGTGGTGGTTGAACCAAAGTTCAAAAACACTGGAAGCCTCTAAGGACCGCAGAGGACTGGAGGTGTCACTAATTTTTTTCAAAATAATATTCCACGCGCGTGAACCAATCTATTAACAGCAGCGGATGTTTAACATATTTAATGATTAAAGCATCATTGCCTGCAAAGGAAAATCATAAATTTTACTTTTAGCAGCTCTTACTGTATCTAGTACCAAACGTAAAATGTCTCCATGAGATTTTTTTATAAAGATAGCAATGGACAAAGGAAACTAATGCCTTTTTAAACATTGTTCAAGATTATCTGAAAATTACTTTTTACGACTGTATTGCGTATGCAAAAAAGGAGTAAAGGATTTTAAAACGCGGACTTTTTACGGCCGTTGACAGATGGTTAGCAGACCTAACGCGACTCTCAGTTGGACGTTGCGGTTTATAAAGATCGATGACAGACCTCTGTACTTTAGGCGCTTATGTTTTTGTTTTGATGGTATGTGATGATAATTTGAAAATCGATTATGAAAATATTGTGTTTTTATTTTATTTTAAATCAGGTGTATGTTGTTTCTGCCCCACGGAAAATCAATAGAATCGTCTTAAGTTTGCATGTGACGGTCAAAGCAAAATTGAAAGCGAAGTTAATGTAATCGCTAGCTGACAGAGGATTATCAGTTTCACGCTGTGCGCGACAAAGGTGAAAGATTATGCAGCCGATTTGAAAATAAATTTGATGCAACGATTAATTTAACAACAATCAAAGAAGGCAAGATTGAACTTATCATGCTCAGTCATATATATTGTTTTTTGATTAGCATTCCCATGTAATCGATTTGCACCAAAAAGTCATTTCACGTGCCTTCGAGTTCACCACAAAATCAGACTTCACTGTTCAAAATTGCAATCATCGGTGAAAAACATTGCAGCAACATCAATATTTTTTTAGCCGTACAAACGGTGTACAACTGAGAATACAAAACGGGGTTGACAGATCGTTGACAGACGTCACACTACTCCCGTACAATCACAAATTATTGCGAAAGATCCTTTTTTAATTGTAGAATAACTTGTAGCCACTTTCTTTATTTTATGTTTATCAATTAAAAGAAGTCAATTAACCCCATCTAGTTAAATTCAATTAAAACTGACGCTCCCTGAATTAGGAAGCGTTAGAAAGATTAATTCAAGTCACTCCCTAGAGTGTAAAATAGATTTGTCAACTTCCAACTTGTCTTGAAAACCAGACAAAAATTCTTCAGAGTATTTTACCAACAATGGAATAGCAACACAATCAGGGGAGGGGCATTAATACTAGCCGCTTCATGTTATGGAATTCGGATTTGAGCGCTGCTCTGATAAGCCTGTCTTGCTTATTTTCTCCAACAGTGGTATAATTTGCTTGTTATATTCAAATAACTTTTATTATCAACAGCCTTTCATGCTATAAATACATGTTTAAACCATGTATTTTCAATTTGACTTTTTTATAATTATTGCGTTATAGTCCGTTTCCACTTTTTACCTTTTATTACTTTAGCTTTTTACTCATGTGAGAACAGGTTTTTAGGCCTGGGACGAACCGAGGGAAAACTAATTCTGGGGAAATTAAACTCGCTGCCTGCGGGAAGTCGGGGTCTGTTACAGACAAAGTTTTCAGAGATCAATTGTAACGGTAGGTTTTCCTAGCATGAGTGACAGGGAAACGGGCGAACTATGAATTGAGATAACGAGACGACTGCGACGAAACTTGCGGGGAAAATTAGACTCAAACGGGGCACTCGCTTGCGAGGAAGAGCCGTTACACTCTTGGGTACCGGGATCTAACCACGAACTGGACGGACAGCAACAGCAACAACTCAGCTTGGTTCCAACAGCGTTTTATTCGTAGGTAAACGTAATCGAAAATCATAACAAGTGCATTTGTTTATATACGATTTGTACATGTGCCTATTGTTAACAGAGTATATTAAGTGCGCGAACACCAGAATGGGAAAAGTGACTACAAGAGAATATGAAGTCCTTTGGGGGTAGCGCAACCTAATAAAAATTCTAACTTAACTTTCCGAGTTCATTGTTAAAAGTGTTCTTTGCTTGGCGGAGAAAGTTCCAACCAAAATTACACTAAATTAAAACTACCGAACGAAATTAACACTAGTGAATAGCTAATAAATTCTGAAGTGTTAACGAGCGGTTTCTTGCCGACTGATCGCACGTCCAACAAATTAAGAAACTGGAAATTAATTAAACAACTAGATGTGTCAAGAACTGTATTCATGCGTAAAACGCGATGACTCGGCAACCAACAGGTTGTTAATTAATCCTATTCAAGTGAACAGCAGAGGCGAGATCAGCACAAGACTCATTTAGCAAAACACTCCAATAACTAAATAAAATACTGAGAAAATATTACACTATTTAGAACTGCGACAAGCGCGGAACTCTTAAGTAATTAGCTACGGTAATAAACCAAAACAACCGCTATTACTAAAAATAAAAATCACAAAAACTTCTGAAGTAAAAAGGAACAGTCTATTATTTTAAATCACGCCTTTCACGTTATTTTTATTATTTTTTAAAGTTTTTAAATGATTAACATGCTAAATACGAAAACAGCAAATTGAATAATTTAAAATAGAAATTTCAACAAAGCAAAGCGAATCCTAAAATAGCTAATACTAAGATCAAGAGAAATATTGTAAGTTACGCGAATACCAAATACTAAGGGACAAAACACACAATTATACTGATTCTAACCTTATGAAACGAATAAAACTGAATAAAGAAGAAACAGCTAACATAACACGGCTAAAACGCAACAACAAATAACGTTCTTTGCGCTTACGGTGCTTGAAACACTAATACTAACAGAAATTGGAATGCCATTTAAATTCACTAAGGTTAAACTAATTTGAAAGTAAAATCTCGTCATGTTGTTGACAAAGAAAAACTACGTGAACATCGGGTATTATTAATTGACGGTAAAATTTGTTCCGCACAATGGACAATGATCTCTCACTCCATTCTCTTCTTGGTTCAGGAAAGTTATCGTTCAACAATTTTTCAATTTACTGATGAAATCCAACTCTTCCATGTTCTTTACTGATACCTTTTTTTTGTAAAAAAGTCAGTGGTTTTGTAGTTTTGTTTGTAATTTTCTCATAGTAAACTGTAAGCGGTCTAGATGCAGGTCTAGATAGGGAAACTAGTCCGCGGTCAATATCAATTTTAGCCAATCAAATTCGTGAATTGGGTAGTCCCCAGTCCTTGTGAGACACTACATATAATAAAAAATCAAACAGTTCAGATTTAATCCAGTACTGATTACTACTATTCTCTCTTTTTCCATAAATCAGCGGGTAATCGACTCGGTTAATTCATTAAAAGAAAAGAGATTGAATGGAATTCTATAAGGATAACTAAAGGAATCTAAAATAAAATCTATCAAACCCTATTGCCAAATTGATGCGAACAGGTTTGTGACAGATTAAGGGAGACTAACGTGAGTACAGCGAGGTAGCCTTGGTACCAGTCGTCTTCTGTTCGAGATCTTGAGCGAGAGGCGCGTGAAAGCTCGTGCTCCCAGAAGGAAAAAGGACTGGTACCCAGGCTATTAGCTGAGTCAAAGTTATGAACAATGGCTAATATGAGAATATCAACTGTTACTCTTAAGAAAGGATCAGTTCTTAAGAAAGGATCAGTGATACGAAAAAAATGAGGTTCCTGGCTAAAATTACAATTTTGTAATCTCAAATTTTAAAATGGAATCTGAAGTTATAAAATCTACTATCACAACAACTCCATTTCTTGTCACTCAAATAAATGCAAAAGTAACCGTTGGTTGTGATCGACCAAATTATTAGAAGATGCAATAAGTAAAGATCAGTGACATGTTGGTATTTACGTCATTAACAGGATTAAAGCTGTTATTCATTCTACGATGACGGCCTCAGTTTCATTTCAGTGAATTTGAGAGAAAGAGAATCTCTGAAGTGGGCCCACCTGGCTCCTCGGTTATCTATTTTGTCTCCCAGGTATTGTCCGTTTAGATTGGAGGCGTGGCAATGGTTGTACCACCAGGCGCCAAAATATTTTGCAGCACAGTTTTCACCCAATCTGTCATTATCTCTATCTTTTGTAGTAAACGCCATGTTGTTATGCACTGCTAACGAATCTCCCGCTGTACCTGAATATGAACCCACTTCAAGTCGATACTGCGCCTGCTCATCACTAATGTTGAACTTGCCATATTTGGCAAAAGCTTTCACTCCGTTCCAGTCTTCCAGTTCCACTCGTAGAGAGCTCGGTCTAGAGGTCGTCAGTCGGTGGATCTTGTCGTTTCCTAGCCAGAAC
Source organism: Meandrina meandrites (assembly GCA_963693305.1). Taxonomy (NCBI): domain Eukaryota; kingdom Metazoa; phylum Cnidaria; class Anthozoa; order Scleractinia; family Meandrinidae; genus Meandrina; species Meandrina meandrites. The sequence goes on from OY855908.1 coordinate 29,228,380, forward strand.
TCAGCAGTGAGCGAACCAAAGCCTGCTTTGTAGTCGTTCCATCTCCGAAAGAACTCTACCGAGCCATCCTGTCTTCGCTGAAAGACAGTCCAGCCTCCACCGTCAGTGCGCATGTCACAGTAGACAGTAAAGTTTCCTCTACCGTCTGGGTTGACAGAGTACAATCCACTTTGAGTATGGCCTGATTTTAACAGATCTGAACAATCGTGTCCTGAAATAAAGCAGAAAGCTCTCATTGCATAAACTACTGAAATACTAAAATTGTTTATTAATGGTTTGCCTTTTTTCTCACTATCCTTGAAGTGTGAGTGCGTGCTTCGCATCTTGATATGACTGCTTATTCATTTTAATTTTGGTAAATTTTCTCCTATTAGCGATTTTTGTAAAATCTCCATACCAAGCTGAGCGGACTGATTATTTTTATTAGCCATCCAGTGTTTGAAATCCTCCTATATCGCACAATGCTCACAATTTTACTCAGTGCTTTAATAATTATTAATCTTTATAACTGGATTCCAGTGTAGCAAAAAATATAACTACCATGTTTTAAAAGAACTTAGGTCTTTTCAGAATTACTTGAATTACTCAGACTGACTCAAATTCTCAAACTTTACATTATTCGCTCTTCAAATGATGATCGTCCCCTCGATCGCAAAGCCGTCAAAAAGAAAACTATTACGTCACAAAATTCAAAGCTCGATCCATTCCTTCCATTCCAGTACGCGGTCATTTTGGAAACGTTTTCGTGAAGCTTTCGGAAATCTTCGTAGTTTTTGCTATAGTTCACGCTTTAAGGCTCAGAAAGCAAAATTTCTTCCTAAGTTTTCTTAATAATGGGTTCTTTTAGCGTTTGGTTGCTTTAAAATCGCAAAAGAAAGAATGTCGAAAATTTGGTTCATTTGGCCTTTAATAAAACGACTTTGTTCTGTCCGTCTCAACTGCCGCATAAATGTGCTAACATCGTAACCAAATACCCATCCTTAAGGCAGATTTCACCTGATTACTAATAAAACTTGTCTGAAAAAGTTTAAAAGATTGCAGATCTTCATAATCATGATTAGCAATTAACAAAGATGGACGACTTTTGCCGAAATATTGAGAAAAACGAACAAATGATGTAACTGCAACTTGCAAAAAAAATTCTCGATTTGTTTTGCATTATTTTCAAGCTAGAGCTAGAACACAACATTTCAAACGTTTATGCCAAGTCCATGCATGTTTCCTTCCTACGGTTTGAAGAAATTCGGACAAAAAGTCAGGTACTTTTGCTTTCTAAGTTGTCGCCGCTTTTGCAAACCTGCATGGCATATTTAATTTTTCCATGTTGTTGGTCGAGCGTTGTTAATTCAAATTCCCCACAATTTTCTGCCACGAGAATAGCTTTGCTTTTGAAGGTGCAATTTTACATTTCCATCTGCACGAAGGCTAGTTTTTGAGCGACTTCTGTGCAATTTAATTGCACAATCTTGATAGACTTTTCCTCGTTTATGCAAAGGGCAACTTTCTGTGAGGAATCTAACTGTGCAGCTACATATAACCGGGTGCAATGCGTTATGTGCTACCTTCTAAAGTTCATGATAGCAGTTAACCACTGATATAGGAGTCGCGTGAAAAAGACCTGAGTCTCTTAGTGTTGTAGATTTCCTTAGGTGTTAAAAATAGGAATTAAGACATTTTGAAATTGTACCTCCCATACCTTCGTGTTCGCAGTGAATTCCATAATATCTCCCCTTGCAGCGGCATCGATAGGAGTTTAATTCATATTCAGTAGCACAGTCGGCGCCATTCTTGCAAGGATTGCTTTCACATGGAGACTGAAAATAACGCATGAAAAGATTTAGTTATAAGGACTAGTTTCTTTGTATTTACCGAAAGACTACAAATGACTCGAACTTAAATGAAAAAAAGTGTAAACTAAAAACATTTGTGTCTTACCCAAGGACTGTAATGATGGAAGGAAGCATTGGCGTGAAACGTTTTAGTTGCTCTGTACTTGTCAGTGGCCAGCAACTCACACAGATAAAGTCTGTTTGAGTCAGGATGAGCTGCCACGTTAATCGAATAACACTTTGGTTCTTCAACACAAAGGAAAGTGCAGTCCAACTGTTCCACCACCATGGACCATGTTATATTCTTTTCCCATAAGTAGTGGAAGGGATTTCGCTTAAAGTTACCAAAAGAAAGGTGACCTGTTGGACTTCGATAAAGACCGGGAGTACTTTTTTCCATAGCAAACGTCATCGTTGTGCAAGCTGAAAGAAAGAGAACGAGTAAAAGTGGAAGGTGTGCCATGGTGCGGCGCTTGTCAACCACAAATGGTGAAGTTTGAATAAACAGGAGAGGAATGGAAAGCCTTTTAAAGTTGCTTTCATGTTTTTTTAAACACCTGAATATGTTATTTATAATTATATCAGAGGCGGCGCAATCTCACGCTGAGAGGATTTTTAAAAGTTGCAATAATAATCGCTTGAATATGCTAACGTGACTCTCGCCTTGTAGGACTTCAGTGAATACTTTAAAATCAATCCAAATATGTTTTTTCCCATAAAAATCTTAATAACACAACACCTCCATATGCTGCAAGGCGAGAGTCACGTTCGTATTCTTAAACCGTTTCAGTGGAGGAAAAGAATTTATAAGCACAAATTAAAAATAACGATGGCAAACAAAACTGAATTGTAATAAAAAGTTAATCAAAAATAAGTAACAAATAAATATTTAAGTGGGTTTAAAAGTTTGAATATATTAGTTTAAAATCGTAATCATGCATCCAACCACTTATTTTGCGGCGTTAAGGCATGTTTTCGTTCTAACACAAATTCGTCGGCGTTGGGAACATTACGTTATATTTTCTTCGCTTTCCTTGGCTTAATTTTTGACTATTCCGTGCACCTGCTACGAATAGGCCAATAGATATATTATTTTTCTCTTTTTGATGAAATATTTATGGTTGTTTTTAAAAGTGTTGAAAACTCTGTTTGTTAAAAACAAAGATTTGGAAACTTTGAGTAAAGTTTAAACGGAAATAACAGAAATTCGTAATTTATGTTGGAAACTTAATTTCACTCTCTCTTTTATGCTGTGGAATAGATTAGTCTGACAGATAACCAAATAGTCCTTCGAAGTCTTCTAAATTTAACAGAGAAATATATGGGACTTTAATGGATTAGATGTAAGAATTATTCCACGTACAAAAGCATAAATTGTAACGAATTAAACCCTCTCTACATAAAAATAGGCTAGCGGGAGTATGGGAGGAACGGTAGCCTAGTAATGGTTAGTTCGTTGGACTCCGGATTGAGCCCTGGCCGGGACACTGCGTTCTGTTCTTGGGCAATACACTTAACTTTCATAGTGTCTCTCTCTACCCAGGTGTATAATTGGCAACGGGCAAATTTACTGCTGTAGGTAACCCTGCGGTAAACAAGTTTCCCTCCCAGGGCTATACGGAAACCGAGATAAGCTCCGGCCTGATGGGCCACTTGGCTCGTAAGTGAATTTCGCTTTTGTTTATTCCAGGCGATGTTACAACATCGGTTCGGATTTTTTTTAAGCGAGTGTTTTTTAAAGTAAGATTGAAAACCCAAGAATTCACTGAGTTGCTAGATAACAGACTTGCGCCAAAGTTTCGCGCTGATATCAGAATCAATGGCAAGTCCTTCCCTTCTTGCGCGAATTACTCTTTTATTCTTCGAGGAGTAGGATGTAGTGGTGGTTGAGTAATTATCCACGCTGGAAGTTTCGAGCGAATAATTTATTTTTAAACAGCGGATGTTCATCCGTGCCATAAACATATTTAATAATTTAAGCTCCATCACCTACATTCACATTTGTACTATCAGCAAGTCAACTCCAACTACAGCCATTAGCAAAACTAAAATACTACCATCAATATTTTGTCAAAAAGCGCCGCTCAAAGTTAAAATAATTCCTCTGGAGCGATTTCAGAACCGAAAATTTAAGGTGGCTCTGAAACTGCTCCAGACTATTCTTTTTTAATTTTGTAAAAAGTTGCATCTTAACATGCCAATCATAATAAATTGGGGTCACCGGACTCGCTTTTGAGTTATAAGCAAGTACAGAAAAAGATGTTTTTAAATATGTTTATGGCACGGATGAACATCCGCTGTTTTGAAATAAATTATTCGCTCGAAACTTCCATCGTGGATAATTACTCAACCACCACTACATCCTACTCCTCGAAGAATAAAAGAGTAATTCGCGCAAGAAGGGAAGGACTTGCCATTGATTCTGATATCAGCGCGAAACAAGTCTGTTACCTAGCAACTCAGTGAATTCTTGGGTTTTCAATCTTACTTTAAAAAACACTCGCTTAAAAAAAAATCCGAACCGATGTTGTTACATCGCCTGGAATAAACAAAAGCGAAATTCACTCGCTAGCTTAAGATAAAATTAAGTCTGCTTACGAGCCAAGTGGCCCATCAGGCCGGAGCTTACCTCGGTTTCCGTAGCTTGAAGTGACTAGGAGTATTTCTACTCCCCCTGGGTGGGAAACTTGTTCACCGCAGGGTTACCTCCAGCAGTAAATTCGCCCGTTGCTAATTATACACCTGGGTGGAGAGAGGCACTATGAAAGTAAAGTCTATTGCCCAAGAACAGAACGCAGTGTCCCGCCCAGGACTCAATCCGGAGTCCAACGAACTAACCATTAGGCTACCGTTCCTCCCATACTCCCGCTAGCCTATTTTTATGTAGAGAGGGTTTAATTCGTTACAATTTATGCCTTTGTACATGGAATAATCTCCTAAGCCATCGAGTCCCATATATTTCCCTGTTAATTTTAGAAGACTTCGAAGGACTATTTGGTTATCTGTCGGACTAATCTATTTCACAGACATAAAAGAGAGAGTGAAATTAAGTTTCCAACATAAATTACGAATTTCTGTTATTTGCGTTTAAACTTTATTCAAAGTTTCCAAATCTTTGTTTTTAACAAACAGAGTTTTCAACATTTTTAAAAACAACCATAAATATTTAATCAAAAAGAGAAAAATAATATATCTATTGGTCTATTCGTAGCAGGTGCACGGAATAGTCAAAAATTAAGCCAAGGAAAGCGACGAAAATATAACGTAATGTTCCCAACGCAGACGAATTTGTGTTGGAATGAAAACATGCCTTAACGCCGCAAAATAAGTGGTTGGATGCATCATTACGATTTTAAACTAATACATTCAAACATTTAAACCCACTTGAATATTTATTAGTTACTTATTTTTGATTAACTTGCTATAACAGTTCAGTTTTGTTTGCCATCGTTATTTAAAATTAATTTTTGTGCTTATAAATGTTTTTCCTTCACTGAAACGGTTTAAGAATACGAACGTGACTCTCGTCTTGCAGCATATGGAGGTGTTGTGGTATAAAGGCTTGTATGGGAAAAAACATATTTGGATTGATTTTAAAGTATTCACTGAAGTCCTACAAGGCGAGAGTCACGTTAGCATATTCAAGCGATTATTATTGCAACTTTTAAAAATCATCCCAGCGTGAGCTTGTGCCGCCTGTGATATAATTATAACATATTCAGGTGTTTAAAAAGACATGAAAGCAACTTTAAAAGGCTTTCCATCCCTCTCGTGTTTATTCAAACTTCACCATTTGTTGTTGGCACGCTCCGCGCCATGGCACACCTTCCACTTTTGCCTGTTTTCTTTCTTTCAGCTTGCACAACGATAACGTTTGCTATGGAAAAAAGTGCTTTTTATCGAAGTCCAACAGGTGACCTTTCTTTTGGTAACTTTAAGCGAAATCCCTTCCACTACGTATGGGAAAAGAATATAACATGGTCCATGGTGGTGGATCAGTTGGACTGCATTCTCCTCTGTGGTGGTGAACCAAAGTGTTATTCGATTAACGTGGCAGCTCATCCTGACTCAAACAGACTTTATCTGTGTGAGTTGCTGGCCACTGACAAGTACAGAGCAACTGAAAAATTTCACGCCAACGCTACCTTTCATCATTACAGTCCCTGGGTGAGAAACAAATGTTTTTAGTTTACACTTTTTTCCATTTAAGTTCGAGTCGTTTGTAGTCTTTCGGTAAATACAAAGAAACTAGTCCTTATAACTAAATATTTTCATGCGTTATTTTCAGTCTCCATGTGAAAGCAATCCTTGCAAGAATGGCGCCGACTGTGTTCCTGAATATGAATTAAACTCGTATCGATGTCGCTGCAAGGGGAGATATTATAGAATTCACTGCGAACACGAAGGTATGGGAGGTACAATTTCAAAATGTCTTAATTCCTATTTTTAACACCTAAGGAAATCTACAACACTAAGAGACTCAAATTTTTTTCACGCGACTCCTATATCAGCGGCTGACTGCTATCATGAACTTTAGAAGGTACCACATGACACATTGCACCCGGTTATATGTAGCTGCACAGTTAGATTCGTCACAGAAAGCTTCCCTTTACATAAACGAGGAAAAGCCTATCAAGATTGTGCAATTAAATTGCACAGAAGTCGCTCAAAAACTAGCCTTCGTGCAGATGGAAATTTCACTCGTAAAATTGTAACTTCAAAAGCAAAGCTATTCTCGTGGCAGAAAGTTGACCAACAACACGGAAAAATTAAAATATGCCATGCAGGTTTTCAGAGCGGCGACAACTTAGAAAGCAAAAGTACCTGCCTTTTTGTCCGAATTTCTTCAAACCGTAGGAAGGAAACACGAATGGACTTGGCATAAACGTTTGAAATATTGTGTTCTAGCTCTAGCTTGAAAATAATGCAAAACAAATCGAGAATTTATTTGCAAGTTGCAATTACATCATTTGTTCTATTTTCTCAATATTTCGACAAAAATCTTCCATCTTTGTTAAGTGCTAAGTTTTCATGAAGATCTGCAATCTTTTAAACTTTTTCATACAAGTTTTAAGTGATCAGGTGATATCAGCCTTAAAAAGGATGGGTGTTTGCTTACGATGCTAGCACATTTATGCGGCAGTTGAGACGGACAGAACAAGACCGTTTTATTAAGATATTTTATTTGTAAAATCTTACGGTTAGGATTATCATGTACATGTAAATTGCTGTGAGTGAGCTTTAACAATTTACCAGCTTGTTTGATGTCATAACAAAAACGTAAAAAAAAAACTAACTGGAGAGTATCTGAGTATCTAAAACTATGGTGTATTATACGCATCAAATATAACAAAAAATATAAAATTATGTATGTTTGATCTCGAACTAATCGCAAATATGTTTCGAACCATGCCTTTTTGCATAATAATGATAAATGGACGAAGACGCAGACACTGCCTTGAGTTTGTACTTAACTTACCTTTCGTCGCCGTGAAAGCTTTGTTGATTTTCTGTATCGCGATCCCGACAGTTGGATTATTTCATGTAGCAATAAAATTTTAAGCTTCTGGGAGAACACAACAACAATTTAACATATATCACGCCTTTTAGTACATTTAAAAAAATTAGGGCATTTTTCATTGGGATAAAAATTGATCTGCACTTTTCGCGGAGGAAAACAGTACACATTGATTTGAATATTTTTGGATAAATTTGAAAACAGCTAATTAGTAACGCAACTTTTCCGTCAGTTTAAACGCCTTCTTGATCGATAAATTCGGTCGTGTTACAATGAATCGATACTGATAATACCTTGATATTTATCTTTTGTATTCTCAGATATGTGTTGTGAAAGTTTCAAAGAAATCCTGTGAGGCGTTTTTTAAGATTTTACAAAAATTGCTAAGAGGGGAAAATTTTCCAAAATTACAATGAACAACCAGTCATATCTAGATGCGAAGCACGCACTCACACTTCAAGGATAGTGAGACAAAAGGCAAACCATTAATTAACAATTTTAGTATTTCAGTAGTTTATGTCATGAGAGCTTTCTGCTTTATTTCAGGACACGATTGTTCAGATCTGTTAAAATCAGGCCATACTGAAAGTGGATTGTACTCTGTCAACCCAGACGGTAGAGGACACTTTACTGTCGACTGTGACATGCGCACTGACGGTGGAGGCTGGACTGTCTTTCAACGAAGACAGGATGGCTCGGTAGACTTCTATCGGGAATGGAACGACTACAAAGCAGGCTTTGGTCAGCTGACTGCTGAGTTCTGGTTAGGAAACGACAAGATCCATCGGCTGACGGCTTCTAGGCCGAGCTCTCTACGAGTGGAGCTGGAGGACTGGAACGGAGGTAAGGCGTATGCCAAATATGGCGAGTTCAGCATTAGTGATGAGCAGGCGCAGTATCGACTTGAAGTGGGTTCATATTCAGGTACAGCCGGAGATTCTTTAGCAGAGCATAATAACAAGGCGTTTAGTACAAAAGACAGAGATAATGACATGAATAGTGATGAAAACTGTGCTGTAAAATATTCTGGCGCCTGGTGGTACAACGTTTGCCACGCCTCCAATCTAAACGGACAATACCTTGGAAACAAAATAGATAACCGAGGAGTCAGGTGGGCCCACTTCAGAGATTCTCTTTCACTCAAATTCACTGAAATGAAACTTAGGCCGTCATCGTAGAATGAATAACAGGTTTAATCCTGTTAGTGACGTAAATACCAACATGTCATTGGTGTTATTGCATGTTTTAATAATTTGGTCGATCACAACCAACGATTAGTTTTGCATTTATTTGAGTGACAAGAAATGAAGTTGTTGTGATTGTAGATTTTATAACTTCAGTTTCCATTTTAAATTTAAGATTACAAAATTGTAACTTTAACCGGAATACTCACATTTTTCATATCACTGATCCTTTCTTAAGAATAACAGATGAAATTCTCATATTAGCTATTAGCCATGTTCTAAACGAGCAGGGGACTGGGTACGAACATATTTTCTTCTCGGTACAAACATTCAATATCGATTGAATTGAAAAATGGGGCATGTCATCTGAAAGAGCATCCAAAAATTAGTAGATTCACCAAATTTGACTGTTATTGGTTTAAACCCAAAGGCATGGTACACTTAGTATGGATTGGAGGGACAGGCGTCCTCCAAACCATACTAAGCTCTCTTATTTTAAAAGTGTGCCATGCCTTTGCGTTTAAACCAATAACCATCAAATTTGGTGAATTTACTAATTTTTGGATGCTCTTTCAGATGACGTGCCCCATTTTCAATTCAACCGATATTGAATGTTCGTACCAAGAAAAAAATATGTTCGTACCCAGTCCCCTGCTCGTTTAGAACATGGCCAATTGTTGATAACTTTACTCAGATAATAGCCTGGGTACCAGTCCTTTTTCCTTCTCGGAGCGCGAGCTTTCACGCGCCTCTTGCACAAGATCTCGAACAAAAGAGGATTGTTACCCAGGCTTCTTCGCTGTACTCACGTTAGTCTCTCTTCAAGTTATTATAACAATATGGCAATAGGGTTTATTAGATTTTAGTTTAGATTCCCTTAGTTATCCTTATAGAATTCCACCCAATGTCTTTTTTTATGTATTAACCGAGTCGATTACCCGCTGATTTATGGAAAAAAGAGAGAATAGTTGTAATCAGTACTGGATCCAATCACAACTGTTTGACTTTTTATTATATGATATGTAGTGTATCACAAGTACTGAATTTAAGTTCATTTCAACTTCGTTCGCAATGCAAGTAAAATGCCAGCGAGTACGAACCGGCTACATCAAGGGAATTTTAGTTTTATAGTTGGTTATATAATAAAAATGTAATAAACCGAGCTTAGTCGTTGGGTATGGGAGAATCTTGACTACGGTCGTGAGTACAGACCTCACTGCGTTCGGTTTGTACTCACGACCGCGGTCAAGATTCTCCCATACGGCCCTCAGCCTTGGTTAATAAGAACTAAGCAATATCTTCGCTAATCCAAACTGGCCCAAACTGTTAATTTTATAGCGTGAAAATTAGTAATGAAAAGCGATGTGGCGTGTTGCTCGTTCTAAGATTGCGATCCATGGTGGTATTTACTTGTTCGTATAAATTTGTAAAGTGCAGTAAAACAGTTAGTAACTAAGTAACTTAGCTAGCTAAGTAAGTTCAAAGGTCTTCTAAGAAACGTTTTCACCTGACGAGCCAAAGAATTACCGGGCATTCAATGTTTCAAAATAATCGATTGTGGCATAGTAAAAATTGTTGAACGATAACTTACCTGAAACAGGAAGAGGATGGGGCGAGAGATTATTGTCTATTGTGCGAAACAGATTTTGCCGTCTATTAATAATACCCGACGTGCACATAGTTGGAGGGGGGTCGTAGTTTGTCTTTGTCAACACGAGGAGATTTTACTTTCAAATAAGTTTAACCTTAGTGAAATTAAATGACATTCCAATTTCTGTTATTATTAGTGTTTCTAGCGTTTTTAGTCCTGCTTGATGAAGGGCGAGGAATGCCCATAATAAAAGTTAAAGGATCGTTGATAAATTCCGGTCCGTACCCAGATATATAGTTTAAGGACTGTAGAGAGATTCCAGTCCGTAGCCCGTTGTTTTGTTCAATGATAGTTGAGGTCTGTACAGCACATATTTCGAATAGCGAAGGGTTCCGTCGTAACGTGAACCCTTTAGTTCATTTTCAATTTAGGCCAAAAGCGTAATGTAAAAAAAATCATGTTAAAAAAATAATTGTTTAAAATTGTGGAATGCATTTGAAGGTCACTTTAAGTAATGGCGAGAAGTTAGTATGATAAGTGAGTATTTGGTTTTTGCTTAACTTACAATATTTCTCTTGAATTAGTTTAAGCTATTTTAGGATTCGCTTTGCTTTGTTGAAATTTCTATTTATTCAATTTGCTGTTTTCGTATTTAGCATGTTAATCACTTAAAAACACTTACAAAAGCCAACAGCACCTATTTATGCAAAAAATAACCTCTTGACGGACCGATTATCTTGTTTATATAATATTCGAAATTAAAAAAGGCGTGATTTAAAATAATGAACTGTTCCTTTTTACTTCAGAAGTTTTTGTGATATTTATTTTTAGTAATAGCGGTTGTTTTGGTTTATTTCCGTAGCTAATTACTTAAGAGTTCCGCGCTTGTCACAGTTCTAAATAGTGTAATATTTTCTCAGTATTTTATTTAGTTATTGGAGTGTTTTGCTAAATTAGTCTTGTGCTGATCTTGCCTCTGCTGTTCACTTGAATAGGATCAATAAACAACCTGTCAGTTGCCCACTCATCGCGTTTTGAGCATGAATACAGTTCTTGACACATCTAGTTGTTTAATTAATTTCCAGCTACTTATTAATTTGTTGGACGTGCGATCAGTCGGCAAGAAACCGCTCGTTAAGCTATCACTCACAAGTTTTAATTTCGTTCGGTAGTTTTAATTTAGTGTAATTTTGGTTGGAACTTTTTCCGCCGAGCAACGAACACTTTTAATAATAAACTCGGAAAGTTAAGTTAGAATTTTTATTAGGTTGTGCTTACCCTCGAAGGACTTTGTATTATCTTGTAGTCACTTTTCACATTCTGGTGTTAGCACACTTAATATACTCTGTTAACAATAGACGCGTGTACAAATCGTGTATAAACAACCGCACTTGTTATAATTTTCGATTACGTTTACCTACGAATAAAACGCTGTTGGAACCAAGCTGAGTTGTTGCTGTTACTGTCCGTCCAGTTCGTGGTTAGATCCCGGTACCCAAGAGTATAACGGCTCTTCCTTGCAAGCGAGTGCCCCGTTTGAGTCTAATTTTCCCCGCAAGTTTCGTCGCAGTCGTCTCGTTATCTCAATTCATAGTTCGCCCGTTTCCCCGTCGCTCAGATAGAAAAAATTACGTTACAATTGATCTCTGAAGACTTTGTCTGTAACAGACCCCGACTTTCCGCAGCCAGCGAGTTTTTCCGGAATTATTTTTCCCTCGGTTCGTCCCCAGCCTAATAACCTGTTATCACATAAGTAAAACGCTAAAGTAATAAAAGGCAAAAGTTAAAACGCAGTATAACGAAATAATTATATAAAAGTCAAATTGAAAATTTATGGTTTATACATGTATATAGTTTACGTCATAGAAAGTGCGGCGTACGGGGTTTTATTCACGAGTTGTTTGTGTCAAAAATCCGAACGAGCGAGGTACGAGCGAGGTACGAGCGAGTGAGGGCTTTTGACACAAACAACGAGTGAATAAAACCCCGTACAAAGCAATTCCTATGTCGTGAGCTGTTTATTACACATAACAAGAGAATTTTCATTGAAATAGTTTTCTAAACGCAAATTAGAAACAAAAACTAACAATGTAAATTTAATACCAATGGAAAATATCGCAGTACATGTACATCAAGGAATAAAGTGCTGAACGGAAAATTGTACTTACGAAAGCTTTTGTTTAAATCTAAGTACGAAATCAAAAAATACGTGTAGAATAAAGTCTCATTTAGTCACTGTCTGATTCAGCAACAAAGTGACGTGCTTTTTTGGACCTTGGAGAATGCAAGGACAAAGTGGGACTTTCGTTCAAGGCATTTACAGAATTTTTTTTTTTATATAAAGGTCAATTTTATTTAATTGCAACACACACAAAAGAAAAAGCTTACTTACAAATCAATTGCTTACAACTACTCACGGGACAGTTACTTACATTACAGAAAAAAAAAACTACTTACAAATCGATTACTTACACAACTTACGGGACAGTTACATTACTAAAATAAAATTACAATTTGTTGAGGAGAAGGAGGAGAAACTAACACTACTTACATTAAGTCCATAGAAAAACAAAGAAGAAAAAGGGAAAGCGATACTGCTTTACAAAATAAAAGTGGAGCATAATAGTTTAAGTTCAGGTGTCAATGTGTCAGATTTTCCACTTGGTATTTAAGGTTGAGTTTGTTGCTGAAATCAGTCAGGCAAAGTAAACTGTTATTTAGCTTACTTGCATGTATATAGTATTTCATGAAGAGGAGGGTGTAATTGACTTTTCTCTCTAGCACCGGGTTGCTTGGGTATTTACAGGATGAAAAAAGCATTTCCTTCGTATCCGGTTGGAAGCTGGAGCCATTTTGAACATTAAACCAGTCAATTACATTACGAGCGAAGGTTCGAGTAAATGTGCAATTAAGAGTGAGTCCACACGAGAACCATGCAAGCGAGTCTACAGTGCACCTCACCGATTTCGTTCAAATTTGGCACACTTGTGTAACTTCACTAGAACATCAACCAGGTACAACAGTTTGGTTCAATTGTCTATTGTTTTGGAGAAATGTCAATCAAACTGTCAGACAGTGGAAAGTGTTCAAATTTGAGGTTAAAATATTACGCATGTTTGATCACCTGCTACAAGTTTAAAATGAGAAGAAATTAAGTGAAATTTCTACACAGGACATTCCTAACCCTTAACAATAGAAAGATGTTAAGTTAACTTGTGTCATTTATTTCGTTTGGCTATAAGCAAAATTTTAATTCTCCCTATTCAATTCATGTCAATACGGTGGGGTCTCAAAAAACGTTGTTTGTAGAGATGCGGCGTTTCTTAAATCGAATTTAAAACTATGTATAGATTGTCAAGGGAATGATAATTCTGTTTATAAAGTAAAACCTCTGTAAAGTTAAGAGGAATGACAGTTTTGCATTCAACAAAATACCGTTTACTCCGTGGCGATATGCAAATGAGCTCAACACGGAAATCGTGATAACTTAGTGTTCATAAACAATTTACTACATGGAATGTTGCTTAAAGAAACAAGACATAGTTTTGTAAGAAAATGTTTAAATTGTTAGAAGTTTTAACTTCTAAAAGCCGTTAGCTGGTAGTATTGAACACAACAAATTATATTGAAACGAATACAAATTCATACCGGCCCGTTGGTCGTGCCGCACCAAGGTGACTGCTGGGCTTTCCCACAAGCAAGCATCGTAGAATTAAGAAGTCATTCCTTAAAGGGAGTTTGGCGAAGTCCACTTGGTGTGTAAACTCAGGTAAACTTCATTCTGTGGCATTTCCATAGCCACAGGTATTATGCTGAACTGATGCTATCATAACACGTTGGCAGCGTCACATCATAAATCCACCGTCGTGAGAACCGGCTTATTTTAGTATGCGGTCCCGTGCTTTTGCTCACATATAAAAAATATTTTCCTATCGCAAAGTCATTTCCATCCGGTTGAAACCAGAGGGAATAAGTGGTTTTTGGTGCTGTCGTTTTACGATGAAACATCGACAATAGTTGATTGCGTGACAGTCCGAATTGTGGCATCAGCGGTATTTGTTCGTCTCGAATTTCTTGTCTCAAATTTCACTTCGAATCAGATCATATTGTGATCGCCTTGACTTCGTTTAAATACTCGTATAGAGGTTATTCCAAGAAAAAGTGCGATGTATCTAGTCATAACAAAGACAAGGCGACATTGAAGAACTGCACTGAAAATAAAACCACATCCTTGGGTGTTGAAATGGAGTAGAAACTTTGCCTATTCAGAATTGGTTTATTTGACGAGGAGGAAGATTATTTTTATACCATTTCTTCCCTTCATAAAGATGATTTCGGTTTTGGATGGCGACTGAGCAAAGCATGCAAACATCCCATGATAATGTTATATCTTTTCACTGAGAACTTCGTCTCCAGCGGCCAGCGGGGGCACAAGAGGGTGTAGGGTGTGTTGCATCAACCTCGTTCCCAGGGTCTCTCTCTGAGAAGAGAGTGACCCTGGTTGCGGCTGGTCACGTGCCACCCAGAATTTGGGTGGTGACAAAAAATTCGTTGAAGGGAGGGCGGCTTAGACTGCTTTTGTCAATACTAAGCCTACAGGAGAGCGTAAAGTGTTGCCACCAAAATAAACACTTTTTTCACGTGGCTCCGGTATGTTGCATTAAGGTCATGTCGCAGTGCAATACAGTGCAAACGCCGAAAAAAAATTAAAAGTTTTAAAATTTTGTTGAGGAACAACCCTTCCTGCAGTTTTGGTTTGTCACCCAGATCACGTGACTAGCCGCAACCAGGGTCTCTCTTCTCTCGCTCTTGGGGGCGGGGAGAGAGAGACCCTGGGAACGAGGTTGGTGTTGCATGTGTAGGGTGTGTTGCGTGCAAGAGAAAATAAATTGCGAGGGGTGAGGGACCGGGGAATGGTAACAAGGCTTTTGAAAGACCTTTCGTCTGGTATTTGTGGTTTTCAGATCCACGTTATGTCGGCGACTTAAAACAGAACACCTACCAATCCTACCCACGTTCTTCACGTTATAATGAAACTCCGTTTGGAACAAATGATTAGTTATGCTCAATGTTCTTTAGGACGTTAATATCTTGAAACTAAGTGACAGTGAATTCCTGTCACCACAACATTGCTCCGAAGCCCCCTCGCGTTTCAAGTGGCAGGTGGCTGGAGATGTCTGACAAACAGCAGATCACGTGACTCAATAAAGGTTGGTAATGATTCAGAGGAGCTACATCCGTTCAAGTTTGGCGTTCGTTATCCACTTTAATTTCTCTCATTCGTAGCTATCCTTGTTAATTTACGGGTTATTAGTTCTTTTTACAACTTCTGAGTCTTCCTTCAATTTTTATATTAACTCTTTGTTTTAAAATTTCCATATAACACGTTGATCTGCAATATGACGTGTCTCATAAGTGGAGCTAGCTATATAGAGAGGAGGTGGTTAAAGTAATGGTTTGGAATCATACGCGCGATTGACGACCGCGCCGCGTTTGTCCGATTTGCTTGATCACTCCCAGTGGCGGATCCAAGGGAGGGGCTCGGAGCCCCCCACCCCCCCCCCCCCCCCCCCACCCCCCTCTACATTTTCGGAAATAGCGCATTTTCTGTTAATTGCCAGAATTATCTTAGCTGTAAAATATTTTTCGTTGGCCATTTCTTGAATGATAAAACAATTATCCTGCTTAATCCTGATTTTAGCCAACTCGGCCTACTGTTAAATATGCGTAGCAGTAGTGGGGGGGGGGGGGGGGGGGGGGCAGGAGATCTGGGACAGAATAACGATGCTCTCATTAATTGCAATGCGATCAAATCACGTCCGAGTCAGCGGTTTTTCGACAGTGTGGCAGCAAGCCATATTTTCTCGCGAAATGGGAACTAGAGCAACCAGGGCAGCGATATCGTAGTTGCATTCAGTGTTTGTTAAGCGGTCAGAACTATCTCCGCTGAAAAAATAAACGCATGGTTAAAGTCTGAAAAATTCATCGTCGTCGCGTAGTTGACTGCAAATAAATGATCCACGACTTATCTGAACCCACGTGGACCTCACCAGTGACGTAAAACAAAGAACGTCCAAGACAACAAACAGCCATGAAACAATCGAGCAGGAAAACAATAGCTTCAAAACAAAGACAAAATTCACAGGTTCCTATGTTGATGTAAGCCTGCACGTTGAAATTTCGATCGCCACATCTTCATTGCCATTACCGTCGGGATTCAATTTTACAACAACCACGCCATGTTGACAAAAATTTTTTCCCGCTTTAAGGAAACAACTGAGAAATCTGCTATAAAAAAAGGAATAGTATCGAACTCTCTCTTGCTGAGATTATTTTGGCGAGCTCAAAATGAGAAGATCTGCTCATGCGCCTTTGATGATTGTTTTGCAGGTTGTAAGAACATCGTGTCGAGCGCCGCAGATGCATAACCAGGCACGTTTTTTCTAGGCGTAAAACATTTTTCGTTGACAATTTGTTGAATAATAAAACAATTATCCTGCTCGATCTTGCGGGATATCGTCTAAGCCTACGACATTGTCGGCTAAATATGTGGCGTTATAACCCACCGATTAATTTCCGCGCGCGCTTATTGGACAAAACACATCACGTGGTACAAAATCGGACGACGGGTATCAGCCAATATATCCCGTCCGATTTGATATCCGTCGTCCGATTTTTTATAGCAGTGCAAAACAAACGTAAAAGTGATCTTTTCAGATCTAACGTTTTAACAAAATCACAGTGTTAAAAAAGAAATTCGAAACCTATCGACTTGCATTTATTTTAACTAAATTATGCCGTGATTATCGCGCGCTGTAGGTTTTTCCTTTTTCCCGCGATGAAGCGCGTTGAAGAAATTAATCGGAAGGTTATATTGGAGGATAATGCTCTTGGCTGAAAGATTGCCCTCAAAACTTCACAGTTACCCTCGAAGCTTCGCTTCTCGGCCAACTGTTCACTTTTCGGACAATCTTTCAGCCTCGGGCATTATCCTCCAATATACCAGTCGCCTGAAGGGGTTTATTTACTAAATATTGCACGCGATTCCACAGGATACAACTGTTCAGGATTATTCAGGTGCAAGGAGAAATCAAATAAAGAGCGCGGGCATGCTTAGCACTACGCGAGCTTTGTTGTTGGACACCTTGTTGCTGGACACTTGGATAGAAGAGAGCTTTATAGTTGCTCTGGCTGCTAGCGTGAAAACTAAGGCCCCATTTACATGGAAAAAGGATGATCCTAGCACTAGGATCATCCTCCGTTAATGTAAAATAGAATGATCCTAGTACTAGGATCATCCGAGCGCGATATGTTTTCAGCTTTCAGTTTACATGTGAACGGTTGCATTTGGCCCTAGTGCTAGGATCATCCTAACGCTAGGATCATCCTATCTGAGATGAGGGATGATCCTAGCGCTAGGACCAAATGCAACTGTTCACATGTAAACTGAAAGCTGAAAACATATCGCACTCGGATGATCCTAGCACTAGGATCATTCTATTTTACATGAAAGGAGGATGATCCTAGTGCTGGGATCATCCTCTTTCCATGTAAATGGCCCCTAAGTAAAAAAAAAAACAAGATTCGAAAATTTCGTTATAGTTACGATTACTAACAATTATTATTGATAAATAAACCAATTAATTTCGAAGGAAAACAGATAGGTTAAAGAATGATAGATTTCATGCTCATAACTCGTGTGCGTTCGCCTGGTCTCGTTTGTATTCGTATGGACCCACATGTTAATGGTATGCCACTCGTATGTTTCTGGTGGAATCCTCGTACCGTTTTAGTCAAGATCATGTTGGCAGGGGGTTTCCATTGGCAAATGTTTCTAATCAATTATGTTGTTTGCGTGCCAGCCCGTACTGTGTGGATCCCATGACAAATTTAAGCGAGTTTTGAGAGACTGGGTACTAGTCTGAAACAAGATGGCGCCGGGTGAAAAGAATCTTGTCAGTCTTGTAAAATTTGTTGTACTGAGACATTCATTTACGGGACAAGTCGCATCTATAAGCCTTGCGGGATTGTTTGTGAAGGTTATGACTACCGGCCAGACAGAAGTGGCAGAGGGTTTCTCTTCCTGAATCATTCTGCTCGAGAAGATTAGCTTGAAGTCGATCGATGAACATGGCGAGTGACTTGTTTATCTTCATTCCACTCCGTAAGTCTGTCCTGAAGGCACTATATAACAAGACACTTAACATCGATAGCTATTTTAGCTATTTTAAACGTTTTATTGGATTTATTTAAGCGGTATTTCTGTGTCCTCAGCCGACCTATCCATCATGTTATGAAATTGGTTGTAGAGATTTGAGTTCCTGCACTCACGTGTAGCTCATCTTTGTACGTTTAAATCATACGTGTAGTTTCAACTTTACAGACTTTTATTGATTTTAATTTGTTATCCGATAAAAGTTTCATAAAATAGTGGCTAATGAAAGTCTTTAAACAACGCCGCATCGGCGATATTCAAACGTAATTTTACCCTAAAATCTTTACTATCACACATTGCCCACAAGACCTTATTTTTAAAATAGGCTTAATTCGAAAGCAGAAAGTGATTGATAATCTTGATGGTATCATTGAAATTGTATTTGGTTATATTGATGACACGGTTGTTTTGATGTGGAAAGCTTCAATGCTTTAAGAGATATTTTTGCTGAAAGATGGGTCAAAATTTGGGTATTTTTTGGCTGAAAACCGATCATGGACACGTTAACCACGATATCTTCCACACGTTAAATAATCTGGCGATAATATTCTACCTATAGTATTAGCACCTCAATATGTAACTCCATGCAAAATATAAACAAAATCTGAGAGGGTCGATGTAGACTCAAATTTTAATACTGCATGGTTTTCAGGTGGACTCTCTCTTAATGAAAGTATGATCAATAGAATCTGGTTCACTGCAATATGTGCAATCACTGTCTGTGTGGATCCCATATCTAAAGAGTTCTTTCTTCGTGACGACAATCCTATGGATGAATTTGAACTGAAATTCTTTTAACTTATTTTCCTTGCATAGTTTTGGGTTTGCGTTAAAAATTTCTTTCCAGTCCTCTGTATCCATTGATAGATCGGTACTCCATCTTTTAGGCCCAGTAGGGGGGTGATTGATGTTTCTTGGCAAGAAGTAAGCGGTAATAGTCTCTTGCTTTAAACTTTTCCAGATTAATTTGGGTGTTTTGGTTCAATAGTAACGATGTACTATTTTCTCCGTAGTTAAGCATTTACAGAAATGTTGAAAGTTCCTCCCTGAATTGAAGCGCCTTGGAAAAGAGCCAAGGGCTGCTGTGTTCTCGACTCCTGTACTGTTTTAGTCGCCTTCAGAGTCAAAGCACTGGAAATACCTACTTGGTATCTCGATGGCCCTGGCACTCCGGGATATCCACTCAGAATGTTGGAAATATTTTTTTTGTTGTCGCTCCGATAGAGTGCTGTAGTTGTTCAGACTTTGTACGTTCTTGTGCCCAGATATTTGCATGATGTGCGTTGGCGGTACTCCTTCATCATTCAGTTTCTGGATCATCCTTTTCCTTCCGCTATGATTGGTGAGATTTTTAGCATCTAATCCAGCTTTTTTTGTCATTGTCTTCATAAGTGACTTGATTTTGTTAACTCCCATGGGAGCTGACTTGAACCAAGGTTTTGTATTAACGGCTTTTGTAGTGTGATTGATTGCTAAATAAAACGGACTATCCGGAGTCTTTAGGTCATCTGGTCTTTTAGAAGCATAGAGGTCATAAGCCCGGACAGGATCTCTTCCACTGCCAACGACAGCAAACATTTTTGGCTTTACAGTTCGAGAGTCTTTTGGATTAGCGCCTGTTCGTGTCTTCGTCTGTCTTTCGTTATACTCTAGAAATGCTGTTTCGTCCGCTCTTTCTTTTCTTTCAACATCGCCCCATCTCATGTCCCTGTGCTCCTGACAACCCCTCAATCCAAAAAACTGTGTGTTGTTTAACCATATAGTGTTAATAAGAGCTTCTGATGAAGAGCAACCGAGTAAATCTTGGCCATACAGAATATCAACTTCTTCGTCTGTTAGCATACGCGCAGCGTTTCGTTTATTTCCTTTCCCGTCTTTCTTTAGTTCCTTTTGCTTTGCGACTAGCACTTCTTTAGTCTTCCGGAACTCCTTTCCTTCCATAATAGTTGAGGAATAGTCTTTCTTTCTTAAATAACGATCAAAGCTTGAAACAAAAGACCTGAACGATGTGGGTTCGTATTGTTCTCCGTCTTTCTTTCGAACTTGAAGTAGAAAATTGGCGATTAACACGTCGAGATCTTTTGCATCAATATTTTCAATCTCTCTCAGCTCGTTCCTTGAAACTAAAAATTTTTTGAGCAACGAGACATCTCTCTGTGTTTTGCTTAATGTGTTCTTCACATGTGAAAATGAAGCGTATAGATTTCTACAAATGAGCTTTACGGTATAAAATTCTCGTGTTATGTGTAATAATTTTTAATACAGCATGAAAGGCTGTTGATAATAAAAGTCATTTGCATATAACAAGAAATGATACCACTGTTGGAGAGAATAAGCAAGACAACCTTATCAGAGCAGCGCTCAAATCTGAATTCCATAACATGAAGCGGCTAGTAGTAATGCCACTCCCCTGATTGTGTTGCTATTCCATCGTTGGTAACATGCTCTGCAGAGCTTTTGACTGGTTTCCCAAACAAGTTGGAAGTTGACAAAACTATTTTACACTTTAGGGAGCAACTCGAATAAATCTTTCTATAGCCTCATCGCCTTCTTCCCTAGCTTTCAACGGGGAAAAAACGCTTCCTAATTCAGGTAGTGTCACTTTTAATTGAATTTAACCATATGAGATTAATTGACTTCTTCTAATTGATAAACATAAAGTAAAGAAAGTGGATACACGTAAATTTCCATGTTGTGCTTTCCTCTTTCGTTACAAGTCGTTTTAATACCGTTTGTCGCTGCTAAACCGCTTTACAGACAGGTCACTACTAACAACTCTTTTGTAATAACGTTTGAAATATTTATGTGTTGTTTTTGGCTTTGTGTTTGCCGAGATTTGCAATGATTGGTTCGTGAAACACGTGCACACGCACTAACCAATCAGAGCATGCAAAGAAGGTGGATTTACGCCTCGGAGTTTCTCGCGCTTGCAATAAGTCGCACTCGCATTCTGGGTTTTTGTTTTACAACGGTCATACTAGACGAGGTTTCAGCTCAACGACAAAAGCAAGTGTTGTTAAGAACTGTGTTGTCTTTTCCCCTACTTTGCACTTTACGTTTTGTTGGTGAACTCTTCCGTTTTGCCTAATTGTTTAGAAATTCTTACAAGCCAAGTTGTTATTTTGAGTGAAAACAAAAATTATTTTCTTGTAACGCCAGCAAAATAATATATATGCACATTACGCGAGACGTTTTCTCTAAAGGCAAAGTAAAAGGCACGTCGCGAATTACGACACCTTCACTTTAGTCAGCTACAAATCTTAATATTTTTTTAAAACCATCTTCATAGGGCAACGAAGGCGATAAAACTATCGATACTGTGGGAATGCTTTAGATAGCACGTACTCTGTTACTTAGCTGGCTCTCAGCGGGATTTCTTGACAGGCGATTTGGCTTTAGGTCTGTAAAGAGGTTTGGCAGTGCTCTGACGACTTTTCGGGTCCCACGTGTTGGAAGTAGAGGAGGAGGCAGCACACAAGTGAAACTTGTACTGCGCCTGGTGGCTGGATAAAAACATTAAAAAAGTAATTAAAGCGCGACAATAAAAATGTGAACAGGCATGACAGTAGCGAACGGCGCTATAATGTAGTAGCGTGACATCACGGAATTTAAAAACAGTATCTTGGATATCGATAGCGAATTACTAGCAATTCGGGTAATGATGCTAAGCCTGACCTTACTCTATTGCGATGTAACAGTAGCGTGACATAACACCTTGCAACTGACGTGACAGTAACACTTCCTGGAGGGATGAGAAAGGAAAGGATAGGAAAATTAAATATTTGAGCCTTCAGAGCTGACGTTTTAAAGGAGAAAACGAAGACTTAAAGGAAGACGAGGACACTGGAGACGACTGCGAACAACATTAATCTGGGTAGAAGTACTGTGCTGCTCTGTTTGCACCGAACTGGCTGTCCTGTATAAAAACAATCCTAATTAATAAGTTCTGTTTTCTTACAAACTGAGTTGAAAGAGGACTGAACTTAGCTGTCAATTTGTCAACTACTTCAAGGAAACTGACACAACTTGCTAAAACTGTGTTTCGACAAACTTAAGATACAAACTTGACCATCGCCCTTACCAATCCAAAGTAGACCTTATAACATTATTTGTTGTGTTGTTGTATTCGTTTGCAGTGAGCTCCAAATCGACCAGCCTGATGACGCCAAGTTCGAATCGTTTACAAACTGCACGGACCTTTTGCCAGGTCGAGAAACGCGATTTTGCAAACATATATAATGGTGATTTACTGTCCAAGGTTTTTGGTTAATTTCTTTCGTTATTTTGGTCAACGCAGGCGATTCTTTCCGCCCGGCGCTTTCACGCTTCCCACATGCACCTCTTCTTTTCATGTTCTTTTGGAGACCCGATCCATACTGTTTTTAACCTAATAATACACATGCAAAAATTTCAGCAAGCTCATTGGCTGAGAGCACGTCAATTAATCCCAAACAGTGCAGAAAGTTGAAATTGAGTGCAAAAAGATGAAATTGAGTCCAGAAAGTTGAAATTGAGTGCCAAAAGATGAAATTGAGTGCAGAAAGTCGAAATTAAGTTGATTGACAGGAAAGCCGCGAAAGCGCGCCAAACAAAATGGCGGCCGCTGTCGGAGGGTTTGGAGAGAACAAAATCATCAATTAATGCAAAGTTAGACCGATTTAACGAAAATTATCAGTGTATAAACTAATATACTAGCAACTGGACGTTTGTGCAGCACAAAAGAGGCTCTACGAAACTACTGAAGGCTACCAATCGAGGATTTTCTTTCGTGACAGCTCGTAAAAAAGGAAGATTACAATTCATTACACAATTTATATTTCAGAAATTACTGGTACATTGAATAATACAGAAGAAAAAAATAAATTAATAATATAATTCTTCCAAGTTTGGCAGACATGGACCTCTCAAAGCCCGTAAACCTTAAAATTGTGTGGGTGGGTCCACTAATAGTACAGTTGAATCCCGATAACTTGAACCTTCAAGGGAAATCGAATAAGGTTCGAGTTATCGAGGGTAAAATTAGTAAGAAAATTACCTGGCCATGTTCTAAATGGCAGGGGACTGGGTACGAACATATTTTTTCTTGTTGCGAACATTCAATATCGATTGAATTGAAAATGGGGCACGCTATCTGAAAGAGCATCCAAAAATTAGTAAATTCACCAAATTTGATGGTTATTGGTTTAAACGCAAAGGCATGGTACACTTTTAAAATAAGAGAGCTTAGTATGGATTGGAGGACGCGTGTCCCTCCAATCCATAGTAAGTGTACCATGGCTTTGGGTTTAAACCAATAACCGTCAAATTTGGTGAATTTACTAATTTTTGGATGCTCTTTCACAAGACGTGCTCCATTTTTCAATTCAATAGATATTGAATGTTTGTACCGAAGAGAAAATATGTTCGTACCCAGTCCCCTGCTCATTTCGAACAAGGCTAATACATATTGAATATATAACCTGAGTTCAATTATTCACATTAATTTATGTATCCTCTATTCCAGAGAGCATTTTGTTATGACGATGCTTGTCACTTGAAAAAGTTTTCAAAAAATCCAGTGCGAAGTACCATCACAGCAACATCCAAGCGCATGGCAGCAATGGAGATGGTGGTGGATTAGTTCCACTTTCAGAACCGCATGGATGGATGGTGCAAGGCAAATTGCAATCCACACAAACAGACATGCAATCATAACAGTAAAGTTCTTCCTTTAAATAAAATAAGATTTTATTATATATATCTTGTTTGTTTCTACTGGCGCACTTTTGCTACGAAAATCGACGAACGGTAAGCGGCGAGGCCGGGATGAGAGGGCAGCGAAGCCGCGATCGCGGCTTTGCCGCTTACCGTTCGTCGTTTTTCGCAGCAAAAGAGAGACTGCTCACACGCGTTTTATAGGAAAACAATTTTGGTGTTTTCCCACATTTACAACAAAGAATATACACTTAAATGTTGTCTACTAGCGCACTTGCTACGACAAATATTTCCTTTCGAGGAAGAATTGCGAACCAGAATTTCAAGCAACGGGCGTTTTATAGAAAGCATTTCTGGTGTTTTCCACGTTTAGAACGAAGAATATACACTTGTCTCTTGTCTGTTCTACTAGCGCACCCTTGCTACGATCAATATTCCCTTTCGTGCAAGGATTACGAACCGTGCGCGTTTTATAGAAAGCATTTCTGGTGTTTTCCACGTTTAGAACGAAGAATGTACACTTATATCTTGTCTGTTCTGCTAGCGCACTCTTGCTGCGATCAATATTCCCTTTCGTGCAAGGATTACGAACCGCGCGCGTTTTATATAAAGCATTTCTGGTGTTTTCCACGTTTAGAACGAAGAATATACACTTGCATCTTGTCTGTTCTACTACCGCACTCTTGCTACGATCAATATTCCCTTTCGTGCAAGGATTACGAACCGTGCGCGTTTTATAGAAAGCATTTCTGGTGTTTTCCACGTTTAGAACGAAGAATGTACACTTATATCTTGTCTGTTCTACTAGCGCACTCTTGCTACGATCAATATTCCCTTTCGAGCAAGGATTGTTCATTTAATGAGATGCACGAACTGCGAAGCGAACGATCCGTTAACTCACATGGCCTCTTTGATTTGATTTAATGAGATGCACGAATTGCGAATCGAACGATCCGTAACACACATGGCCTCTTTGATTTAATGAGATGCAATATACGATCCGTAAATTCTACTCTACGGACCGCAAGGGCCCTTAACGATCCGTACCAATCGGACGAACTGAAACTCTTCTCTACGGACCGCAAGGGTCTTCAACGATCCGTACGGATCGAACGAACTGAATTTGCTTTTAACGGATCGTTACAGTGCGGGTGTATTGGACATGAGTGAGGTGTCGCAGGAAAAAATATTTGGAATATTTTATTAAGCCCGACACACTTTAATGCACTAATATCTCACGTTCATTTGGACCAAATTTCGTAAAAATCCGACAAATCCACATACCCTAGAAATTCAGTAAAGCGAACATCGATAGTTCCAATTTGAAGGTTCGCGCACGCTAACCAAAGCGATAAATTTGGATTCTACATTACATAACCTTTCCATAGATATATAGTTATCCATGGTTCCAGCGAAAATGACGCGCGTACGAAACATTTTCCGAACGGCTCCCGAAAAGGTTATCCGTAACCTTAATAAGTTTGAGCGAACTGGGAGTGAAAACGAATGCGAAAACCAGTTTTCAAAATATAATGCTAGCGTGGGCCGAAAAAACGTCTTGATATATCCGATGGTCCAGCGTTTCAGCGTTCCAGCGTTCCGGCGTTCCTGCGTTCCAGCGTCCCAGCTTCCTAGCGTTTCTTAGTTGCTGGACGCTGAAGACTGGGCTCCAGTGTAGTTTATCGAATGGCGGCGGCGTATATGGGAGTTGTTGTAGAAGACATTGTCGCTGTTTTGACAGTTTTATAAAGGTAAGAGAGTCTTTCAGAATACATTTTTTCCTATCCAGAGCTTTAGAATACAGGTCACCTATATTCATGTCACTGAATAGGAGTACACAGCTCGAAATAACCGCAGATCAGTCGCGGCTCGCCGCCACATAACAATCATTCTCCTAATTATATAGTAATATTGGCCGAGATTCACTTAGGCTGGGAAGCGTTTTTAGTTTTTTTTTGTTAAAGGTGACTATCAAGATATCGTAAAAGGCAAAATAACAAAAGAAAACATGTGATTAGCAGAGATAACTGTTGCCTTGCATGTATGTCACAAACAGGTTAAAGTACACATTGATTCCCAACATTACTAATCGAACCAAATCGAACGTTAGATTAATGGCACTCAATCAAACTTAGTCACGCGATTGGGTTCGATTCATTTCGGTAATCGAACACAATCGAACTCTCACAAAAAATTTTGAGCAATCGAACTCAATCGAACGTTCGATTGAGTTTGATTGGGCTCAAGCAAGTTCGATTAGTACGATTGGGCTCGATTTGGTTTGATTTGAGGATGCATGTTGATTGAAAAACAACTGTCGTAAAATTCACGGTCTAATTACATTTGACTGAAAATGGCAGTATGTTGTATGGGAACAACAGGTGAATATGAGTGTCACAGGTGCGGGTGTTTACAGGCAGAACAATGAATAAATATACTGAAACGAAATTGCTTTTGTCAATTTTTTTGTTACTGTTTGAAAAGCTCACAAGTTATCTCGGCTTATCCGCCGGCTGCCATTCTTAGACGCTTATTTCTTCTGTTGAACTTTATGTTTCAGGATTCTTTTTTGCGATTTTAACACAGACAGTTTATGGTTCTTACTTGGTTTAGAAGACACAGTTCACGGATAACAATAGCAAACAAACGGAAATAAAAACAATAGGTTTGCAAGGCAGTGTTCTATTGTGACATGTCCTGTGTCTTCTACACCAAGAAGGAGCCCAGTTTTTTCTTTCAGTGTATTTTCTATTCCAAAAATCTATACATAAATTAAAATATCACTAATTTATTATTCATTTTTAACTGTTACTTAGACAGACTGTTCAATAATCTGATATTAGGGTGAAGTAAATATTTTTTTGTATTTGATTAAGTTTGATTGGTTTGATTGTGTTTGATTACCGAATTAATCGAACCCAGTTGCTCTATTAAGTTCAATTAAGTTTGATTGAGTTTGAGTATTGAAAGTTTGATCAGTAACGTCAGGATTGATTGCAAATCAAATCAAGTCACAGGTTAGGTAATAAAACAGGACAGAAGAAACACAACAACATGATAATCACCAGGTACCCTTGTTTGACCCATGGTAACTTATCATCTTGAAATAAGTGACTCTGGTCTGAAGAGAATTTAAATTTTCTCACTTTGACTATGACACAGTTTGTCATTGTGCTAGATATTTTGCATCTGGTAATAACAATAATAGGTTTTCCCTCCTGTTATACTTGCAATTGTTTGAAAAATAATTTTGAGCAAAGTCTAGGGGGAGAATGCTAAAACATCACATACCCTTGCAGGCCCATCATAACCGGCAAATATCGGTGAGTTTTATACCCTGCCCTCGGCCTAACCTTTACACTGACAGCTGGTACAATTTGCTCTTGAAAATGAGGGGTGGTACATGGACTAGGTCCATGAGGTAGTCAATAGACTGGGTCAACAGGGGTAGTGATGTTGCATCTGGTTTGCTATTCAGGTTAACCAGTGTGCCAGTCTGCAGTCTGCATTAATGTTGTTGCACACTGATTTGTTGCAGATCTTTTTGGTCGCAAAGGCCTAGGTAATCATTTTCCATAATTAACAATTATTCTTTGAAATCGAGGTGAATAGTGGCAGAATATTTACCGAGCCGCGTAGCGGCGAGGTAAATATTCTGCCGCTATTCACCGAGATTGAAAAGAATAATTGTTTTAGTATATACACACGAAGTGATCTCAAAACAGACAATCTAGACATTTTCAAAAGGAAACCTATGAAAGGCAATTTTATTGACGTCTAATTTGACGTCTCAATTCATGCGTGAAACACGTACAAAACTATATACAGATTCTTTTAACATGGCAAATACACAATCTTCGATAAAATCCTCGTCAAAATGGTCCTTTTACACAGTTCAAATCGGCAACTTTAATCGAAAGTCTGCTTGGAAATCGATTACTGATCAAACAAAGTTTTCGAAGTTATCGAGAAAGGCTTGTTGTTTGGCTCGTTGCGAAGGTGCCTGTCAATGGCGGCTCGAATTGAGGTGAGTGTTGCCTTAATATGACCTGTCTTGTTTTGTCGCGGAGATATAAAACTTCAATTCTTCTTTTTCTATTTCCTCGATTTCGGTGAGAAATTCGTTCTGTCAGGTAAACCAGTCTACAAAAATACTCGTAATGAGACAAATTGTAGTCATGAAGATTAATCAGGGGCACCCAACGAGAAAACTTTACTATAGGTGTCGGAACACCGTTTTTACGCTATTAGTGTCTTTTTTGTGCGATTAAAAGCCTTGTTTTAAAACTCTAAGAAAAGTGTATCTTTTCGGACACGCTAGCTGGACATTCAAACTTCAGAAAATTTTAGGGAACGAAATATTTTAACCTAATTTACGAGCCGCTGTTGCCTTCTCGAAAATCGTAGCTGACCTTTTTTCGTAGCCAAAACGGCATTTTTCTCTCTCCGAAAACAACAGGCATTGCTTTCCCCATGTCACGAAAGTTTGAGCTAAAGAAGTCTCCTGTTTTTCATCACTCTTTAATCCGAAAATCGTAGGCGATTATAGGTCTTCCGAACAGATATTCACCGAAACGGTCTGTTGGGTGCCCCTGATTAATTGCTGCCTATTTAGCGATAGGTCGAATTGATCACAGTAATTATCTCGATAAACAAACTGAACAACACTTGTTTGCAAAACATGACTTCTTC
This sequence comes from Meandrina meandrites, assembly GCA_963693305.1. Taxonomy (NCBI): domain Eukaryota; kingdom Metazoa; phylum Cnidaria; class Anthozoa; order Scleractinia; family Meandrinidae; genus Meandrina; species Meandrina meandrites. The sequence goes on from OY855908.1 coordinate 29,257,103, forward strand.
ACTTATCTTTAAAAACTTTTAGGCCAAAGTTCGTTGCCTTCTTGGTGTTTTCTGGCTCGCTGTCGTCTTTTATTTTCACTATTTTTGATTCTGAAACGCTAGCGAAACGCGAGTTTACGCCGGCCATTTTGTTTTATGTTTTATGGGATAATGCATTATCCACTCGGTGGCGAGTGAATAATGCGGCATTAGCCCGAGATAGCGGACCAATCAGATTGCTGGAATAGCCAAGATCACTGAGTGTGTATATACTAATTCCTATTATTCTAGATTTTGTGATCAGTAGTGATTTCATTTAAGCAGAATGTCTGCCATGTTTATCATTGACAGTGGCTGTGTAGACGATGTGGTTGACAAGACATGCAATATTAAAAGGGCATAGGACTTTATTTCGGCAGATGCACGATTTATTGGACTCATACTCAACACCAGCGTCAGTCAGTGTATAAAGCCACTGTCAATAAAACACCAAGCAAAGCAATACAAAAGTTAATATTGACATGACAGGCCATGTTTCAAAACTCAGTTCAACAACCACAATCTTTCACTGATGCATCACACCATCCTATCAAAATACGTCTGGGACGTAACGGACATTTTAACACCAATTTCTCAATCAAGTGTCCATTGCCATGTGAGCAATTGCATTCAAGGGATACCAGTCACACTGCAATAATTATTATAAAGGATGAATAAATTAAAAAAGGTTTAATATAGCTTTACATGTATATATTTTATTGTCCATAAGTTGCCAATGGTTAACCAATGTACCAGCTGATTGACTTTTAAGTAGTGTTTATTTTGTTCTGTTTATCTCAATCAGTATGTTAATCTGGTATGCAAGCCAACACTTGCACTTGCTTTTAAAATGTTTTCTTTCGTTGTTTTGCCGTTATTGATATTCACCTCCGAAAATTATTCTAAAACAGTTATTTGCCTTAGGCTCAGTGAATCTCAACGAATAATTGTTAAATTTTGGATGATGTATGGGATGATTCCTGGGAGGCATGGTGGCCTAATGCTTAGGGCGCTGGACTCCACATTGAGCGGAACGGATTTGAGCCTTGGTTGGAATCAGTGCATTGTGTTCTTGGACAAGAAAATTTGCTCTCATGGTGCATCTCATCACCCAGGTGTATAACTGGGTACTGGTGAATTTATTGCTGGGGGCAACCCTGTACTGGACTAGCATGGCATCCAGGGGGAGAGGAGGGGAGAAATATTGATGAACTAGAAACGCTGGTAAACGCTCCGGCAATTTCTTGTTTGAATTATTTCAACGGCATTCTTTATTGCATCCGTAAATACCAAAAGCTTCAACGGATTCAAGATACTGCAGTGCGTCTTGTCATGGGATCCAAACTTTAAATTCTGTAATACCTTTAAAAGGAACCTAAACTGACTCCCAGTTAAGCACAGAATCGATTTTGAGATTCCACTTATTACTAATGAGACCTTACATTCCAATCTGCTGACTACCTGAAATCTGTTATTGAGGAATATCGTCCACCGCGAAATTTGTGTACATGGACTCCTCCCCTGTCCTTGTGCCCTTCATTGACTGACCGACCAATCGGCCGAGCAAGGACTGATATCAATTTTCTGCAATCATTTTCCTAGGAATACGCAGAAGCATCTACCTTGACATCAGTGTTCAATTGAACAAGCAACAACATGCCTCGCCTAAAGGGAGCCAACTGTTACGCGCCTGTATTAAGAGAGAAGCCGTTTTCATGCAAGCATTGCAATAAGTGCTTTAGCCGTTCAACACATTGCAAGGAACATGAACGAACACATACAGGAGAGAAGCCGTTTTCATGCAAGCATTGCAATAAGTGCTTTAGCCAATCGTCAAATTGCAAGGAACATGAACGAACACATACAGGAGAGAAGCCGTTTTCATGTAAGCATTGTAATAGGTGCTTTAGCCGGTTATCGGCCTGTAAGAGACATGAACGAACACATAGAGGAGAAAAGCCGTTTTCATGCAAGCATTGTCATAAGTGCTTTAGCACTTGGACAAATTGGAAGGCACATGAGCGAACACACACAGGAGAGAAGCCTTATTCATGCAAGCATTGTAATAAGAGCTTTTCCCAACCGGGGGCCTGTAAAATACATGAACGAACACATACAGGAGAGAAGCCGTACATATGCAACCATTGTAATAAGAGCTTCAGCCAATCATCACACTGCAAAAGTCATGAACGAACACATACGGGAGAGAAGCCTTACACATGCAAGCATTGTAATAAGAGCTTTAGCCAGCCGTCATCCTGTAAAACACATGAACGAACACATACAGGAGAGAAGCCGTACACTTGCAAGTATTGTAATAAGTGCTTTAGCATTTTGACACAATTCAGGATACATGAACGAATGCATACAGGAGAGAAACCGTACACGTGCAAGCACTGTAATAAGTGCTTTAACAGTTTGTCAGATTGCAAGATACATGAACGAACACATACAGGAGCGAAGCCGTACACATGCAGTCATTGTAATATGAGCTTTTGCCAATTGTCAACCTGTAGAAGACATGAACGAACGCATACAGGGGTGAAACCGTACACATGCAAGCACTGTAATAAGAGCTTTAGCCGATCATCAAACTGCAAGATCCATGAAAAGCGACACTCGCAATAGAAGTCTTTAAAAGGAAAGCAATCTGAAAGAATTCTTAAACAAGGACGACACCTTCAAGAGCCAACAGCAACTCCCAGTGGTAAAAATCCCGCATGTTGTCTTCTTTGACTGAACAAAATCCACGCCAGGTTAAAAGTCTCATCAGTTGGATTTGTCAGGAGGAATTTAGTAGCAAGGCGTGTATCGTCCAACATTTATTTTTAATGCTTACTTAAATGATAAGTCACGAAGCTATCTTAGTGGTCTCTGTTCTTCTTCTGATTGTTTGTATTGTTAAATTTTGGTTCACTACTATATAATTCGAAGTGATCATTGTTAGAGATGCTATTGTCGATTAATTGAAAGAGACAGAAGTAAACAGTAAATAAGATTTAAGGGGCAGAAGGTGAGTTCCTCCTGAGCACACGTCTCTTGTTTTCCTTTTCTTGGGTTAATTTCCATCTTTTTTTACCTTTTTACGAGTAGCATTTAGCAGAGTCTTCTTCCTCTTCCCGACTAATCAAGGAAGATCGAAGAAGAGTGTTCGTAAGGTATAATTTTATTAACAACAAAGAATTAGATATTATTATTAGAAAGTTAAACTTCACCTTTTTATATGCGAAATATTATCTTTACAATCAGAAATTATTGTATGGCGAGTTATCATTAAGTGAATTTATAGGCAATGTTAAATTTAAATATAACTTCGGAAAATTTTAGTGTTAGTGTAGTTGAAGCAAATTATTAAAAAAAAAGTGTATTGTAGGAGGAGTCAAAGCGTCATGAAAAACATTGTTTTAAAAATGTATTGTAATTTCAGACTTAGCGATCTAGTGTGTTAGTAATCTTATTTGTAACCAACTTTTTCGACTGTCTTTTATTTTCTGTTGCACTTATTGTATCCTTTTTTTTCAATCATTGTATTGGTATATTTGTACGACATTTATGTGTATTTTTCTCTCTATTGAAATAATCTTTTTTCAAAAAACAATTTTATTTACATGTGTTGAAGCATTCTGCTGGTAATTTGGACCGTTTCTTATCGTCCTTGCATGTGCCCGCCACAATCAAAATGCCAGCAAGTACGGCGGGCCGAAGCGGATTTTTTAACGTTTTTAAAGGTTTTCTTTTCTTATCCATATTATCGAACAACTTATTTAATCGAATTTAGTCGGTCTGTATTGGAGAATCTTGACCTAGACCAAGAGTACGGCCTGATCGCAGTGACGTCTGTACTCACGACCTCGCTCAAGATTCTCTCTTACAGACCGCCTGTTCGGTTAATAAGAGCTAAAATTTACACTATGCTGTCTGAGTGTAAATCACATTCGGCTCCATGTAAAAGTTTTGTAGAGAACATGCATTTTTAAGGTCTCTTTATTGTCTGATATGCAAATTAGGTAACTTTATTAAACTAACTGGTATTGGATTTAAATATTTTTAAAACCAGCAGATAGTGCGCTGTTAGGTAATTAGATACCTTGCACTCAGTGTGAATGCATTTATTGTATTAGTTAATTTCTTGCCTTACAGACACGTTTCATCTGTTTTATGTCCATGTGTTTATTTTTTTATTTTTTGACGCAAAACATATGGTAGGGTGAAGGATAATATGGATCCTCAGATCGTAGTACAAGATCGTCAACGAGGACGACTTGAATTGCTATCCATGTGGGTTCCCAGATCTCCCACTCGTCCATGCTGCTGACTAGTTAAAAAGGACTGCGACTAATGAATTATTTGAGTGTCGATGTATCTAGCATTTCTTTGTTAATTGGAGACACTAACTCTGAGGAAACAAATATTATAAATCAAACAGAAACAAATGAGATAATCAAAAGATTAAGCGCTAGGGTTAGAAAGTCGTTCTGCTACTCAGTCTCGTGTTTGTGCACCAACTGGAGGTCTATTGTTTCAACCAGTGCTACGATTTTATCAGTCGGTCTGAGGTGACGTAGCCTCACACGAAGACATTCTTTGGCTCTTCACGCATTCCACCGCAATCTTCGTCGGAGAGAAATGCCCTACCAGCCAATAGTAGGGATCTGATTCCTGGTTGAATCAATCCAATAGGAAAGGTCTATTGTTAATTACTGATATGTTATTGTTTAGTAGAAATATATTATATGGAGTTCTTAATTATTTCATGGGGCGACATTTCATACAGTGAAAGAGGTTTGTTACACGAAGAAGTGTTGTAAAAATTATTTTATAATTTTGCATTCAGTAGTTAGCTAATATTTTCTCATAACTAAAGAGGGTGGTTTTCCGTAGGTAAAAATAAAATAGTGACCGCTTATAAACGTGTTTTATGTACTGGATATTTTCCGTTTACAGTTCCAGAGGTGCGATTAATAAACGTATATGTACTACCAATTGATTAAGTAGCTAGAAAACAGCGTTCAAGGTTATTTTCCCCATTGATCTGTTAATAAAGTCACTGCTTGCGAAGATCAAAATATTACTCGAACGTATATATTTAGTGACCCGTTTTGTTGAAAGCAGAAGTAAAGTTCAATTTCGCTTGAACTGATTAAAACTGTACTTCAGGTCGCATTGCTGGAACAACAGAACAACAATAAAATTACGATTGTCGACTCAAATTGCATGTATTTGGATGGAGGAGGTGATTTTACAGCCTCGTCTCAAAACCTGATCGACTCAACGGAGTCTAGATTATGGACTTTGTCGTGAACCTAACGTGGGCAAAAAAAGTTCAAAGCTTTGCGCTGTTTTCTCATTCCTTTGCTGTGCTACCTCGCGTGCAATATTTATTTGCCTCGCCGGCAATAAGCTTATTATCTGCATGCCAATGTGTTTAGTTGTGGTGTGTAAGTTGAAGAAGGTCTGTAAAGGTTCGTGTAACTGATTTACTACTGACTCCTGCTTGAAGCCCAAAGTGTTCGTCGTCCTTTACCCTTCTGAGTCTTCCCGAATTTTAACATTTTGGTTTATTTCATCAATTTTGTTTGGGTTCTATCTTAGCAAACTAATATTTGATGTCTCCTGCGATTTGAAGGTCATATTGTATGTCGTGGCACGTTGCTTGACCACTTTCTTGGCTTGTCCTCTTTCTTGTAACTGTTCTCTCTCCTCTGCTCGTGTTTGTGGTGTCTGTTTGTTCAAAGCTGTTACAAAGCGAGGCCTGCTTGTACTTATTGAATCGCTCTAAGTCGACGGATCTATTAAGAAAGAACTGAAACTGCCAAAGAAGTGCCTTAAGAACTGCAAAACTGACAGCTACAGGACAACATGTTTTGATAAAAAAAAGGAAATTTAGATTTTATATTTTTCCAGAAAAAATATTCAACAGCGAAGCGCGCGAGGTTTAAAAATAGAATGCAAATAGGTATGCCTGCCACGAGGTTCAGGCAACATCAGCGTGTTCTGGGAGAAATAGAGGGAATCTAGACGAAGCATTCTTTCAAAACGTTTGTTAGGAGCATCGCCTGATTTAGAAGTGTTTTAGGAAAATCGTCCGCCATTCCGGTTTGTTTGTCCAAGTCGACTTGTGTGAGTCGTGACGTCACACGCGCGCTTCGCTATTGCAAGACGTGCGTGCGTGCGCACATGTTACTGCTCGTAAGATCGCATGTGTGGAAAATTTCGTCCTTGATGTTCCAGCTGACGCATAACAACTCACCTGATTTTGTGTTATGAAAAAGTCGCAACACATTTCTCGTGTCTTACGTGCGTTACAAGTTACGCCATTTTCCTGGTCCGTACTCCTGTTAACCATAAACGTTAACTATAATTTCGACCAATGAGCGTGCGAGAATTTTTTCAGTTGTTGAATAAAAAATATATAGAACCAGAAACCCATAAGGGTTGAAACGTGTAACTCCCTATGATTCGCATTGTACAAAGCGTTTGAACATTCGTTGCCATTAAGTACCATATTTGGAAAACCACGAGAAAAAAATCAACCAATCAAAATTGCAATATTTGGATTAAATTCACAGCGCGCGCTAGCTCGCGCTAAATGGCGTTATCTTGTTTTTAAACAACTTTGGTTAAATAGAGTTAAATTTGGTTAAATTCCTCTGTTTCATCGTCATTTAATGGTCCGGAGAACTTCACTTGGATACCCTTGATGAATTTCTTTAGTTTCTTTGAGTAATTCACGGCGTTTAGGTCGGAATTCAAGTGACTTACCGCAAAAGCGAAAATTTTCTTGCGTGTGTCGTTGCGTGTGTAAATCATTCGCGTACAAGCTACTTTTGTTTCCAAATATGGTACTTGGCAAACTGAATGTTCGAACGCTGTGAACGCGCGTTATACGTTTCAACTCCTTATGAGTTTCTGATAGAACTTAATGTCCCTTCAAACGCTCAGTACCCAGGCGTGCTCGGCTCGAAGCTACTAAGAAAGGGACGCCTGCTTGTCGCGAGTGGATCCGCTCCGACGGTGAAGATCTACTGAGAAAGAACCCAATCTAAAACCTACTGTTACAGTGCAAAATGTTTTGTTAAAGAAGGAAAATAAAGATTTAATAATTATATTTCCTATACAGCCTAATATCTTATCCAGTGGGAGCGGTAGCAATATATAGGTTCGTTCATGCTATGGAAACTAGAGTCAGTAGAGTTTGCGGATCGAAGAGATGACAACTGCACATGCTAAACTGTAAAACGAATAAGAAAAGGAAAGTCTTCTGGGAGAGCAGTAGGTCGACAGAATCCCGTTACTGCAGCTTGATAGATTAAATATTCATGCGAAGCGCGTCTGCTTCGGCTCATGGATCAAGAACGAGGTATCAGGTGTAGTGCGCCTGTTTCGGTTCATAAAAAGGGCGAACGTTTTTCATATGTAGAGCGCTTGTTTGGGCTCGTGGATTAAGAACGAGGTGTATTCTAAATTTTAGTTGAAACATCAATCACTAACGATGTCTTCTCACTAGGACGGTCACACCAGACAAACTGTTGTGTGCAATTGCCCTTATCACGATTTACTTTCTTACTTGCATAGCAAAAAAAATTTCAACGCGGGTGCGAAGCAGTTAGTGGCAGAAACTAAAAAATATTAATTGCCAGAAATCATTGTTTTTTTTTTCTCTCTTAGTAGCATAACAAGAAAAAATTTGACGTGGTTTAGAGGCAGTTTGGGGCAGAAACGTACAAAATTGCCCAAAATCATGTGCTATTAACCAATAAGAGTGCTCGTAGGATCAAAATCCCGCGCCGGTTTTTTCTGTCGGTAAACCCATAAGCAAGCATTATATTAGTGTCACTTATTCCGTTCATGCTCGGGACTCCGAGCTCTCTCAGAAACCCGAAAGAACATCCCGAAACATCCGATGTTCCCGCGCTTCAGCGTTCCAGCGGTATAATTGCTGGAAGCGGAAGACTGGGCTCCAGTGTAATCACTCTAATGGCGGCGTACATGTGATTTGTTGTAGGAGACATTGTCGCTGTTTTAGCAGTTTTATAAAGGTAAGAGAGTCTAAAAGAATACATTTTTCCTATCTATCTAAGCTATAGAATACAGATTTCCGATATCCATCTCAAATAGGAATACAGAGCTTAAATGAAATCACCGCAGGTCAGTTGCGGGTCACAGTCGCGGGTTACACGGGTCACAGCATTTAACAATCATTCTGCACGTACGTGTTAGCGGGAATATTCGCCGAGGAGCGATTTTAGAATACCGGGCCACTTATTTGCATATCTCTGAACGCTTCTTAGAACCAGTAAGACACTACCTCTCTGGAACCTCTATTTTCATTCGCCCGCTGTAAACACTACCTCTATTGTTATTCAAGGCTAGGGGCATTGTTATGACCTGTTAGCTATTGTTTTAAGAACCAATGAAGTAACTCGTTCCGAGAGGTAGTGGGCGACCCCTTAGAACGGTTTAGCTTTTGCCGAAATTGATTCACTTAGCATGAGGCGTTTTAAGTATAATTTTCAGAGGTGACCATCAAGATATCAAATAATGCTGAATAATGGCAAATAATGAAAGAAAACATGGAAATAGCAGACAAATGTTGCCTTACATACATGTTTAAACAAACCAGTTTAATAATAATAATAATAATAATAATAATAATAATAATAATAATAATAATAATAATAATAATAATAATAAACGAATATTTTAACAGGATTAACCCATCAGTACTTGAAAGTACTGTTATCTTAGGGGTCCTGTAAGATTTAAAAATTTAAAAAGGTAAAAATACAAAAAGGTTAAAAGTTTAAAAATGTTAAAACTACAATGGACAAAAACATATAAAAGCTTATGAATAAAAATTACAAATAAAAATGTTCTTTAACTTTTTGTTTAAATAGAAGCCTAGAGTTCAGATTTCTCATGTCCGACGGTAAACTGTTAAAAACGGAGGCTGCTAAAAACGAAAAACTCCGACGGCCAAACTCTAGCTTCATTTTCGGCAGTTCGATAGAGGAAAGTCTGTTCCTAGTATTGAAATTGTGATTAACTCTTTTAAAATAGTTCTTAAAAGGAGTACACACATTTCCAAGTAGACAATCAAAAACACAGAGACTGACTTTTCTTTTCAAATAACTGTCAACTGATGGAATACGGATGTCAGTCTTGTTTTCCAGTCCTGAAGATATGCAGCTTAGGCCATGATGTTCGATTTTGCGAATCAGTTGCCTGCGTGTATTTGAATAGCTTAGTGTAATTAGACTACAGTAGGTAAAAACAGGCATAATCATAGCCCTATAAATGCTTTCTGCAGCTGCACAAATAATGGAAGAACGAATTTTCCGCAGCAGATTGACTCTCCCGGCCGCTTTCTTGTAGGTTTTGTTGAAGTTGGTTTCAAAATTCAATGTAGGATCTAAATGGACACCCAAGTACTTGTAGGTAGTTGTGCTATTAATAGGTAGACCATTTATCATCAGATTGAGCTGTTTACCTTGGAGACGACTCGATCTTTTTGCAGTTCCGAAGATCATCGTTTCTGTCTTCCCTTTTTTGAGATTTATGATCAGTTCATTCTTGCGAAACCAAGTAGCCAGATTGTTGATGTCATCATTTAGATTCCTTTCGATAACATCAAAATTGTTTGAAGAAGTAAAGATCACTGTGTCGTCGGCATACGTAATGATTCTGGAAGATTGAAGAGGCTTGTGAACATCATTAAAATATATAATGAACAGCAGCGGCGCAAGAATGCTTCCTTGTGGAACCCCGGTAAAAACGGGGTTGGGTTCTGACAGAACACCATTGTATTGAATACCGGCTTAACTGCACAATACCTGGCAACTTACCTCTTTATTTACATGTCATTAAATCTATGGTATTATGCCTCTTCATTATATGGCTACAATAGTACACATGCTCTGATTGGCTGCTGAGCGGGCAAGATTTTCTTGTAATGACCGGGCATTATGAAAAATTTTCTTGGCTCGACGGCTCTTGTTGTGAGGCTGTGACGGTTATGAGCGCGAGGGCGAAAACAAAAAATACAGACTAAAGTTAACTATCTTGTCAATAACTTAAGAAGAAAAATTCTTCTGGTTTCGATTGTATGGCCGGGTTTGTTTCAGTTCAGTGAACATGACCTCGAATGACCTCTTCCGCGCGCAAGCGGATATTGAAAAACGTTTCCCTTTTTTTCAGCGCTAAAAAGGCCATATAATAAATAACTTATTAACCTCGTCCGCTCGGTCATTACAGGGAAATCTGAGACCTTGGCCTTGTTGTATTGACCTCACTATCACTCAGTCAATACATCAAGGCCTCGGTCTGAGATTTCCCTGTAATGACCTCACTCTCAGTTAATAAGTGGTATTTCTACAAAAGGCCCCAACATATGTAAATGAGGTGGACCAAAGTGGCCGGGTATTCTGCAGTTGCTCTAGTGACTTTATTTGACCTTAAAATTTGGCCATCATGACAGATAGTCCCTACAAATAAGTCAAGTTTACCTACAAATAACTTATACATTGTATCTATGAGAAGAGCTTGTATAAACGACATTACAAATTAATATTATAATCAAAGTAATTAGAAAGTTCAGTGACGTTTTCCATGTTTCCTCTGATTTGTCAAGTTTCCATGTAATGCCATAGCTTACACATGACTAGACATACCTGTACATCTGGGACCATTAACAATATTCTAGTTTTATTTTCCTGCAATTTTCGGCGCTTAGCTAAGACTGTGTTGCCATTTGCGATTGACAGACATATTAAAACTTTTACTTAATGCTTCAATGATTGCACCTGTGGTCTAGTGTGCCTGCAATACCCCTTGAATATTAAAAAGCTTGCTAAATCAAACATGCATGGGAATCCAAGAATCCCGGATTTGTTTGTTATGTCTGCATAAATCGTATGTACACTTTATCCAAAAGTAGGGTGGATTTTCCGTTGAGATTAAAAGGCGAGTCACCAACACTCGATTCTTGGTTGCATTGGTGACCATTCCATTGAGTCACAATTTTGAGCCCTGATTAGTTACACAGGGATTATGATAATATGTTCCAACAATCAAAACTCTTAAAATATAGAGGAGCTGTTACCAGGATTCATCATAATAGAAACAGTATAAGGCATTCTCTGGTAAAAATTATTTAAAAATATAGGCCTACTGTCTTTGACAGATAGAAATGTTTGATATGAAGTGTTTAAAATTTGAATATAGAAAGCAATAAGGCGTGAATTTAAATGTAAAACCTACTTGTTAAAAGAATGTTCAGAAAAATGCTAGAAGTGCTGGCTGGCATGGCTCATATGCTGTGCAAGTGATGCAAGCCATTCCAGTTAGTCCAAGTAACACATTGGTTAACCTAATAAGTGTAGAAGTCACTGGTTAGCGGGAGTAACACTTTTGTTAAACAGCACTCCTGTTAGCCTAAATAGTTTCTGGCTCCCATGGCTCTGGTGGCTTACTGGCTTGCATTAAATGTACACACACTGTCTTTCTCGATAGCATATTATTAGAAGTGTACTTTGCCTTTATGCAAATCAAAAGGTTCACTTTAGGAAGCTACCCATTCTGTTAAGGTTTTTGCCTTGTGACAAGAGCTCCCAAAATTTTTGATCCGTAGAGAAGTTGTGACTGATCAATGAGTCAAACAGTTTGGAAACTTTATTCATAAAGTTTGCATACTCTTAAAAATGTACATGTTCCAGTTACAGAGATCTTAAAAAACAATTTCAAGGATTTTCAGCCACTCTTTCCATTCAATACCTGGTACCAGAGGGGTTAAGACTTTGTGGTTGAGCCATGAACAAGCATCTCACAAGTTTTACCATAAAATCAGCAATCTCTTGATTATTGTTGTCCAGCTATCAATGTTCTTGACCCCAACAGGCATGGTGCCTGTGAGTTCCTTTTGACAGGTACAATAGTAGTGATGTCATCAGCATACTTCCCATAAAAGTTGATCTCTGAATATGGCAATAACCATCAATTATATATCATTCACTATGTGGGAAATAAAATCAATCGAAGACTGTATCTTGTGGTACACCTATTAATTCCAAGGGAAGCTTTGTGTATTCTGTTGAAAATGAACCTTTGTTTAAGATTATTATCCAATATTGACAATATTTAGAGGATAATACATGGTTGCGCAGAGATGCGAAATTTATCTTTGACTGTTTAACTCGATATCTCACCAGTGAGATATCGATTTGAACATGAGAGGAGAAATTTTATATCTCCAAGCAACCATGTATTTTTCTGTTTATTTTATAAACCTACAAATAATGAGGTTTTTGGCGATTTTCCGAAGATTTCCAACCATTTTCTGAAGATATCTGAAGATTTTGAAAATGTTGTCCAGTGGTTATACAAATGTTTCCCAACTTTTTCCGAAAGGTTCTGAATATTCCCTAAGATTTCCGAGAATATTTTGACTTTACATTGATAAACTTTGGCTCATTCAGCATTGAAACTTGGCAAACTCGTTAGCAAACATGAAAAAAATTCATATCTGAAAACAACCATGCGTTTTTCGTTTTTTTTTTTTAAACCTACTAATAACGAGGTTTTTGGCGATTTTCCGAAGATTTCCAACTATTTTCTGAAGATTTCTTAAGATTTTGAAAATGTTGTCTGGTGATCATACAAATATTTCCGACCATTTTCCAATTTTTTCCAAAAATGTCCGAATATTTCCGAAGATTACTTTCATGTTGCCTCTCTCCACCCAGGTGTTCAAATGGGTGCCAGCAAATTTCCTGCCAGCAGCCAGGCAACCCTGCGATGGACTAGCATCACACATGGCTGTCAATTAGGGCGGTTGCCAGGGAATTCCCCCGGCTACTATAAGTTTGAGCCCAGGCTACTTTGAAACAAAACCACTGGAAAGTGAAAAATGCATCAAACAAGAAAATAATATCAGGGTTTGAAATTGGGACTCACTAGTTGCCAATGCGACCAACATTTCGTCCGTGGCTACTAAAGATTATGGTCTGGTGGCGACTACATTTCTCTGTTAACAAGAATGGCAGTTGTTTTTTCAGGTATTGTGCCCTTCCAGAAATTTATTTTGGACGATCTTTGCTTAAAGCATTTAAGATAAGAAAAGAAGTCAATCTTTCCTTTTGCTTAGCTGTAAAAGATTCTGTCGCATTGGAAAATCTGCCAATGGCTGAGCGTGTTTGAAATCGCCCTTAAGTGCATTGCAAACTTTTGAGCATGGATTATGCCATGTATGCCTATGGATTGTGTCTCTGTTAAAGCTTTGTGCCATGCTTCATTGTTGATTCCTTCATAATTTCTTCGTATTTTATTTCTGATCATTTACGTTATAGCTACAACGTTAGTGGCTACAAAATCTTATATAATGTCTTTGTTTCAAATCTTGTGATAAGATTATTTTGTTTTCCTTTACGAATGTTTATTTATTCAATGCTTTGTTGGATTAACACTTATGAACTAGTCCCTCCTGAGTCTCTATTTGACTTTACGACCTAGCGACCAAAAATGTCCTTGAAAATTTAGTGACAACCCTGATAACATCTAGGGGGGGGGGGGGGGGGGGTAGAAATACACCTAGTCTTTTCAACAGAAACCGGGATAAGCTCTGGCCTGATGGGCCACTTGACTCGAATGCAGACTTTAACTTTTCTTATGGGATTGTTCTTGCTTTGCTAAAGTTGATTGACACTTGAACAAAGTACACGTCACTATCTAGCCAGTTCAGCTGGTCGAGTGACATGGAATAAGCGCTATCATTGTATTACAATTTTCCAAAGAAGACATCTGGTCATTACCAATAACAGACTTGAACGTCTTTGAAAACTCCTGTAAACTCTCATAATGAGATTGGTTTATGCTGAGTACACAGGGTTTGCACTCTCCCTGGAATTCCAGGAAAGCTCATTATAAATTCTCTTTTACGACCTGCTCCTCGAAACACTTTGGACTTTTACGTACATGGTTACTGCATTAACTCAATCAACTCCAGGGAAAAGAGTAACTTGCCATGGTAACATTATTTTGTTATAACCGTAACTGTGACACCTGTAAAACTATTAGTCTTCCAAGTTTCACTGGTCTCTGCAGCAAATTGCACAACTCAATTTTTATAATGGCCGTAAACAGAGACGCAAGTAGACGCAAGTTGTAAACTTGCGCCTACTTTGCCACACCATGCGCGCACTTGGGTTGACTTGCGTTGACATGCATTGACTTTGGTTGAGATCAAATTTTCACGCAAGTCAATGTAAGTTTTTCACACTTTGGCCGCCCCAGCAACGCAAGTCGTGTGTTTACTTCAAGTACTGAATTACAGCGCGCGCAGTAGAATTTAAATGGCTTTTTTGACAACTTGCGTGCACTTGCAAGTAAACTTGCGAGTCCGTTTGGCCACCAAACGCAAATTTGTATGCAAGTTCAACTGGCGACTACTTGCCTCCACTTGGGTTTCTGTTTGGCCAGGGATTAAATGACGTTATCATTCCCCTAATTTGCATATTTCTTAAATTTTTAATGCTTTTAACATCTCCGGAACTTATTCAGATATTTGAAAACGGGAAGCGCGATTGTGGAATTCTTAACGTTATGCCTAAAATTGCAAGGGGTGAAGATTTAATCATGGTAGCACTGTAAGACTCCGCAAATTTCTACTGGGTCAGTGCATAAATTATGGAGAAAATCGTAACAAGTACAGCTTTGCAATAAAGCGACTGTGTAATTTCCTTTTCCATGCGTACAGGCTATAACTTACCGACCAACCGGCCGATCGCTAATACCAATTTTCTGCAATCATTTCCATAGGAATACGCAGAAGCATCTTCCTTGACATCAGAGTTCACTTAACTAGCAACAACATGCCTCGCCTGAAGGGAGCCAGCTGTTACGCGCCTGTTAGCGACGAAGGAAATGTTACTCCATCTAAAGTGGCAAAGATGACAGTTTACAAGCACAGTGAACAACCACATAGTGGAATGAAGCGGTATGCATGCAAGTATTGTAACAAGTGCTTTAGCGATGTATCAGCCTGCAAGGCACATGAACGAACACATACAGTAGAGAAGTCGTACACATGCAAGCACTGTAATAAGAGCTTTAGCCAATCGTCAAATTGCAAGACACACGAACGAACACATACAGGGGAGAAGCCGTTTTCATGTAAGCATTGTAATAAGTGCTTCAGCCAATCGTCACACTGTAAAGAACACGAACGAACACATACAGGAGAGAAGCCGTTTTCATGCAAACATTGTAATAAGTGCTTCAGCGGATCGGCAAACTTTAAAAAACACGAACGAACACATACAGGAGAGAAGCCGTTTTCATGTAAGTATTGTAATAAGAGCTTTAGCGGATCGTCAAACTGTAAAGAACACGAACGAACACATACAGGAGAGAAGCCGTTTTCATGCAAACATTGCAATAAGTGCTTCAGCCAATCATCACACTGTAAAGAACAAGAACGAACACCTACAGGAGAGAAGCCGTTTTCATGCAAACATCGTAATAAGTGCTTCAGCGGATCGGCAAACTTTAAAAAACACGAACGAACACATACAGGAGAGAAGCCGTTTTCATGTAAGTATTGTAATAAGAGCTTTAGCGGATCGTCAAACTGTAAAGAACACGAACGAACACATACAGGAGAGAAGCCGTTTTCATGCAAACATTGTAATAAGTGCTTCAGGGGATCGGCAAACTTTCAAAAACACGAACGAACACATACAGGAGAGAAGCCGTTTTCATGTAAGCATTGTAATAAGAGCTTTAGCGGATCGTCAAACTGTAAAGAACACGAACGAACACATACAGGAGAGAATCCGTTTTCATGCTTCAGCCAATCGTCACAGTGCAAGAGACATGAAGAAGCACACACGGGGGTGAAACCATACTCATGCAAGCACTGCAATAAGAGCTTTACCCGATCATCAAACTGCAAGATCCATGAAAAGCGACACTCGCAAGAAAAGTCTTAAAAACAGGGACGACACCTTCAAGAACCGACGGCAACTTCCTTTGGCAAAAAGTCCCGTATGTTGTCTTCTTTCACTGAAGGAAATTCAAGCCAAGTTGAAAGCCTCACCTGTTGGATTTGTCAGGAAGAATTTAGCAGTAAGGCATGTATCGTCCATACGAGATACGTAATGCCAACGTAAATGACATTTTGAGCCAAGGAGCCCTTCTGCCGATCTGTCCCGTCTGTCGGCTTGAAATCTGTAAAAGAAACACAAATTTCCATTGGGAACGTTTCCACTGGGAAAACGGGAATACCTTTTCAGCAATTTTATTTCGGATATTTTCTATCGGAACGAACGGAAAAGTCGTGTGCATTTGGATCCCAACCCTAATTTGCGGAAATTTTTGTAAATGGTTAAAACCCCTCAAGTCTCTTTTTTACGGTGGTTTCAAAGGGACATAGATTTTCCCACTTCTTTTTTTTTTTACTTGCGACTTTCTTGCTACTTTCTTGCGACTTGCGACTTTCTTGCGACTTACTTGCGACTTTCTTGCGAGTTTCTTGCGACTTGCGACTTTCTTGCTACTTTCTTGCGACTTTCTTGCGACTTACTTGCGACTTTCTTGCGACTTAGCTGCCCGGTTACCCAGCTAAGCCGTGTGAGTCGACAGGTCAGGCTACATTGCTGAGAAACAACATGAACTCTCAGCTATGAAGTTTTTAAGTATTTTTATCTTCATTTTTGTGTGCTCTACGTCGACGGCAGTGCTTCCAACTTACTCTCCTGCAATAGTAAGGAGCACGAATGCTCAAAGTGCTTGCACTGCACAAAGAATATATGGTAGGGTTGACGATATTAGGAACCTTTAGATCGGAGTTCGATATCGAGTACGAGGACGACTTTCGAATTTCAATCCAGTTACGTTCCCAGAGCCCTCACCCCTCCCTATTGCTGATTTGATTTGGTATGAGGTTGTTTTCAAATGTGATAAGCGAAAGCATAAGCACTACGGGTAAACAGTCGTATTCGTACTCAATCTCGTGTTCGTGCTCCGATCTGAAGGTCTCTTTTGCTACAGCCAGTGTTAAGATTTTATCAGCTGGTCTGATTTTACCTAATCTCCTATGCAGACATTCTTTTGGCTCGTCATGCACTCCACCGCAACGTTCGTCGAGGAGGAGTGCGTGACGAAGCAAAACTAGCAGACTGTTGAATCAGTCCGTTAGGAAAAGTGAATTGTTAGTTACTGAAATGTTGAGTTTATAGTGAGTTCTTTTTTCATATGGCGACCTTTTATACAGTGAAAGAGGTTTGTTAAACCAGAGAGTGTTTCTAAAGTTATTCTGTAATGTTACATGTTGCAGTTTGTCTATAATTTTCCCATACATACGGGAATCATGATAATTCTCCGTAAGTAAAACTAAAATAGTAACCGTTTATATAGGTGTTTTCTGTTTTGTATATTTTCCGTTCAAAATTCCTGAGTTACAATTAATAAACTTACATATGCTTTAGTTGATTACATGTCAGTTACAATTGATGAAGGAGCTAGAAAACAGCGTTCGAGGTTACTTTCCCCAAAGTCATTACTTATATGTAGCATAGATAGTGACACTTAATTGAAAGCGAAAAATAAGGCAGATAATTAATCTTCCTTGAAATTTTCAAAACTGTCACAGTGTTAGAACTACGGTAAAACTGTCACCTCAACATTATGGACAATAAATTCGCTAACATTAAAACAATTAAGACTGACGTTACCAGTGATACATTTAACACTTAAAACACTCGTACAGACCATACGAATCTTACGTTGCGTTACAGATTACGTCTTTTTCATGTTCCAAACTCCCGTTACCATTGCTTTCAAACCATCAACGGGCGAGAATTCTTTCAGTTGTTGAATTAAAAAAATAGAACTTGGTTATCCCTTCAAAGACTCAGTCTGAGAGTCTGGGGACTCTCTCTTGAGCGGTGACGTCGACTTTGCGCGGTTTTTACGACTATTTTGCTTTATGCAAAACAGGGGTTTAGATGGGGCTTTTTCCGTTCCTGTTAAGGAGGCTCACAACGGTTTCCAGCAATTTCGAGCTCTTAAACTTTGATGGGCCAGTACTACAAATCTTTATCAGGTGCTGCTACAATAATGATATCAAACAAATTTCCAATCAAATTCCCAATGGTCATTTTCATGACGTCATTGGTTACTATAGCAACAGTTTGACGTGTTAAAAGCACCCTTTATTTTCCCTTTAAGTGCTTATAACTCAAAAACGAGTCCGGTGACCCCCATTTTTTATTATTGAATAATGCTTGGCATGTTAGGGTACAACTTTTTGCAAAGTTTAAAAAATTTCTCCGGAGCGGGTTCAGAGCCACCTTAAATTTCCGAAAATTTAAGTTGATCGATAATCCAGATTAATGAATTGTTTTTACCATTTGTTCGTAGTGTTCGTAAACGGGGTTGACAACTTCAGTTACTACAAAGTTTGCATTTTGACCGTACGTTTCAAAAATCGTCCTGACCGTAAATTCAAAGGAATTTAATTTACGTCGAGGTGGCGAATAATATGAATCGTCTCGAATCTTCGCCAAAATGTTGATTATTGATTCACAGTTAACACTCAAGCAATTGTTTTGTTGACTGTGTTAATTGGAGGATTGTTCACTGATTGTTTGGGCTTGTGGATCATATTAATTAGTGGCCGGGTATTCTAAATTTTAGCCGAAACCAGCATCAATCAGGCAATCACCAACAATGTCAGTCTTTTTACTCGGACGGTCACACCAGACAAACTGTTGTGTGCAATTGCCCTTTTCACGTTTTACTTTTTTACTTGCATAACAATAAATTCACCTCGGTTGCGAAACAGTTTCCGGTAGAAACTACAAAATTGCCCGAGATCCTTGGTTTTTGGTGAATGATCTCATTCGCTCCTGGGTCTCTATAAAGGCTTTTCTCGCGTCCCAACATGCTGCGTTAGGTTTTAGTACCTGCAAACCCATAGAAAGTGTGTTAATTTTAATACTTGTTAAAACAAGCATTGGCGTCGCTTATTTCTGCCCAAGCTCGGCACC
Source organism: Meandrina meandrites (assembly GCA_963693305.1). NCBI lineage: Eukaryota > Metazoa > Cnidaria > Anthozoa > Scleractinia > Meandrinidae > Meandrina > Meandrina meandrites. The sequence goes on from OY855908.1 coordinate 29,276,164, forward strand.
TCCGATGTTCCCGCTCTTCAGCGTTCCAGCATTCCAGCATTCCAGCGGTATAGTTTTCGGACGCTGAAGACTGGGCCCCAGTGTACTTGTTGTAATGGCGGCGTACATGTGTGATTTGTTGTAGAAGACGCTGTCGCCGTTTTAACGGTTTTATAAAGGTAAGAGAGTCTTTTAGAATACATTTTTCCCTATCCAGAGCTGTTGAATACAGATCACCGATATCAATGTCACTGAATAGGAGTACACAGCTCGAAATAACCGCAGATCAGTCGCCGCTCGCCGGTCACAAAACAATCATTCTCCTAATGTAGTGTAGGAATATTCGCCGAGATTCACTTAGTCTGAGCCGTTTTTAGTATAATTTTTGGAGGTGGCTATCAAGATATCATAAAAGGCAAAATAACGAAAGAAAAAATATAAATAGCAGACATAACTGTTGCCTTGCATACATGTTACAAACAGGGTTAATATACATTGATTGATTGCAAATCAAAGGGAACAGAAGAAACATTTCAAACATGATAATCACCCGGTATTTTTTTTTGACCCTTGCTAACTTATCTTCTTGAAATGAGTGGCTCTGGTCTGAAGAGAATTAAAATTTTAGTCACTATGACACAGTTTGTCATTGTGCTGGATATTTTGCATATGGTAATACCAAGCCTGGACAGTATCAATAAACCAATAATCAATATCAGTCGATATCGATTCCAATAACAATCGATAGAAATCGATAAAGAAGTGAAGCCTTGAGTTTGATTGATATTGATTTCATAACGATAACCATAACAATTGATTTATCGAATGTTATTGATTATTACTGATTGTTATCAGAAATGAATCTGAATAAGTGAATGATTTTACAAGTTAATCATTGACACAATGTTGTCTGTATGGTTCTATTGAGTCATTCAATCATCATAGTATGTAATTGTTTCACAAAATACTATCAGAACAAAAACGATAACAGGAACAATTTGGTATTTTTGTTGATCTTCAGCTTAAGCAGAGTTCATAATACAGGAAGAAGTAGTAGTTGCGGCCAAAGTAGTGGCGTGCAATCCTCGGCTAGTCTCGTTATAGCAATGCCATAAAGATGAAGCAGAATAAATAGCAAAATCAGTTTTTTTATGATTTCAATTAGTTGATATAATATAAAAAAAATTAAGAATAAAGCACAAAGTATGCCTGGAGTAAGCAAGAAATAAAAAAAAATCCAGGAGCACAGCAGGAAATATGATATCTTATGCCAAAAGTGGAGGGCTACAATTGTTCATGCATATATTGCATTGAGTTTGCCGATTTGCTATGCAGGATTGCCACAAGAGATGTACAGGAAGCAGTAGATAATGCTTGAATTAGTGGACATGTGAAATATTTTAAAATGCCAGAAAACCAAGTGGAATGAACACTCTGCCTTGACTAGATGATGACTAAATGCCAATTAATGGCTTTCTCACATATAGAGGATATTACATGGTGGTTCAAAGATATGAATTTTATGTTCGAGTGGCAGAAATGAGTGAGATATCATTTTTGCCACGAGAACATAAAAATCATATCTTTGAGCCAACGTGTAATGTTCGTTTTATCATATGGAGACCAGATGTGGTTGATATCGCCGATTTTTATTTCATTGTTTTCGAATAATCGAGCCAGCTCTACAAATTACTGTTCGTCTTCATAGAAAACACGAAGCACCTGTGTCGGGGATATACAAACACTAACTAAATTCTAATCAAACAACATACATGAAATACTTGTTAACTAAATAACGTAACACATAAGAACTGAAAACGTCACTTTGACTTGAATCCGAGGCGGCAATGTCTTGACGGCCGATAGGTTTCGACTGCTTTTTTCTTCTTCTTTACAACATCTTGCACTTTGCGAAATTCTTTCTTTTTCCTCGCTTAGTTAAACAAATTAAACCTGATTGTCGATGCTTGCTAACAATAACAAAGGACACAAGAAACCAAGTTCATTCAACAAAGTAGAAAAGGCACTAGTCGTGACGTCAATGAGTGATATGACACTTGCAAGCGTGTCATACGGAAAATACGCCACTTGGGTCCCGGATGGAGTGGCGTATGGATTCTACGAGTGGTTTAGTTCCCAGTAAAACACTCTCTTCCATATAATGAATTTGTTTACTAGATAGCAACGCCAGTCTTCAGTAATATGTTTGAAACAAATATTGCTTTGGATTATTCAATCATTATCAATTGTTTTTGTTTTTTGCCAATCCATATTTTTCTTCTGTGAGTTCAATATTGTTATTAATTACTGATATCAATCGATAGCAATCAGCAATTGATATTGATTGATTTCCAAATATCGATTTCTACAGATTGACCACGCCTGGGGTAATAACAAAAATAGATTAGTCTCTCTTGTTGTACTTGCAATTGATTGAAAATTAATACTGAGCAAAGTCTATGAGAAGAATGCTAAAACATCACATACCCCTGTGGCCCATCATAAGCAGCAACCCCCTTGTGTTTAATAGCCTGCCCCCAACAAAACCTTTACACTGACAGCTGGTATAATTTGCTCTTGAAAATGAGGGGTGGTACATGGACTAGGTCCATGAGGTGGTCAATGGACTGTGTCCACAGGGGTTGTCGTCATATCTGGTTTGCTATTCACGCTAACCAAAGTGCCAGTCTGTAGTCTGCATTTGTTGACACTGACTTTTTGCAGGTCTTTTTGGTGTTAAAAGGCCTAGGTAATCATTTTCCAAAATTCCTAGTGTTCCAGATATTGTGATAGTGATTCCTTTCAAATAAAAGAAAATTTCAGTCATTAAAATTTCTGCCATGTTTGCTAGTGACAGTGGCTTTGTAGGCAAAGTCTGACAATGTTGTTCACAGGACATGTGAGGGCATAGGACTTTATTTCTGCAGTTGCATGATTTATTGGACTTTGACTCAACACCAATGTCAGTGATAAAGCCACTGTTACTATGACACTAAGCAAAAGGGAAGTTAATATTGACGTGCAGACCAAAGTTTGAAAACTCAGTTCAACAACCACAAGCTTTCATTGAAGCGTCACAAGCATTTACACAACACTGGGCTATTAAAATACGTCTGGGACCTAAAGGACCAATTTCTCAATCAAGTGTCAGTTTTCATGTAAGCAAGTCCATTGAAGGGAAACCAGTCACACTGCAATAATTATTATCAAGGCTGATTAAATTAAGAAAGGCAGAATAAAATTTCATATCATAAAGGCTGAATAAATTAAGAAAGGCTGAATATAGCTTCATATAATTTATTGCCCATTAAGTTACCAATGCTCAAACCAATGTACCACATGATTGACGTTTATGTATTGTTTCCTTTGTTCCGTTTTATTGGTTAATTTGATTACTTGATTTTTTGCCCTATCTGGATTTGCATCAGTATATTTTACCCGTTTACATGTTTGCAAGCCAACATTTGCACATTCTTTTAAATGTTTTATTTTGTTGTTTTGCCTTTCGTGATATTCATCTCTGAAAATTATACTAAAACAATTATTTGCCTCATTCATAGTGAATCTCAGGGAATAATAGTTATTGTTAAATATTGATGATGTATGGGTTGTTTTCTGGGAGGTGTGGTGGCCTAATGGTTAGTGTGCTTGACTCCGCATTGAGCGGACTGGATTCGAGCCCTGGCTAGAATCAGTTCATTGTGCTCTTGTGTAAGACAATTAGCTCTCGTGGTGCATCTCTCTGCCCAGGTGTATAACTGGGTACTGGTGAATTTCTTGCTGGGGTAACCCTGCAATGGTTCAGCCTCACATCTATTGGGGAGGAGGGGAGACATACTGATAAACTTAAAATACTAGTAAAAATGTTCTTGTAATCTCTATTTCGGATCATTCCAAGGCCATTCTTTATTACTTTCCTAAACACCCAAGCTTCAACGCATTCAAAAGTCTGCAGTACGTCTTGCCATGAGATGCAAACTTTCAGAAAGTGTGATACCATTTTAAAGGAACCAAGACTTGCTCCCAGTTGAGCGCAGAAATGATTTTAAGATTCTACTTATAATTTATAAAATCTTGCATGACCAATCCACTGACTACCTGGAATCTCTTATTTAGGAATGTTGTCCACCGAAGTTACGATGGGCAGTTACGATGGCAGCGCTTTTTCTTTTGCCGCACCAAAAGTCCATACCCGGGGACATTAAGAAAGCAAAGACCTTTTAGCTCTGTTTCAAAAATAGTCTTGGCGCACAACCTGTCACAAGTTTTACTTTACTTTACATAGGTATTCGCTTTGTAATTTTCTTCATAAAAATTCAAGGCTGTTTTCTTTTTATATCGTGAGAAGTTGACAACTCTCTCTCTCTCTAGTTTTCCAAACGTTCACAACAATTTCTACCTGGTCGTTTCATAAATTATGAAAACAATGTATCAAGGATAGTTTTGAAATACAGAGAGTGTGTACCAGGGCTCCTTCCCCTTTCCTTGTTCTCTCCATGAGTACAGGTTTTGACTGACCGACCCACCGCCTGATCACTGATACCAATTTTCTGCAATCATTTTCTTAGGAATACGCAGAAGCATCCACCTTGACATCAGAGTTTACTTAACTAACAACGCCATGCCTCGCCTGAAGGGTGCCAAATGTTACGCTCCTGCTGGCGATAACGAAAATGTTACTGGACATGAAGTGATAGGGAATATGCCAGTTTACAAGCATCGTGAACAAACACATAGTGGATTGAAGCGGTATGCATGCAAGTATTGTAAAAAGCGTTTTAACCATTCAAAAGATTGCAAGAACCATGAACGAACACATACAGGAGAGAAGCCGTACACATGCAAGCACTGTAATAAGAGCTTTAGCCGGTCGTCAAATTGCAAGACTCACGAACGAACACATACAGGGGAGAAGCCGTTTTCATGCAAGCATTGCAATAAGTGCTTTAGCACTTTGACTCATCGCAAGACACACGAACGAACACATACAGGAGAGAAGCCGTTTTCATGTAAGCATTGTAAAAAGAGCTTTAGCGCTGTATCAGCCCGTAAGACACATGAACGAACACATACAGGAGAGAAGCCGTTTTCATGTAAGCATTGTAAAAAGAGGTTTAGCGATGTATCAGCCCGTAAGAAACATGAACGGACACATACAGGAGAGAAGCCGTTTTCATGTAAGCATTGTAATAAGTGCTTTAGCATCTCGACGAATTGCAAGACGCACGAACGAACACATACAGGAGAGAAGCCGTACACATGCAAGCACTGTAAAAAGAGCTTTAGCGATGTATCAGCCTGCAAGGCACATGAACGATTACATACAGGAGAGAAGCCGTACATATGCAAGCACTGTAATAAGAGCTTTAGCGAATCGTCAAGTTGCAGGAAACATGAACGAACACATACAGGAGAGAAGCCGTTTTCATGCAAGCACTGTAATAAGAGCTTTAGTCAATCGTCAAATTGCATGAAACACGAACGAACACATACAGGAGAGAAGCCGTTTTCATGCAAGCATTGTAATAAGAGCTTTAGCCAATCGTCAAATTGCAAGACACACGAACGAACACATACAGGAGAGAAGCCGTTTTCATGCAAACATTGTAATGAGTGCTTCACCCAATCGTCACTTTGCAAGAGACATGACCGAACACACACGGGGGTGAAACCATACTCATGCAAGCACTGTAATAAGAGCTTTACCCGATCATCAAACTGCAAGACCCATGAAAAGCGACACCTTCAAGAACCAACAGCAACTTCCTTTGGGAAAAAGTCCCGTATATTGTCCTCCTTGACTGAAGTGAATTCAAGCCAAGTTGAAAGCCTCACCTGTTGGATTTGTCAGGAAGAATTTAGCAGTAAGGCATGTATCGTCCAACATTACGATGATCATATGAGAAATGTAATGCCAACGTAAATGACATTTTGAGCCAAGGAGCCCTTCTGTCGATCTGTCCCGTCTGTCGGCTTGAAATCTGTAAAAGAAACACAAATTCCCATTGGGTACGTTTCCACTGGGAAAACGGGAATACCTTTTCAGCAATTTTATTTCCGATATTTTCTATCGGAACGAACGGAAAAGTCGTGTTCCATTTGCATCCCAACCCTAATTTGCGGAAATTTTTGTAAATGGTTAAACCCCACAGGTCTCTTTTTTTTTTCTTCTTCTTCTTCTTCTTCTTCCTCTTGGGTTAATTTCTACCTTTTGTCACCTTTTCAAGCATACATGTAATATATCAGCGAATTTTTTTGCAGCTGCCATAAACGCTGCCATGATAAAGCGCTTGTTGATTTGCAGTTTGAGCTTGTATTATCATGTGATTACACATTGATAAATTTGTTTTGCTCATTTTGTCATTTTCTGTGGCAAGGTTTTCTATTAAGTGTGACGTTATTTTCAACAAACGTGTACAAATAGGAATGCGCGTATTTAGCAGGTTTAGACTTTTAATGAAGACGTTGTTAGACTGACAGATGAAAAAAGCTCGTTCACTAATTACCCGTTTCACGTTATCTCAATGTTTTTCGTCTTTTTCTTTTCTTCTTATCAAGCGGCTTGTCAGTGACAGGTTTATAAAAATGAGATAAAAGCTTTTCTTGTTGCTCACGCCATTTATTTAAATCGGAGACAGCATTTAAAAGATCTCATTATTATGATTCATTATTTTATCTTTATTATTATTCTCATTATTCTGATATCTATAAGCTATCATTGTTTGGGTAAAGTAGATGTGCTGTTAGCTAACCTTATTAGACTTACTGGTATTGGATATAAGTATTTGAAAAACCTGCAATGCCCGATTCCCTGTATGACGCTCGCCTGCAGGGATTCACGGTAGTTGTATTCATCGTTGCTAAGTCTTGTGCATGGTTTGATGAATACATCTACCATGATTCCCTGCAGGCGCGCGCCATAGAGGGAATCGGGCATTAGCATGTTAATGGATTCTGTGTACAGTGCAGTCTTATCATTAGTTTTAAAAAATTAAAAAAAATTAAAAAGTAGATTATTGTATTAGTTTTCAATTTCGTGCGTTACGGCTTCGTTTCATGTGTCTCATGTCCACGTGTTTAATGCTCAAAGTGCTTGCACTGTACAAAGAATATATGGTAGGGTGGACGCTATTAGGGACCTTTAGATCGGAGTACGATATCGAGTACGAGGACGGCTTTCGAATTTCAATTCAGTTACGTTCCCAGAGCCCTCACCCCTCTCTATTGCTGACCAGATGAAAAGAGATTTGGTATGAGGTTGTTTTCAAATGTGATAAGCGAAAGCATAAGCACTACGTGTAAACAGTCGTGTTCCTGCTCCGATCTGAAGGTCTCTTTTGCTTCAGCCAGTGTTAGGATTTTATCACCTGGTCTGATTTTACCTAACCTCCTATGCAGACATTTCTTTGGCTCGTCACGCACTCCACCGCAACATTCGCCGAGGAGGAGTGCGTGACGAACCAAAAGTAGCAGACTGTTGAATCAGTCCGTTAGGAAAAGTGAATTGTTAGTTACCGGTATTGTTGAGTTTATATTGAGTTCTTGTTTCATATGGCGACCTTTCATATAGTGAAAGAGGTTTATTTATTTAGTAAAACTAAAATAGTAACCGTTTATATAGGTGTTCTCTGTTTTGTATATTTTCCTTTGAAAATTCCTGAGTTGCAATTAATAAACCTACATATGTTTAAGTTAATTACTTGTCAGTTCCAATTGATGAAGGAGCTACAAAACAGCGTTCAAGGTTATTTTTCCCAAAATCATTACTTATATGTAGCATAGCTACATATAAGTCCAGAACTTTGCCTGTAGGATTGTTTGTGGGGCCCAGAAATACGACCATGTGACTCCCCTTCTCAGGCAACTCAACTGGCTCCCAGTAAAACAACACTTATATTATCGTGATTCAATTGTGGCATTTAAATGTATGAATTGCCTTGCCCCGGAGTACCTGTCTGATCAGTTCACTAAGCGCTCATCCATATCAACCTACAAAACCAGAAACTCGCAGTTGTTAAACATTCCTCTTTTTAGAACTGCAGGTGGACAAAGAACCTTTTATTATAGAATAGTATCGATCTGGAACGCCCTGCCGCAAAATTTAAAGTTAAGCCAGTCGTTAGCGCAATTCAGGAACAAATTGAGGAAGACACTTTTAATGAATTGTCATTAGCTTAACTTAGTTTAACTTTAGGAATATAACTTTTGCAATTAATTTTGAATATTTATTAGCGGAGCTCCAGCGCGCGAAGCGCGCCAGCGGAGCACCATGGGTAAGAAAATTTGGTAAACCACCAAGCCGAGAAAATTTGGTAATCACGTGACCGTACGTCCGTCCGTCCGTCCGTCCGTACAGACTCTGGGGGAGGGGGAGGGGAGTCACAGAACAATTACCGCTTTGGTTACTGTTAAATCTTTGATATTGAACTTCCATGTCATGGTCAATTGACAGCTGTCAAAACAAGGTATCCGCTGACCAGTATCACATGACCATATCGCGGGCTCAGGCGTAGAGCTAATCGAGGGGACGTCTTTTTTGGAAGTTGACCGCTGACCAGGTAATGGTTTTCCAATTGATCGCGGGCTCAAGTACTCAGTTTTTACTTAGCCTGATAATTTTATCATCGCGTAAATTCAGATTTAAATAAAGGGCAAGGTAAATAACCCGCAAGCTCTGCTTTTAGGCTTAGCTAAATCTATTTTAGAAATACAGTATTTAGTTTAGTTTTTTTCACATGTTAAATAAATGATCTGGACATTTCATTTCAACTTAAACGAAGCGATTGTTCGAAAAGGCGGTAAATCTTTGGTACGCTGTTCACCTTTAAAGCTGAATGAAAGATGCGAAGAAAGCTGCTGGCGAACATCAATTTTCGCGAGTATTTCTCGCTTTATTTACTCATGCACATCATGGAAACTTATGCCAAATGATTTAGGACAACCTCTTAACGGGAAGATCCGAAATAATTGCCGATTTGAACATGATATACTGGATAACAAGTCAAAAAGAGCGCGATGTCCAGGGTTCGACCTGCGGCTGAGCAAGGCTGAATATCACTGAATTGAGCTCAAACAAAAGTGAATTCAGAGCCGATCAAGTTCACTGAAGTGAAGGATAAAAGACTGTTAAAGGCTACACCGATGGAAAGGAAGAAATTGTTGTTCGGTGATAATTCATATAATGAATATGTCGCTGGTGTTGGACTAAGCTTGCAACGAGACTGCCGTGTTCGTGTCCGATATTATTGGGCTGGTTTGAAAGCTTTGCCCTACAGAATTTATAAGCCTTCTTCAATAATGAGGTAACAAACGTAAATGTATGCACTAAGCATAAGCCTAATTTTATATTGAGAGAATTTATATATTTCATTAATGAATGAATTTGAAGTTGTGTAGGTTTTCAGATCTTCACGTAAATATTTATCAAGCCTGTTCATGTTTGTACATTTTACACATTTATTTTGTTTAGTAAATATTTTGTTTAGACTAATTATTTTCAGTTTTAGTTAGTGGAGTTAACTGTGATGTTCATTATTGGATTTTGAAAACAAATTATTTAGCTTCACAGATCAAAATCACGATTTCGGCTCGCTTGCATTTGTTTTGTTTCTCTTATCTCTGCTTATTAGTGAGTGTGTTGAATTTGCCGGTTTCGTTTCGAGTTACCTGTGCTAGGCTGAGTGGGTTCAGACTTAACCTACCGCATATTTACTTACCAGAAATGAAGAAAATTCATTCAGTTCTCTACATAAAATTCTCTTAGGCATTTTAATAGCAACGCGTACGATGAAACAGAATTAGTAAATCATGCAACCAAACCGCAACGAAAAGGAAGACAGTTCAAAACAGTCAAAACAACATTGTAAGCTTATTCTAAGTTAGCGTGCACCAGTTTCCAAATCACAAACTGCCACAATTCTTACACAAAAACTGCTTTAAAATGACTTACATAACCGGCACCATCAATTTGCAGAGTTTGTTTTGCCGCCGTGATTTTCTCAGTTTGCCGTGCCGTGAGTTCATTTTGTTTACTGTGTTAAGCAGCGAGTTCACTTTGTTTTCTGTTTTTGCCTTGAGTTGATTTTCTTGCTCTGATGGTTTTGTAGTAATAAAAACAAGGTCAAGGTTCTTTTTACATTGAATAACTCATAGAGGTCCTAGAGGTGTATTACGAATTAGTGTACAGTAAACGTTGTAAAAAGTTTGACTAAGATTTGTTTTGCACCTACGTGCATACGTGAGGAACCCAATAAAGTGCACTCGTCAATTTCAATTTTAGAACCTGTCACTAAAGGCAGGAAAATTTATACGGGTTAACCACGAAATATATTGACGTCGCTTTCGTCAACAAAATCATGAGAGGTTTTTTGTACCTATATGGGCCACCGTATAAGCTAAGAAATATAGTGTGGTTTCTTATTTGGTAACACTGTAATTTACTCGAGCAAAAAAAAGATAAATGCATGGGAGCTCCGCTTTTAGGCTTGCCTAAATGTATATATCATTTATCTATTTCACTGAAAAGCCCCGTGGGGACGTGAAATAAAATGTATGTATGTATGTATAGATAGTGACACTTAATTGAAAGCGAAAAATAAGGCAGATAATTAATCCTCCTTGAAATTTTCAAAACTGTCACAGTGTTAGAACTACGGTAAAACTGTCACCTCGACTTCAAACGCTTCTTTGCTATTATTGACATTATTAACAATAGACTCGCCAAGATTAAAAACAAGTAAGGCTGGCGATACAAGTGATACGTTTAACACTTAAAATACTTGTACAGACCATAGAAATGCCGGCAAAGAATGTTCAGTTGAATTTCACGAAAATTACGTTGCGTTACAAATTACGTCTTTTTCATGTTCCAAACTCCCGTTACCAGGTTACCATTGCTTTCAAACAATCAGAGGGCGAGAATTCTTTCAGTTGTTGATTTAAAAAAAAAATAAAACTCAATTATCCCTTCAAAGACTCAGTACCCAGGCGTCCTCGGCTCGGCTGAGTCTTTGAAGGGATAATTGAGTTCTATTTTTTTTTCTTGAGCGGTGACGTCGGCTTTGCGGGGTTTTCATATTTGATTGCTGTGCTAGGTCACGTGCGATGTTATTGATTTGCCTCGACATCTGTATTTATGCCAACGTGCTTATATTTTCAAATTGCGGTCTGATTGAATTAATTTAACTATTTGCGGCATGTAAGTTGAAAAACTAAGCGTTATCTCTCAGGAAATGCAGAATGATAACAATATGCTCCGTGTTGTTTGAACAGCCAGCTCTTAGTTTTTTGATCTCTAACTGGAAAATGCCTATTACATTGTATTTTAACTCAACTCAAGCTATCATGAATGGGCATCTCAAGCGTCTATAACGCGCTATTATTGTCAAACTAATATATAACGTAAAAGGAAGATGTAAGTGTTAAGCAATTTCCTTTCAAGAGATCGATAATGATAAACTGAATGTAGCCGTTTTTTTAGCTTTGAACTTCATTCAAACTCGTATTCTCCCCTGTCATTAATTATCACACTCTAAGTGTATGTAACTAGCCCTGTACTGTACAACATTTGAGTTACCAGTTAGTAGTTCTACGAGATTTATTCAACAGTAAAGAAGATAGAAAAGTTCCAGATCTGTGTTTGTCCTTAACTGTGAGCTGCTCGACTGACAAGAAACAACCACCCTGTACTTCTGGCATTTAAGTAATAGCGTGTTCTTTGCAGCAAGACTGTGCTCTGCCAAGCTTTTCCCAACCAAGTCCGTTCGTCCGTTTATATTATCCGTCCATTGCCAGCGCCCCAGATGAGAATTCATATTCATCCCGAAAAAGCGCAATATCGCCGAAAACCCTTTCGTAACAGTTGTTCCATGCTACGGAAACTAGACACAGTAGAGTTTGAGGATCGAAGACATAACAACTGAACATGCTAAACTGCAAAACAAATAAGAAAAGAAAAATCTTCTGGGAGCGTAGCAGGTCGACAGAATCTCGTTATCTTAGAATGAAGTGATAAGACGTAAATGCTGATCCACCCGGATTAACCCTATTCAGACCGGGCTTTTTTGGATCTTTTCAGACCGGGGGGGGGCGGATTCCGCCCCCCCTCCGTAACTTCCAGAATATTTAAGGAATCGCAATAAAACTTACAGGATATATAGTATGTCCAAAAATCTATCTTTTTATATACGTCACGTGCAGTGTTGACGTCACATCACGTGACGATTACATCATGATGTCAAAACAGCCGCCATCTTGGATCCGCCATCTTGGATTTCAAAATTTTTCCAAAACATCAGAAAACCGCCCAAAATTACTGAAAAATACTCAAAATCTATAAAACAGTGCAAAAAACCTAAAAGAGGTGAAAATAGTTGAATTAAAGTTATTTTTTATTAATGGAAACACAAAAATTACAAATTTGGAAAAATATGCCTGTCAAAATGACGTTGCCATGGTAACGTCAAGTTCCAGACACAACAACCCATCCTACCAATTTATTGCCAGATAAATTTCAGAAAAACTCGTTAAGTTTGGCAGCGTTTGGTTGAATCTTGAAAAAGTTATAAACGTTCAAAGTCAGCGCGGGCACTTTCCGCCCCCCCCCCCCCCCGGTCTGGATAGGGTTAAATATTCACGTGGAGCGCGCCTGTTTCGGCTTATGGATCAAGAACGAGGTATGCTCATGTGCAGCGCGCTTGTTTGGGCTTGTGGATCATACACATAAATTAGTGGCCGCGTATTCTAAATTTTAGCCGGAACCAGCATCCATCAGGCAATCACCAACAATGTCAATCTTTTTACTCGCAGACAAACTGTTGTGTGCAATTGCCCTTTTCACGATTTACTTTCTTACTTGCATAACAATAAATATTCACCGCGGTTGTGAAACAGTTTCCGGTAGAAACTACAAAATTGCCCGAGATCATTGTTTTTGGTGAATGATCTCTCTCGCTCCTGTCTCACGCGTTTTCCGCGTCCTCCCAGCATCCCACGTTAGGTTTTAGTACCTGTAAACCCATAGAAAGTGTGGCCTATTGTAATTTTAATTTTGATTTTAATGCTTGTTTAAGCAAGCATTAGCGTCCCTTATTTCTGCCCTAGCTCGGAACTCCGGGCGAAACCTCCGATGTTCCCGCGCTTCAGCGTTCCAGCATTCTAGCGGTATAGTTTTCGGACGCCAAAGACTGGGCCCCAGTGTAGTTACTTTAATGGCGGCCCACATGTGATTTGTTGTAGAAGACGTTGTTGCTGTTTGAACGGTTTTATGAAGGTAAGAGAGTCTTTTAAAATACATTTTTCCTATCCAGAGCTGTAGAATACAGATCACCTATATCGATGTTACTGAGTAGGAGTACACAGCTCGAAATAACCGCAGATCAGTCGGCGATTGCGGGTCACATAACAAATAAACAATCATTCACGCCGAGATTCACTTTGCCACGGTCGTTTTTAGTATTATTTTTGGAATTGACTATCAAGATATCATAAAAGGCAAAAAAACGAAAGAAAAAAAATGTAAATACAATGTAGCAGACATAACTGTTGACTTGCTTACATGTTACAAACAGGTTTAATATACATAATTGATTGCAACTCAGACAGAACAGAAGAAACATTTCAAACATGATTATCACCCGGTACTTTTTTTGACCCTTGCTAACTTATCTTCTTGAAATGAGCGGCTCTGGTCTGAAGAGAATTTAAAGTTTACTCACTATGACATAGTTTTTCATTGTGCTGGATATTTTGCATCTGGTAATACCAGGTGTAGACAAATTATCAATAATCATCATCAATCAATATCGATTCCAATACCAATCGATAGAAATCGAAAAAGCAATTAAGTTGTGAGTTTGAATGATATTGATTTCCGATAGAAATCCATAACGACTGGTTTATCAAATGTTATTGATTATTACTGATTGTTATCGGAAACGATTTTTGTCATAATTTTTACAAGTTAATCATTGACACAATGTTGTGTGTATGGTTTTATTGAGTCATTCAATCATCATAGTATGCAATTGTTTCACAATAATCAACAAAATACTATTAGAACAAAAACGATAACAGGAACAATTTGGTATTTTTGTTGATCTTCAGCTTCAGCACAGTTCATAATACAGGAAGAAGTAGAGGTTGTGGCTAAAGTAGCAGTGTGAAACCCTCAGCTAGTCTTGTTATAGCAATACCATAAAGATGAAGGAGAATAACTAGAATAATCAGCATTTTTGTGATTTCAATTAGTTGATATAAAAAAAATAAATAAATAAGAATAAAGCACAGAGTATGCCTGGAGTATGCAAGAAATAAAAAATAATCCATTAGCACAGCAAAAAATATGATATCTTATGCCAGAAGTGGAGGGATACAATTGTCCATGCCTATATTGCATTGAGTTGGCCGATTCCCTATGTGGGATTGCCACAAAAGACATGCAGAAAGCAGTAGATAATGCTGGAATGAGTAGACATGAAAAATATTTTTAAATGCCAGATAACCAAGTGAAATGAACACTCTGCCTTGACTAGATGATGACTAACTGCTTAACGATTAGTGCCTTTCTCATAGTATTTGTTTACTAGAGAGCAACGCCAGTTATATTGCTTTGGATTATTCGATCATTATCAATTGTTATCGCTTTTTGCCAATTCTTTTTTTTTTTCTGTGAGTTCAATATTGTTATCGATTACCAATATCAATCATTATTATACATTAGAATTACTTTGAAGCATGTGACTGGTCATGAGTATCCAGTCAATATACAGTAGCATGTGAACTTGACATGATAACCCAATACCTGCAGCAGATATTGGGTTATCATGTCGAGTTCAAAGTCTGCCTAGTTTCCAAGCCCCTTCTCCGTGTAGTGCTGCCAAACTTTTGAAAATATGGCTAAGCGATTTGCTTCCATTTCCGAAGAGGAATTGAAAGTTTTGATCGAGAACAAAGATTTTAAAAACACGAAGAGAACAACAAAAACAAGTGTAAAAATTCTGAATGATTATTTGAGGGAGAAGAACCTGGAGAAACCACAAGATAAAACCACTTTGGTCAATGTTCCGACAAAGTTTTACGCCAGCGCGAGAAAAAGTGATGGCAGCCTGTACTCAAAAACTTCCATGACTTCTTTACGATTTTGACTCAACAGGCATTTCAAGACAAAAGGAACTGACATTATGAAAGACCCAGAATTCGCAGAGGCGTTTTGCACTTTTTTATTAAACTTATCCATGTAAGTGCACACTTTGAATTCAAGCCATTTTGCATCAGATAAAAGCCTTCCTTTGCAAACTGTTTGAAAACGTATAATAAAGCAATTATTGAATTCGGTTTTCGCATGTTATTGATTTCCGATAGAAATCCATAATGATTGATTTATCGGTTTTGATAATTCACGGTAACATGCTCAACCTCATCCAATAATTGTTTAATAGCAATCAGCAATTGATGTTGATTGATTTCCAAATATCGATTTTTACCGATTGACTATGCCTGGGGTAATAACAAAAATAGGTTAGTCTCTCCTTTTGTACCTGCAATTGTTTGAAAAATAATATTGAGCAAATTTATGAGGAGAATGCTAAAACATCACATACCCCTGTAGCCCATCATAAGCAGCAACCCCCCTTGAGTTTTATACCCTGGCCCCGGCCTAACCTAAACACTGACAGCTAGTACAATGTGCTCTTGAAAATGAGGGGTGGTACATGGACTATGTCCATGAGGTGATCAATGGACTGTATCCACAGGGGTAGTCGTCAAATCTGGTTTGCTATTCAGGCTAACCAGAGTGCCAGTCTGTAGTCTGCATTTGTTGCACACCGATTGTCTGCAGGTCTTTGTGGTCTAAAAAGGCCTAGGTAATCATTTTTCAAAATTCCTAGTGTTCTACAGGCTGTAGATATTGTGATAGTGATTTCTTTCAAATAAAAGAAAATTTCAGTCATTAAAATTTCTGCCATGTTTACTAGTGACAGTGGCTTTGTAGGCAAAGTCTGACAATGTTGTTCACAGGACATATGAGGGCATAGGACTTTATTTCTGCAGTTGCATGATTTATTGGACTTTGACTCAACACCAATGTCAGTTTATAAAGCCACTGTTACTAGATCACTAAGCAAAATGGAAGTTAATATTGACGTGCAGACCATAGTTTGAAAACTCAGTTCAACAACCACAAGCTTCCATTGAAGCATCACAAGCATTTACACAATATCATCCTATCAAAATACCTCTGAGACCTAAAGGACAGTAACACCAATTTCTCAATCAAGTGTCCATCGTCGTGTAAGCAGGTCCATTGAAGGGAAACCAGTCACACTGCAATAATTATTATAAAGGCTGATTAAATTAAGAAAGGCTGAATAAAACTTTATATCATAAAGGCTGAATAAATTATAAATAATAATAAAGGCTGATTAAATTAAGAAAGGCTGAATAAAACTTTATATCATTAAGGCTGAATAAATTATAAATTATTATAAAGGCTGATTGAATTAAGAAAGGCTGAATAAAACTTTATATCATTAAGGCTGAATAAATTATAAATTATTATAAAGGCTGATTGAATTAAGAAAGGCTGAATAAAACTTTATAATCATCATAAAGGTTGAATAAATTAAGAAACGTTCAATAAAGCTTTGTATAATTTATTGTCCATTAAGTTACCAATGGTCAAACCAATGTACCAGATGAATGACTTTTACATGGTGTTTCTTTTGTTCCGTTTTATTGCTTAATTTGATTACTTGACTTTTTGCCCTATCTGGATTTCAATCAGTATATTAAACTGGTTAAGATGTATGCAAGCCAACACTTACACATTCTTTTAAATGTTTTCTTACTAAAACTATTATTTGCCTCATTCATAGTGAATCTCAGTGAATAATAGTTATTGTTAAATATTGATGATGTATGGGTTGATTCCTGGGAGGCATGGTGGCCTAGTGGTTAGTGTGCTGGACTCCGCATTGAGCAGACTGGATTCGAGCCCTGGCTAGAATCACTGCATTGTGTTCTTGGCTAAGACAATTACCTCTCATGGTGCATCTCTTCATCACCCAGGTGTATAACTGGGTACTGGTGAATTTCTTGCTGGGGGCAACACTGCAATGGTTCAGCCTCACATCTATTGGGGAGGAGGGGGGACATACTGATAAACTTAAAATGCTTGTAAAAATGCTCTAACTTGTAATTTCTATTTCGGATCATTGCAAGGCCATTCTTTACTGCTTTCCTAAATACCCAAGCTTGAACGCATTCAAAAGTCTGCAGTACGTCTTGCCATGAGATCCAAACTTTCAGAAAGTGTGATACCATTTTAAAGGAACCAAGACTTGCTCCCAGTTGAGCGCAGAAATGATTTTAAGATTTTACTTATAATTGATAAAATCTTGCACGACCAATCTACTGACTACCTGGAATCTCTTATTCAGGAATATTGTCCACGGCGCAATTTACGATCCACGGACAGTTAGGATGGCAGCGCTTTTTCTTTGGCCGCACCAAAACTCCATACCCGGGGACATTAAGAAAGCAAAGACCTTTAGCTCTGTTTCAAAAAGAGTTTTACTTTACTTTACATAGGTATTCGCTTTTTAATTTTCTTCATAAAAATTCAAGGCTGTTTTCTTTTTATATCGTGAGAAGTTGACAACTCTCTCTCTCTCTAGTTTTCCAAATGTTCACAACAATTTCTACCTGGTCGTTTCATAAATTATGAAAACAATGTATCAAGGATAGTTTTGCAATACAGCGAGTGTGTTCCAGGGCTCCTCCTCATTTCCTAATGTTCTCTCCATGCATACAGGTTTTGACTGACCGACCCACCGACTGATCACTGATACCAATTTTCTGCAATCATTTCCTCGGGAATACGCAGAAGCATCCATCTTGACATCAGAGTTTACTTAACTAACAACACCATGCCTCGCCTGAAGGGTGCCAAATGTTACGCTCCTGCTAGCGATAACGAAAATGTTACTGGACATGAAGTGATAGGGAATACGCCAGCTTACAAGCATCGTGAACAAACACGTAGTGGTTTGAAGCGGTATGCATGCAAGTATTGTAAAAAGTGTTTTAACCGTTCAAAAGATTGCAAGGACCATGAACGAATTCATACAGGAGAGAAGCCGTACACATGCAAGCACTGTAATGAGAGCTTTAGCCAGTCGTCAAATTGCAAGACTCACGAACGAACACATACAGGGGAGAATCTGAGAGAATCGCGCTAAAATCGGGAATTAGACCTGTCTTCTCAAGCAACTAAGGTAAGAACACTTCGAAATGTTTTTCCTTGTGCCTATTCCAACCTATTTTGAGTTAAATGAAGTGTTGCGGACTAAAATATATGTTTGACCTTTAAATGGAATGTTGATCGGGAAGGTCAAATATTTGCATTTTTAACGAACTTTGAAAAGCTCTCGCATCGCTCTAAATCACTTGCCCAAAGACATTTTTGCAGAAGTTTCTAGACCATCCTTCTAAACGTCAACCACCAGAAGCTTAGCCCATTTGAAGGTGTACCACATGGTGAAAATTAATACAATCCACGAAGCACTTTTACTGCAGTGAACTATAAGCGTTCGAAATTAAATTATTTTGTAACCAAAGAACAACTCGATATTTACCAAAATCATTCCAACAGATGTAAAGAGATTGCTAAAACAGGTTTGAGTGTTTTAAAGGTGGTGGAATGATTTGTCTTTGCATGCGAGGCTCTCCAACCTGTGTAATAATTCATTGCCTCAAATGGCGATTTTAACGGAATTTCGTTATTTGAATTTTTCTCAGAAATAAAAGGACATTTGACCAAAAAAACTATCCAGTGAATTTAGCTATACCCTTGCCTACCAAACAAAAAAATATGAGCGAAATTGATTTTTCCACGCGAATTTAAGAATTTGTTGGATTCTTACGGACTGTTACTCTTAAACGTTTTGTCTATCCCATCCCAAGCTCGGGAATCAGGGCTATCCCTGAAACCCGAAAACCATCCCGAAACAACGATCCGATGTTCCCGCGTTTCAGCGTTCCAGCGTTTAACGATGTAGTTGCCGGACGCCGAAGACTGAGCTCCAGTGTAGAAGCTGCAATGGCGGCGTACATGTGATTTGTTGCAGAAGACGTTGTCGCTGTTTTAACAGTTTTATAAAGGTAAGATAGTCTTTAAGAATACATTTTACCTATCCAGCCAAGCTATAGAATACAGATCACCTATATCCATGTCACTGAATAGGAGTACACAGCTCGAAATAACCGCAGATCCAGATCAGTCGCTGCTCGCCGGTCACATAACAATCATTCTTCTAATATAGGAATATTCGCCGTGATTCTCTTAGCCTGGGGCGTTTTTAGTATATTTTTTGGGGGATATATATTAAGATATCATTCAAGACAAAATAGCGAAAGAAAACATGTGAATTGATGGTTTTCACTGTCACGCAATAAAAAATAAAATCGAAACCATTCAACGACAGAAGCTATGAATTTCAGTTATTATTGAAGATACATAGATAAACAATTTGTCCAAGTCTCAGGTCTGTGCGGTGCACCGTTTGTGAGTTATTTTCCGAAACTTTCCACGCAAATTTATAAGGCTCAGTATGGAGACGCCATATTTGTGTCCTTCCGAGGGGCACAAATATGGCCGCCGTGATGTCAGAGAAACCATCTGGAACTTAATTTTGCTATTAATAGCGATTAATTTTGGCTCATGATCTATTATACTTTTACATAAACAGCAGTTAGTACATTGGGAATGTTCAATCTGCAAAAATGGAAAGGAAAGGCCTTTTTTGAATCAAAACAACTTTGTCACGGCACTCAGCTTGATATCACACAGGGCGGAGAAATCAAATATTCAAAATGCTCTGTTGTAAAAACGAAGGGCACAACCAAGCTGGAAATTTGCAAAAAGATATATTTTTAGTTCATCTTACACCTAGTGGCATCGAAAGTTTAGCAGGCGTATTGAATTTTGATTTCAAAATTTTATGACGTAACGTGAAAACCAAGAATAGCAGGCGTAACTGTTGCCTTGAATGCATGTTACAAACACGTTAAATATATATTGATTGCAAATCAAATTCACCAGCAGGTCAGGTAGTAAAGCGGAACAGAAGAAACATTTCAAACATGATAATCACCCGGTACGTTTGTTTGACCCTTGGTAACTTATCATCTTGAAATGAGTGGCTCTGGTCTGAAGAGAATTTGAATTGTGCTCGCAATGACTCTGTTTGTCATTGTGCTGGATATTTTGCATCTGGCAATACCAGGCATAGACAATCAAACCAATAATCGATATCAATCGATCACAATCAAAGATTGATATCAATTTCTGATTCCAATCAATAGACATCGATAAAGAAATAAAGTTGTGAGTGCGATTAATATTGATTTCCGATAGAAATCGATAATGATTGATTTATCGAATGTTATCGAATGATGTTTATTATTATTGGAAACGATTTTTGTCATTTTACAAGTTAATCATTGACACAATGTTATCTGTGTAGTTTTGTTGAGTCATTCAATCATCATGTGGGAGGCGCGGTGGCCTAATGGTTAGTGCGCTGGACTCCGGATAGGGCGGGCTGGGTTCGAGCCCTGGCCGGGGAACTGCATTGTGTTCTTGGGCAAGATACTTTACTCTCATAGTGCCTCTCTCCACCCAGGTGTATAAATGGGTACCGGCAAATTTACTGCTGGGGGTAACCCTGCGATGGACTAGCATCCCATCCAGGGGGGAGTAGCAATACTCCTAGTCGCTTCATGCTACAGAAACCTGGATAAGCTCCGGCCTGATGGGCCCCAAGTCTCGTATGCAGACCTTTACCTTTACCTATTCAATCATCATAGTATGCAATAGTTTCACAAATATCAACAAAATACTATAGGAACTTCAAAAACTCATTAATAATTTATACAAAAGAAATTAATGTTTAATGAGTGTCTTCAGATCTGATAAAAACGCGGTTAAACTTTACATCCAATTTTCTAGGCCAAAATAACCTCAAATCGAAATATAAGGGCATGAATGAGTTGATCTACATCAGAAGATTTTGAAGCCGTGCAATAAATTTGCAGTTCGTGTTTTATCAAGTCTAAAACACTCGGCTGCGCCTTGTGTTTTAAACTTGATAAAACCCTGCTGCTCATTTATTAAACATTACAAAAACAAAAACAGGAACAATTTGGTATTTTTATTGATCTTCAGCTTAAGCAGAGTTCATAATACAGGAAGAAGAAGTAGTTGCGGCCAAAATAGTGGCGTGCAATCCTCGGGTAGTCTAGTTATAGCAATGCCATAAATATAAAGGAGAATAAATAGCAAAATCAGTCTTTTTGTCATTTCAGTTAGTTGCATTAAGAAAGAAATCTGGCAAGCATATAAATGGGTTAGGTGCTCGTCGTAGTTCAACTTGCGACTACTTGTATCTACTTGCGTTTCTGTTTGGCCAGGGCTTCAATGACGTTATGATTCCCTTAATTTGTATATTTTTCAAATTTTAATACAGATATTTGAAAACAGGAAACGCGATTGTGGACTTCTTAACGTTATGCCTAAAATTGCAAGGGGTGAAGATTTAATCATGGTAACAGTGTAATTTCTACTGGGTCAGTTCATTAATTATGGAGAAAATTGTAACAAGTACAGCTATGCAATAAAGCGACTTAACGACCGGTCAGGCGATACCAATTTTCTGCAATCATTTCCATAGGAATAATCAGAAGCATCTACCTTGACATCAGAGCTCACTTAACAAGCAACACCATGCCTCGCCTGAAGGATGCCAGCTGTTTCGCGCCTGTTGGCGACGAAGGATATGTTACTCGACGTAAAGTGGCAATGAAGATGACAGTTTACAAGCACAGTGAACAAGCACACAATGGAATGAAGCGGTATGCATGTGAGTATTGTAACAAATGCTTTCGCACATCGTCAAACTGTAAAAGACACGAACGAACACATACAAGAGAGAAGCCGTTTTCATGCGAGCACTGTAATAAGTGCAGGACACACAAACGAACACATACAGGAGTGAAGCCCTATCAATGCAAGCATTGTATTAAGTGCTTTGGCGATTTACCATCCTGTAAGACACATAAAAGAACGCATAAAGGAGAGAAGCCGTTTTCATGCAAACATTGCAATAAGAGCTTTGGCTGTTCATCACATTGCAAGAGGCATGAACGAACACATACAGGAGAGAAGCCGTTTTCATGCAGGCATTGTAATAAGAGCTTTAGCCACTCGTCAAATTGCAAGACACACGAACGAACACATACAGGAGAAAAGCCGTTTTCATGCAAACATTGCAATAAAAGCTTTAGCCACTCGTCAAATTGCAAGAATCACGAACGGACACATACAGGAGAGAAGCCGTCTTCATGCAAGCATTGTAATAAGAGCTTCAGCCAATTGTCAAGTTGCAAGAAACATGAACGAACACATACGGGAGAGAGGCCGTTTTCATGCAAACATTGTAATAAGTGCTTTATCTCTTTGTCAAATTGCAAGGAACACGAACGAACACATACAGGAGAGAAGCCGTTTTCATGCAAACATTGCAATAAGTGCTTCACCCAATCGTCACAGTGCAAGAGACATGAACGAACACACACGGGGGTGAAACCATACTCATGCAAGCACTGTAATAAAAGATTTACCCGATCATCAAACTACAAGATCCATGAAAAGCAACACCTTCAAGAACCAACAGCAACTTCCTTTGGGAAAAAGTCCCGTATATTGTCCTCCTTGACTGAAGTAAATTCAAGCCAAGTTGAAAGCCTCACCTGTTGGATTTGTCAGGAGGAATTTAGCAGTGAGGCATGTATCGTCCAACATTACGATGATCATATGATAAAGGCAATGCTTTCTTAATGACATTTTAAGTCACAGAGCCCGTCTGTCGATCTGCCCCGTCCGTCTCTTTGTCAATCTGTGGACGTAAATGGGATTTTCTCCTATGAACATGGGTGTTTACCATTTAATAAAAATTTTGAAAATCTCGGTTGGGTTGATTTCCGTTCGGGAAGACCGCGTTACATTAAGAAACAAGTCTCGTTCGTTGCAGGTTCCTGTCTGTTCTGTGTCTCTTGCTCCTTGAATCTCCCGCGAAAGGTGTTGGTGTTCCATCTTAGAGTTCTCTGGTGACGAGGAAAATCTGATAACTTAGGGCCTCTTCATATGAGCCTGGTAATCGGGTTGGCTCGTTTGCCAGGACGAATTTTGTCGTCTGTTCATATGAGAAATGTTAGCCCGGTCGACCGGGATGATATTCAAGAAACAAAAGCAAAATGCATGACGCCACATAAACTTATATCGTTCGCGATTATCATAGTTTTGTCGAATCTAGATCTTGTAACTTTTGTAATAAAGCTTATTTAAATACATTTGAAGTGGCAATGCATACAAGGCAAAATTATGATATTTTGGCAGCACTGTTGCGAAAGCGAAGCAAATGTTTTTTTTTTTAAAGTTTCGTCCAGTTCACCGGGTTGGCGGGGAAAATTTTCATCCCGGTTGCCGAGAAATCTCGGTAACCGGGCTGGCCCGCCTTCTCGTACAAACACATCAAAATTTTTACAAATGAAATGGGAGTGAGGCTTTTTCTCAGTAACTGGGCTCATATGAAGAGGCCTTTAGAATATACGATACTGAAATTAATATTCCTGCAGTAGCTGCTATAAACCCTAAACGCCCACCTGTGAAGAACTCACCGAAGACTGACCGCCATTTTAGTTGAAGCTTAGCAAGGCACCGAGAGAGGCCTGGCTGTGAGAAAGACCGCGAAAGGCTTGGGACTGGTAAGAATGCGAGAAACCTGTAAATGAAGCACAAATTTTTATTGGGAACGTTTCCTCTGGGGAAACAGCGTTACCTTTTCAGCAATTTCGTTTATTTCGGACATTTTTCATTGGAACGAACCGAAAAGTCGTGTTTCATTTGCTTCCCAACCCGAATTTGCGGAAATTTCTGTCAATGGTAAACACGCCACAAGTCTCTTTTTTTTCCTTGGGTTAATTTTCACCTTTTGCCACCGTTTTAAGCATAAGATATCTGCAAATCGTTTTGCAGCTACCATAAACGCGATGATAAACCTCATGTTGGTTTGCAGTATGAGATTTTATTATCATGTGATTGCACATTGATATATAAAGTTGTTTTGCTCATTTTGTCATTTTCTGTAGCAGAGTTTTTTAACTTTTGTCTCGAGCTAAGTGTGACATCGCTTTCTTTCAGCAAACGTGTGCAGAATAGGGATGTGTATATTTAATGAAGACGTTGTTAGACTGACGGACTGTAAAAGCTAGTTCACTAATAACCCTGTTCACGTTGTTTCTATGTTGTTTTTCGTCTATTTCTTATCTTTATTATTCAGCGGCTTGTCAGTGACAGGTTTATAAAAATGACATATTATTTTTAATATTTAAATTTCGTGCGTTACGGATATGTTGCATGTGTTTGTGTTTATGTTCCGCAGTCCTAGCTGCACTGTACGCAGAACATATGTGAACGATATTAGGGACCTTTAGATCTGAATACGAGATCGAGTACGAGGACGACTTTCGAATTTCAATCCAGTTACGTTCCCAGAGCCCTCACCCCTCCCTATTGCTGACCAGTTGAAAAGGAGATTTGGTATGAGATTGGTGTGAAATGTGATAATCGAAAGCATAAGCACTAGGTGTAAACAGTCGTACTCGTATTCAATTTCGTGTTCGTGCTCCGATTTCATGATCTCTAGCTATCTCTTCAACCAGTGTTAGGATTTTATCAGCCTTTCTTAGGTTACCTAACCTCCTATGCAGACATTTCTTTGGCTCGTCACGCACTCCACCTCATCGTTCACCGAGGAGGAGTGCGTGACGAACCAAAAGTAGCAGTCTGTTGAATCACTCCGTTACGAAAAGTGCATTGTTAGTTACTGAAATGAGAGTTTATATTGAGTTCTTGCTTCACATGGCGACCTTTCATACAGTGAAAGAGGATTGTTACACGAGAAAGGGTTATCAAGATTATTCTATAATGTTATATGGAGTAGTTTGGTTATATTTTTTCCCACATCTAGCAAGAATGGTTCTCCGTATGTAAAAATAAAATAGTAGCCGTTTATATTGGTAGTTTCTATATTGGATATTTACCGTTCACAATTCCTGAGTTGCAATTAATTGGTGGTTTTCACTGTCACGCAATAAAAAAATAAAATCGAAACCATTCAACGACAGAAGCTATGAATTTCAGATATTATAGAAGATAAATAGATAAACAATTTGTCCAAGTCTCAGGTCTGTGCGGTGCACCGTTTGCGAGTTATTTGCCGAAACTTTCCACGCAAATTTATAAGGCTCAACATGGAGACGCCATATTTGTGTCCTTCCGAGGGGCACAAATATGGCCGCCGTGATGTCAGAGAAACCATCTGGAACTTAATTTTGCTATTAATAGCGGCTACTTTTGGCTCATGATCTACTTTACTTTTACATAAACAGCACTTAGTACATTGGCAATGTTCAATCTGCAAAAATAGAAAGGAAAGGCCTTTTTCGAATCAAAACAACTTTGTCACGGCACTCGGCTTGATATCACATATGCGGAGAACTCGAATATTCAAAATGCTCTGTTTTAAAAACGAAGGGCACAACCAAGCTGGAAATTTGCAGAACGATATATATTTAGTTCATCTTACACCTAGTGGCATCGAAAGCTTAGCAAGCCTATTGAATTTTGATTTCAGAATTTTATGACGTAACATGAAAACCAAGAATAAACCTACATATGTTTAAGTTTAATATATAGATTTAGGCAGGCCTAAAAGCGGAGCTCCCATTTATTAATTTTTTTGCTCGAGTTAATTACAGTGCTGCTAAATAAGTACACACTATATTTCTAAGCTTTATACGGTGGTCCATATAGGTATAAAATAAATTTTAATCGGTCATGGTTTAACTTAATATCTTAAAAATCTCTCCTGGTTTTGGTGAGGAAAGCGACGTCAATATATTGCGGTTAACTCGTCTGAAAAACTCTGAATTTTCTTGCTCGTGGCAGGTTCTAAAATTGAAATTGACGAGTGCACTTTATTAGGTTCCTCACGTACGAACGTAGGCGCAAAACAAATCTTTGAAAACTGTTTACAACGTTTACCATACACTATTAAATTAATACACCTCTAGGACCTTTATGAGTTATTCAATGTAAAAAGAATCTTGACCTTGTTTTGATTACTACAAAACTATCAGGGCAAGAAAAACAACTCAAGGCAAAAAACAGAAAACAAAGTGAACTCGCTTCTTAACGCAGTAATCAAAATGAACTCACGCCACGGCAAACTGAGAAAATCACGGCGGCAAAACTAACACTGCAATGTATGGTCAATTGATGGTGCCGGTTATGTAAGTCATTTGAAGGAAATTTTTGTGTAAGAATTGTGGCAGTTTGTGATTTGGGAAGAAGTGCACGCTAACTTAGAATAAGCTTACAATAATGTTGTTTTGACTTGCGGTTTGGTTGCATGATTGTTTTATCGTACGCGTTGCTAAGAGAATTTTATGTAGAGAACTCTGAGAACTGAATGAATTTTCTTCATTTCTGGTAAGTAAATATCCTTTAGGCGAAGCCTGAACTCACTCAGCCAAGCACAGGTAACTCGCAACGAGACCGGCGAAATATTCATTTACGCATCTAAGATATTTCGGCAAACTCACTGATAAGGGCACTGATATAAGAGAAACAAAACAAATGCAAGCGAGCCGAAATCGTGATTTCGATGTTAATAATTTGTTTTTAAAAATCCAATAATGAACATCACAGTTAACTCCACTAACTAAAACAGAAAATAGTTCGTCTAAGCGAAATATTTAATAAACAATGTCTGTATAAAATGTACAAACATGAACACGTTTGATAAATATTTGCATGCGGGAAGATCAGAAAACCGACACAACTTCAAAAATGAAGTATAATTCTCTCAATATAAAATTGGACTTATTCTTAGTACACACATTTACGTTTGTTACCTTATTATTGGAGAAGGCTTGTAAATTCTGCAGGGCAAAGCTTCAAACCATGCAGCCCAATAAAAATATCGGAGACGAACACGGCAGTTTCGTTGTAAGTTTTTTGTTGTAAGCTTTAAATACTCCTATCACCACCGCGCATAAATTATAGGAATTTTCAGCGAAGATCAATTTCTGTCTTTCCATCGTTGTAGCCTTTAACAGCCTTTTATGCTTCACTTCAGTGAACTTGATTAGCTCTGAGTTCACTTTTATTTGAGCTTCATTCAGTGATTTTCAGCCTTGTTCAGCCGCAGGTCGAATCCTTGTCATCGCTCTTTTTGACTTGTAGTCCGATATGTAACGTTCAAGTCTGCAATTATTTCGGATCTTCCCGTTATGAGGTTGTCCTAAATCATTTGGCGTAAGTTTCCATGATGTAGATGAGTGCATAGAGAGAGAAATATTCACGAAGACCTAAGTTCTCCAACAGCTTTCTTCGCGTCTTTCATTCAACTTAAAGGTGAACAGCGAGTACCAAAGATTTGCCGCCTTTTCATGCAATTGCTTCGTTTAAGTTGATATGAAATGTCCAGATCATTTTTTTGATGTGAGAAAAAATCTCTGAAGTATATAAAAACTTTAGATGTGATGGGATAAAAAATAATAACGAAGAAATATTTTTTGCTGCTGACTTTCTTCACAAGTTTTCATTCCCGGGGAGAGCTTTTGCCGCCGTCTCACCCGATCGATTCGTGTAGGCGAAATGAAATCCCTAGTCGATTTTCAACATTATAAAAAAAAAATGTGCAGTGTCCTACAAACTTCTACGATAGGCATTTTTTAACTAAAGGGGGATGGTCAATATCAAACCTGTAAGAGGCCTGCCCAGGTCAAGCTTTTTCTGGAGTATGGCCGCCATTTTGGGCAACTTCGTTCGCACGTACGTACGTATGTACGTATGTATGTAGAGCGCACGCGCCCGCGAGCCATGCCGCTTGCCACGATGACCATGAAAACTCAAACGCATGGTTTTCTCAATTTCTATCCTCGCACGGTAGTTATGGGGCTCCGCTCAGCGGCCCTTCGGGCCGCTGTGGAGCTCCGCTATTACATGTACTTCCAATTGCGTCTAAGGTTATTTTCCCTGTGTATTTATTCACAAAATCACTGCTTATATGTAGCATAGCTAGTGACAGTTTTTATTGAGAGCAAAAAATAATGGCCGATGATTTTGAAATGATTAAAGCTGTACTTCAGGTCGCACTGTTAGAACAACGGTAAAACTGCCACCTCGACATTCGAAGGTTTAAAACACTTCTTATTATTGACGTTATTGACAATGAAGATTTAAAAAAAAGGAGCACTCGTAAAGACCATAGAAATGAATGACGTCAAAAAATGTTCAATTGGCTTTGCAACGCGTGCGCGCGAATGTCACGGCTGGTAAGGTCGCATGTGTTGAACATTTCGCCCCGATTTTTCCTGCTGACGCATCAAACCTTGCGTGATTTTGTGTTATGAAAACGTCGCAACACACTTCTCGAATCTTACGTTGCGTTACAAGTTACGTCTTTTTCATGTTTCATACTCCCGTTAACCATTACTTTCGACCAATGAGCGGACGATAATTCTTTCAGCTTTTGAATAAAAAGAACTCAATATGCCTAAAAAGGATCAGTACCCAGGCGTTCTCGGCTCAACTGTGTCTGGGCTCTATTTCAAGTACTGGAAATAACTGAATATTATCATGACAATAGAGTACGACACTTGATATAGGGTATGGGTTATTGGGCAATCTATTTGCGTTGGCTCTTTCGCTGGCTTCATTTAGATTCGCCACACCGTGCTGAAGAGTCTCAATAAGGACGAAACAGCTGTCGACGGTGAAACGGTTGCAATCTTGCTATATCGGTTCTAGTCGTGTTGGTGCCCCAGAGTTTACTCTTTTACGTAGTATGATCAGCCTTGCAGTATTGTTTGTCAGTAGATATCCCATTATCCTCTGCGCTCTATATATTTTCGCGATTCCTTCCTTTGTGCACATTTCTCGAACGACATCACTTGTCTTGTCAGCGAAGTTATTTAATCTGTTCAGCACGTCATGGCCAACCCACCGCCAATTTTACCACCGTTGCAAGTCGGAGTACAAGAAGTTCCAGCAAATATTCAGGCTGTTCCTCAAGCTGCTGTTCCTGAATTGCGGTCGGCTAAATCTTCTAACGAATTTGTACCCCCGGTCCAAATATGAACCCCTGCTGACCAACTCAACTAGCGGATTTGGACCCCATACGCGGTATTTGGTAGAAATAACAACATATACCATTGGTCGAGGTGTGTTAGACATGTCTGCCAGAGAAGACAAAACTGCAGCGGTACAGGCGTTATTAGCGATTCCCGAGTTGCGCAGGGAACTGGGGCGAGTTTTAAATTTTAACCAATGGATAAATGGACGCCAACACATGCAAGATCACATCGAGTTTGGTCATCCTATCAAGTTTTGATGTTTTTAGGATGAACAGAGGCCAAGTTATGGACTTTCAAGCATGTTTCAGAATCCATACAAACTCCTCTAATTTTGAGACAGCGTCCTCGAAAACCATCACTCTTATTTCTTTTCTCAGTTTTGAGGCAATTGTAAAATTTTGTCATTGACCTACTATCTGGAGAAGCTGAGATGAAAGTCACTATGTTTGCCCAAACCCTAACCCTCACTCTATAATTTACACCGTTGATTGGCTGGTGGTGTTCCTGTGTCCTAGCGGATTTGGCGCCCTGGATTTTTAACCCCGATCTAATTCAGCTAGCGGATTTGGACCCACATTTGCGGATTTGAATCCCCTCCAGCAAAAATCGCGTAAGGGAATGAAATCGTGATTAAACTTTTTTTCGTCACTCAGAGTTTTGTAGATTGAGCAGGTAGAATAAAAACACGTTCAACTAATAAACCCCTTAAAGCTTTTTTCGTCAAGTGAGTTTTATTATTTGAATGAATGATAAATGGTTGAGTGAATTTACAGAAACCTAAAACAGATGCTAGACAATAAGACATTACTTGACTCTTATTACATTGTTTTCTTTGTGTTTTACTTTTCACAAATAGTTCCTTTTTTCTTTATACGTGTTCGACAGTAAAACAGTTTTTCATAACGCAGAGAGCAAGTGCTAGTTTGACTTATTCACTGCGAATTTTTGCGGTTATGGTATAAGCTTAACAATGTGGCATGGGAAGCTTCGATACCAAGATAATTCTACCAAAAGCGCAAAAAGAAAATTTAACTTATTTATGTCCACTTGTGAATTTTACGGGATTGCTTCTTTCTAAATAGTTTTTATTGAAGTATTTGGTGTTATGATCCCAAAGGGCACTGGCAAAAAGGTAAAAAAAACTTACAAATGGAATAAATTATCGATAGAGTAGTCCATAACTGCTAGCGGATTTTGATCCCGGGGTCCAAATCCGCTGTCCCGCGTTCCAGCGTTGCAGCGCGAAAGTTGCCGGACTCCGAAGCCTGGGTTCCAGTGTTATCAATGTAATGGTGGCGTACAATTGTGATTTGCTGTGGAAGTTATAAAGAATACAAAGCCAAGGTGAGAGAGTCTTTAAAAATACATTTTTCCCATTTAGCTAAGCTATAGAATACAGATCACCTATATCCAACTCACTGAATTGGAATACACAGCTTAAAATAACCCTCAGGACAGTCGCCGGTCAATAATACAATCTAACCTCAGCTCACAATACTGATAACATTACTCTTTGTATGAACGGCAATCAAGATCAATCTACCCTAACACGTTTTACTTTTTTCGTTGGGCGTTAGTTAAGTGAATAATGGCTGGAGCCGAACGGTTCAGAATAAATGTTTCGATTGCTTATGCCAATGTAGTTTAATACAAACACCTCGAAGCCTGTTCAAAGGAAAGAAAAAACCCTCTGGTCCCGGATATCTTTGACTAAGTTATACACAGTTTACTCAATCATGGATGTATTGTGCGCATGCAGTTGAATACCCATTCGAGCACTTAGCACTTTGTTCTTCATGACCTTCCATCCTCTGCCGTTTTCGAGTTACTTCAGATTTAATAAGGGTTTGTTTGTTTGTTTTTTATTTATTTTAAGCGCAGATAGCTAATTTTCCTTGTTCAGAATGAAAAACAACAGGGCCATGATCTTTGATGCCGGTCCGAACGCGTGCAAAAGCCAAGTGCCATGCAAGCCAACTCGAGGTCCGTATAAATCATACTGGGTTCCGAAGTTTCATTTGTTACATTACGCAGCTGATGACATATAAGATGCTGGCTTACATGGATACGACATCCACAAAAATTTGAAACGACATAGCGATTCCTGTCTCGTCTCACAAAGAGCCCGCCATTCTCCATATGACATAGGTAATCGCTTTTGAACTTTCTTCATAAAAGATATAACTCAAGGCTGTTTTCTTTTTGTATCGCTAGGAGTTGACAACTCTCTCTCTAGTAATCCAAACTTCCACAACAATTTCTACCTGGTCGTTTCATAAATTATGAAAACAATGTATCAAGGATAGTTTTGCAATACAGCGACTGTGTACCAGGGCTCCTCCCAATGCAATTCCTTGTTCTCTCCATGCGTACAGGTTTTGACTGACCGACCCACCGGCTGATCGCTGATACCGATTTTCTGTAATCATTTCCTTAGGAACACACAGAAGCATCCACCTTGACATCAGAGTTCATTTAACAAGCAACACCATGCCTCGCCTGAAGGGAGCCAACTGTTACGCGCCTGTTAGCGACGAAGAAAATGTCACTCGACGTAAAGTGGCAAAGAAGATGACAGTTTTCAAGCACAGTGAACAAGCACACAGTGGAATGAAGCGGCATGCATGTAAGTATTGTAAAAAGTGCTTTAGATTTTCATCACGTTGCAAGACACACGAACGAACACATACAGGAGTGAAGCCGTATTCATGCAAACATTGTAATAAGAGCTTCAGCCAATCGTCAAGTTGCAAGAAACATGAACGAACACATACAGGAGAGAAGCCGTTCTCGTGCAAGCATTGTAATAAGAGCTTCAGCCAATCATCAAATTGCAAGAAACATGAACGAACACATACAGGAGAGAAGCCGTTTTCATGCAAGCATTGTAATAAGCGCTTTAGCAATTGGTCACATTGCAAGAGACACGAACGAACACATACAGGAGAGAAGCCGTTTTCATGCAAGCATTGTGATAGGAGCTTTAGCCACTCGTCAAATTGCAAGAAACATGAACGAACACATACAGGAGAGAAGCCGTTTTCATGCAAGCATTGTAATAAGAACTTTAGCAACTCGTCAAATTGCAAGACACACGAACGGACGCATACAGGAGAGAAGCCGTTTTCATGCAAGCATTGTAATAAGCGCTTTAGGAATTTGTCACATTGCAAGAGACACGAACGAACACATACAGGAGAGAAGCCGTTTTCATGCAAGCATTGTAATAAGAACTTTAGCAACTCGTCAAATTGCAAGACACACGAACGGACGCATACAGGAGAGAAGCCGTTTTCATGCAAGCATTGTAATAAGCGCTTTAGGAATTTGTCACATTGCAAGAGACACGAACGAACACATACAGGAGAGAAGCCGTTTTCATGCAAGCATTGTGATAGGAGCTTTAGCGTCTCGTCAAATTGCAAGAAACATGAACGAACACATACAGGAGAGAAGCCGTTTTCATGCAAGCATTGTAATAAGTGCTTTAGCAATTTGTCACATTGCAAGAGACACGAACGAACACATACAGGAGAGAAGCCGTTTTCATGCAAGCATTGTGATAGGAGCTTTAGCGTCTCGTCAAATTGCAAGAGACATGAACGAACACACACGGGGGTGAAACCGTTCACATGCAAGCACTGTCATAAGAACTTTAGCCAATCATCATACTGCAAGATCCATGAAAAGCGACATTCGCAAGAAAAGTCTTTAAAACAAGGACGGCACCTTCAAGAACCAACAGCAACTTCCTTTGGGAAAAAGTCACGTATGTTGTCTTCTTTGACTGAAGGCAATTCAAGCCAAGTTGAAAGCCTCACCTGTTGGATTTGTCAGGAGGAATGTAGCAGTAAGGCATGTATCGTCCAACATTACGATGATCATATGAGAAAGGTAATGCTTTCTTAAATGACATTTTTTTCGCCACAGAGCCCGTCTGTCGATCTGTCCCGTCTGTCGGCTTGAAATCTGTAAAAGAAACACAAATTTCCATTGGGAACGTTGCCACTGGGAAAACGGGAATAACTTTTCAGGAATTTTATTTCGGAAATTTTCTATCGGAACGAACGAAAAGGTCGTGTTCCATTTTCATCCTAGCCTTAATTTGCGGTAAACACGCGGTGGTGTAAGTGGTAAACACCCCACAAGTCTCTTTTTTTCTTCTTGGGTTAATTTCTACCTGTCACCTTTTCAAGCATACATGTAATATATCAGCGAATTTTTTTGCAGCTGCCATAAATGCTGCCATGATAAAGCGCTTGTTGATTTTCAGTATGAGATTGTAGTATCATGTTTTACACATCGATAAATTTGTTTTGCTCATTTTGTCATTTAGTGTGGCAAGGTTTTCTAGCCTTTGTCTCGAGTTAAGTGTGACGTTATTTTTAGCAAACGTGTACAAATAGGAATGCGCGTATTCAGCAGGTTTAGACTTTTAATGAAGACGTTGTTAGACTGACGGATGAAAAAAGCTCATTCACTAATTACCCGTTTCACGTTGTCTCTATGTTTTTCGTCTTTTTCTTTTCCTTTTATTAAGCGGCTTGTCAGTGACCGGTTTATAAAAATGAGATAAAAGCTTTTCTTGTTGCTCACACCATTTATTTAAATCGGAGACAGCATTTGAAAGATCTCATTATCATGATTATTATTTTATTTTTATTATTATTCTCATTATTCTGATATCTATAAGCTCTCATTATTTTGGTAAAGTAGATGTGCTGTTAGCAAACCTTATTAGACTTACTGGTATTGGATATAAGTATTTCGAAAACCTGCAAGTATTGTGTTAATGGATTCTACAGTGTAGTCACCGCGGATGTATTCGCTGTATTAGTTTTAAATTTCGTGCGTTCCGGATACGTTTCCTGGGTTTTATGTCCATGTGCTTAATGCTCAAAGTGCTTGCACTGTACAAAGAATGTATGGTAGGGTGGACGCTATTAGGGACCTTTAGATCGGAGTTCGATATCGAGTACGAGGACGACCTTCGAATTTCAATTCAGTTAGGTTCCCAGAGCCCTTACCCCTCCCTATTGCTGACCCGTTGAAAAGAGATTTGGTATGAGGTTGGTTTCAAATGTGATATGCGAAAGCATAAGCACTACGGGTAAACAGTCGTATTCGTACTCAATCTCGTGTTCGTGCTCCGATCTGAAGGTCTCTTTTGCTTCAGCCAGTGTTAGGATTTTATCAGCTGGTCTGATTTTACCTAACCTCCTATGCAGACATTCTTTTGGCTCGTCACGCACTCCACCGCAACGTTCGTCGAGGAGGAGTGCGTGACGAAGCAAAACTAGCAGACTGTTGAATCAGTCCGTTAGGAAAAGTGAATTGTTAGTTACTGAAATGTTGAGTTTATAGTGAGTTCTTTTTTCATATGGCGACCTTTTATACAGTGAAAGAGGTTTGTTACACCAGAAAGTGTTTCTAAAATTATTCTGTAATGTTACATGTTGCAGGTTGTCTATAATTTTCCCATACATACGGGAATCATGATTATTCTCCGTGAGTAAAACTAAAATAGTAACCGTTTATATAGGTGTTTTCTGTTTTGTATATTTTCCGTTCAAAATTCCTGAGTTACAATTAATAAACTTACATATGCTTTAGTTGATTACAGGTCAGTTACAATTTATGAAGGAGCTAGAAAACAGCGTTCAAGGTTATTTTCCCCAAAGTCATTACTTATATGTAGCATAGATAGTGACACTTAATTGAAAGCGAAAAATAAGGCAGATAATTAATCTTCCTTGAAATGATCAGAACTGTCACAGTGTTAGAACTACGGTAAAACTGTCACCTCTGCATTATGGACAATAAATTCGCTAAGATTAAAACAATTAAGACTGGCGTTACCAGTGATACATTTAACACTTAAAACACTCGTACAGACCATATGTTCAATGGAATTTCACGAATCTTACGTTGCGTTACAAATTACGTCTTTTTCAGGTTCCAAACTCCCGTTACCATTGCTTTCAACCCATCAGCGGGCGAAAATTCTTTCAGTTGTTGAATTAAAAAAATAGAACTCGGTTATCCTCTTCAAGACTCAGCCTGAGAGTCTCGGGACCCTATCTTGAGCGGTGACGACGGCTTTGCGCGGTTTTTACGACTATTTTGCTTTATGCAAAATAGGAGTTTAGATGGGGCTTTTTCCGTTCCTGTTACGGAGGCTCACAACGATTTCCAGCAATTTCGAGGTCTTAAACTTTGATGGGCCAGTACTACAAATCTTATCAGTTGCTGCTACAATAATGATATCAAACAAATTTCCAATCAAATTCCCAATGGTCATTTTCATGACGTCATTGGTTACTATAGCAATAGTTTGACGTGTTAAAAGCACCCTTTATTTTCCCTTTAAGTGCTTATAACTCAAAAGCGAGTCCGGTGACCCCCATTTTTTATTATTGAATAATGCTTGGCATGTTAGGGTACAACTTTTTGCAAAGTTTAAAAAGTTTCTCCGGAGCGGCTTCGGAGCCACCTTAAATTTCCGAACATTTAAGCTGATCGATAATCCAGATTAATTAATTGTTTTTACCATTCGTCCGTAGTGTTCGTAAACGGGGTTGACAACTTCAGTTACTACAAAGTTTGCATTTTGACCGTACGTTTCGAAAAGCGTCGTGACTAAATTCAAAGGAATTTAATTTACGTCGAGGTGGCGAATAATGTGAATCGTCTCGAATCTTCGCCAAAATGTTGATTATTGATTCACAGTTAACACTCAAGCAATTGTTTTGTTGACTGTGTTAATTGGAGGATTGTTCACTGATTGTTTGGGCTTGTGGATGATATTAATTAGTGGCCGGGTATTCTAAATTTTAGCCGAAACCAGCATCAATCAGACAATCACCAACAATGTCAGTCTTTTTACTCGGACGGTCACACCAGACAAACTGTTTCATGTGTTTTATGTCCACGTATTTAATGCTCAAAGTGCGTGCACTGTACAAAGAATGTATGGTAGGGTGGACGCTATTAGGGACCTTTAGATCGGAGTTCGATATCGAGTACGAGGACGACCTTCGAATTTCAATTCAGTTAGGTTCCCAGAGCCCTTACCCCTCCCTATTGCTGACCCGTTGAAAAGAGATTTGGTATGAGGTTGGTTTCAAATGTGATATGCGAAAGCATAAGCACTACGGTTAAACAGTCAATCTCGTGTTCGTGCTCCGATCTGAAGGTCTCTTTTGCTTCAGCCAGGTTAGGATTTTATCAGCTGGTCTGAGGTTACCTAACCTCCTATGCAGACATTCCTTTGGCTCGTCACGCACTCCACCGCAACATTCGCTGAGGAGGAGTGCGTGACGAACCAAAAGTAGCAGACTGTTGAATCAGTCCGTTAGGAAAAATTAATTGTTAGTTACCGTTATTGCTGAGTTTATATTGAGTTCTTGTTTCATATTGGGACCTTTCATACAGTGAAAGAGGTTTGTTACACGAGAAGGGGTTGCCACAATTTTTCTGTAACGTTACATGTAGCAATCTGGCTATAATTTTCCCATACATAACGAAAATCATGAGGATTCTCCGTAAGAAAAACTAAAATAGTAACCGTTTATGTAGGTGTTTTCTGTTTTGTATATTTTCCGTTCAAAATAGCTCAGTTGCAATTAATAAACCTACATATGTTTAACATTACATGTCAGTTCCAATTGATGAAGGAGCTAGAAAACAGCGTTCAAGGTTATTTTCCCTAAAGTCACTGCTTATATGTAGCATTGTCAGTGACACTTTATTGAAAGCGAAAAATAAGGCACTCCCAGATAACTAATCTTCCTTGAAATGATCAGAAGTGTTCTTTAGGTCACATTGTTAAAACTACGGTGAAACTGTCACCTCGACATTTGAAGATTTAAAACGCTTCTTTGTTATTATTGACATTATTAACAATAAATTCGCTAAGATTAAAAACAAGTAAGGCTGGCGATACAAGTGATACGTTTAACACTTAAAATACTTGTACAGACCATCGAAATGCCGTGTTACCATTGCTTTCAAACAATCAGCGGACAAGAATTCTTTCAGTTGTTGAATTAAAAAAAAAAATAGAGCTCAATTATCCCTTCAAATACTCAGTACCCATGCTCGACTGAGTCTGGACTCCATCTTGAGCGGTGACGTCGGCTTTGCGCAGTTTTCTTATTTGATTACTGTGCTAGGTCATGTGCAATATTATTGATTTGCCTCGACGGCTGTCTTTATTCCCAAATTGCGGTGTGATTGAAATTATTTGCGGCATGTAAGTTGAAAAAACTAAGCGTTATCTCTCAGGAAATGCAGAATGATTACAATATGCTCCATGTTGTTTGAACAGCCAGCTCTCAGTTTGTTGATATCTAACTGGAAACTTGCTATTACATTGTATTTTAACTCAACTATCATGAATGGGCATCTCAAGCGTCTATAACGCGCTATTATTGTCAAACTAATATATAACGTAAAAGGATTTCTCTTCGAGTCTTACGAACAGTTGTTCGTTGAATTTCACTCAGTATCAGTAATTTATTCATCATGCTTGTTGTAAATGCAAAGTAAGCACATTCAAAAGTAACACTGTTGTTTACCTGCATTTCGATCAATATCCTGGAACACATCCTGAACGGAAGTTGTAAGTGTTAAGCAATTTCCTTTCAAGAGATCGATAATGATAAACTGGATGTAGCCGTTTTTTTAGCTTTGAACTTCATTCAAACTTGTATTTTCACCTGCAAACACTCTAAGCGTAAATAACTAGCCCTGTACTGTACAACGTTTGAGTTACCAGTTACTAGTTGTACGAGATTTATTCAACAATAAAGAAGATAGAAGAGTTCCAGATCTGTGTTTGTCCTTAACTGTAAGCTGTTCGACTGACAAAAAAAACAACCCTGTACTTCTGCCATTTAAGTAACGTGTTCTTTGCAGCAAGCCTGTGCTCTGCCAAGATTTTCCCCAACCAAGTCCGTTTGTCTGTTTATCCGTCCATTACCAGCGCCCCAGATGAGAATTCATATTCATCCCGAAAAAGCGCAGTATCCAGGCGCCAAAAACCCTTACGTAACAGTTGTTTCATGCTACGGAAACTAGAGACAGTAGAGTTTGAGGATCGAAGACATGACAACTGAACATGTTAAATTGTTAAACAAATAAGAAAAGAAAAGTCTTCTGGGAGCGTAGTAGGTCGACATAATCTCGTTATCTTAGCATGAAGTGGTTAGACATAAATGCTAATCCACCCGGATTGAATATTCACGTGGATTGCGTCTGTTTCAGCTCATGGATCAAGAACGAGGTATGTTCATGTGTAGCGCACCTGTTTCGGCTCATGGATTAAGAACGAGGTAAGTGCATGTGCAGCGCGCTTGTTTGGGCTTGTGTATCATATTAATTAGTTGCCGGGTATTCTAAATTTTAGCCGGAACCGGCATCAATCCGACAATCACCAACAATGTCAGTCTTTTCACTCGGACGGTCACACCAGACAAACTGTTGTGTGCAATTGCCCTTTTGACGATTAACTTTCTTACCTGCATAACAATAAATTCACCGCGGTTGCGAAACAATTTCGCTAGAAACTACAAATTGTCCGAGATCATTGGCTTTTGGTGAATGATCTCTCTCGCTCCTGTCTCTCTGTAAAGGCTTTTCTCGCGTTCTCCCAACAACCCGCGTTAGGTTTTAGTACCTGCAAACCCACAGAAAGTTTAGTCTATTGTAATTTTAATTTTAATGCTTGTTAAAACAAGCATTAGCTTTCCTTATTTCTGCCCAAGCTCGGAACTCCGGCGAAACCTCCGCTGTTCCCGCGCTTCAGCGTTCCAGCATTCCAGTGGAAAGTTGTCGGACGCCAAAGACTGGGCCCCAGTGTAGTTACTTTAATGGCGGCGCACATGTGATTTGTTGTAGAAGACGTTGTCGCTGTTTTAACAGTTTTATTAAGGTAAGAGAGTCTTTTAGAATACATTTTTCCTATCCAGAGCTGTAGAATACAGATCACCTATATCCATGTTACTGAATAGGAGTTCACAGCTCGAAATAACCTCAGATCAGTCGCCGCTCGCTGGTCACATAACAATCCGATAATCAGTGTAGGAATATTCGCCGAGGTTCACTTTGCCACGGGCGTTTTTACTATAATTTTTTTTATAATTTTGGAGGTGACTATCAAGATATCATAAAAGGAGAAAAAAACAAAAGAAGAAATGTAAATACAATGTAGCAGACATAACTGTTGACTTGCTTACATGTTACAAAAGATACATGCCACAAAAGATATGCAGGAAGCAGTAGATAATGCTTGAATGAGTGGACATGTGAAATATTTTAAAATGTCAGAAAACCAAGTGGGATGAACACTCTGCCTTGACTAGATGATGACTAATTGTCGATTAACGCCTTTCTCGTATATAGAGGATGTTACATGGTGGCTCAAAGATATGAATTTTATGTTCGAGTGGCAGAAATGAGTGAGATATCGTTTTTGCCACGAGAACATAAAAATCATATCTTTGAGCCAACATGTAATGTTCGTTTTATTATATGGAGACCAGATGTGGTTGATATCGCCAATTTAAATTATTTCATTGTTTTCGAATAATCGAGCCAGCTCTACAAATTACTGTTCGTCTGCATAGAAAACACGAAGCACCTGTGTCAGGGATATACAAACACTAACTGACTTCTAATCAAACAACATACATGAAATACTTGTCAACTAAATAACGTAACACATAAGAACTGAAAGCATCACTTTGACTTGAATCCGAGGCGGCAATGTCTTGACGGCCGATAGGTTTCGACTACTTTTGTTTTCTTCTTTACAACATCTTGCACTTTGCGAAATTCTTTCTTTTTCCTCGCTTAGTTAAACAAATTAAACCTGATTGTCGATGCTTGCTAACAATAACAAACGACACAAGAAACCAAGTTCATTCAACAAAGTAGAAAAGGCACTAGTCGTGACGTCAATGAGTGATATGACACTTGCAAGCGTGTCATACGGAAAATACGCCACTTGGGTCCCGAATGGAGTGGCGTATGGATTCTACGAGTGGTTTAGTTCCCAGTAAAACACTCTCTTCCATGTAATAAATTTGTTTACTAGATAGCAACGCCAGTCTTCAGTAATATGTTTGAAACAAATGTTACTTTGGATTATTCAATCATTATCAATTGTTTTTGTTTTTTGCCAATCCATATTTTTCTTCTGTGAGTTCAATATTGTTATTGATTACTGATATCAATCGATAGCAATCAGCAATTGATATTGATTGATTTCCAAATATCGATTTCTACAGATTGACCACGCCTGGGGTAATAACAAAAATAGATTAGTCTCTCTTGTTGTACTTGCAATTGATTGAAAATTAATACTGAGCAAAGTCTATGAGAAGAATGCTAAAACATCACATACCCCTGTGATCCATCATAAGTAGCAACCCCCTTGTGTTTAATAGCCTGCCCCCAACAAAACCTTTACACTGACAGCTGGTATAATTTGCTCTTGAAAATGAGGGGTGGTACATGGACTAGGTCCATGAGGTGGTCAGTGGACTGTGCCCACAGGGGTAGTCGTCATATCTGGTTTGTTATTCACGCTAACCAAAGTGCCAGTCTGTAGTCTGCATTTGTTGACACTGACTTCTTGCAGGTCTTTTTGGTCTAAAAAGGCCTAGGTAATCATTTTCCAAAATTCCTAGTGTTCTACAGGCTGTAAATATCGTGATAGTGATTCCTTTCAAATAAAAGAAAATTTCAGTCATCAAAATTTCTGCCATATTTACTAGTTACAGTGGCTTTGTAGACGATGTTGTTGACAAAAGATGTGAGGGCATAGGACTTTATTTCTGCAGTTGCATGATTTATTGGACTTTGACTCAACACCAATGTCATTGATAAAGCCACTGTTACTAGGACACTAAGCAAAATGGAAGTTAATATTGACGTGCAGACAAAAGTTTGGAAACTCAGTTCAACAACCACAAGCTTTCATTGAGCGTCACAAGCATTTACACAACACTGGGCTATTAAAATACGCCTGGGACCTAAAGGACCAATTTCTCAATCAAGTGTCAGTTATCATGTAAGCAAGTCCATTGAAGGGAAACCAGTCACACAGTCTGCAATAATTATTATTAAGGCTGATTAAATTAAGAAAGGCTGAATAAAACTTTATATCTTAAAGGCTGAATAAATTAAGAATAGGCTGAATAAAGCTTTATATAATTTATTGTCCATTAAGTTACCAGTGGTCAAACCAATGTATCACGTGATTGACTTTTACGTATTGTTTCCTTTGTTCCATTTTCTTGCTTAATTTGATGACTTGATTTTTTGCCCTATCTGGATTTGCATCAGTATATTTTACTGGTTTACATGTTTGCAAGCCAACATTTGCACATTCTTTTAAATGTTTATTTTATGTTTTGCCTTTCGTGATATTCATCACTGAAAATTATACTAAAACAATTATTTGCCTCATTCATAGTGAATCTCAGGGAATAATAGTTATTGTTAAATATTGACAATGTACGGGGTGTTTTCTGGGAGGTATGGTTGCCTAATGGTTAATGTACTCGACTCCGCATTGAGCGGACTGGATTCGAGCCCTGGCTAGAATGACTGCATTGTGCTCTTGGGTAAGACAATTAGCTCTCATGGTGCATCTCTCTGCCCAGGTGCATTTTTGGGTACTTGTGAATTTCTTGCTTGGGGCAACCCTGCAATGGTTCAGCCTCACATCTAGAGCGATAGCAGGGAAGAAATACTGAAAAAATGCTGGTAAAAATGCTCTTGTAATTTCTATTTGGGATTTTTGCAAGGCCATTCTTTATTGCTTTCCTAAATACCCAAGCTTCAACGCATTCAAAAGTCTGCAGTACGTCTTGCCATGAGATCCAAACTTTCAGAAAGTGTGATATCATTTTAAAGGAACCAAGACTTGCTCCCAGTTGAGCGCAGAAATGATTTTAAGATTTTACTTATAATTGAAAAAATCTTGCATGACCAATCTACTGACTACCTGGAATCTCTTACTTAGGAATATTGTCCACCGCGCAATTTACGATCCACGGACAGTTACGATGGCAGCTCTTTTTCTTTTGCCGCACCAAAACTCCATACCCAGGGACATTAAGAAAGCAAAGACCTTTTACCTCTGTTTCAAAAAAGTCTTGGTGCATAATCTTTCAATTCGTTATAGCGGAGCTCCGGCGCGCGAAGCGCGCCAGCGGAGCACCATGGGTAAGGAATTTTGGTAACCTATCGATGCAAGAAATTTTGGTTTTGACGTCAGCGTACGCCCGTCCGCCCGCCCGCGCGTACAGACTCTCGGGGAGGGGGAGTGGAGTCCTAAGGCAGCCCGACCGGGGGTGGAGGGAGGAGAATAGGCTGTGGGAGATCGGGTGCAGATGAATGCCATCTCTACGGTACATCTCTACTTAGTATTACCTAAATATTGAAGCACTGTCTTCGGTTCCTGCGTGCTCAGAGCCGGTCAAGTTGACTGAAGTGACGGATAAAAGACTGTTAAAAGCTACACCGAAAGGAAGAAAGATATTGATCTTCGCTGATAATTCAAATCATGTATATGTCCGTGGTGTGAGATTATTACGAATGATTGGACGAAACTACCGTTTTCGTTGCTTCGTCTCCGATGTTATTTGGCTGGTTTGAAAGCTTTGCCATGCAGAATTTCCAAGATTTCTCAAAATATGAGGAAAACGTGAAACGTAAGTGTGCACATTTTGTTATGAGAATCTGTTTTTCTTCATTTATGAGCGAATTCGATGTTGTGTCGGTTTTCAGATCTTCCCGTCAATTGTAAGCTTAAATTTCGTGAAAACGGCTGCTTTCAAACCTCTTAGCTTTAATCACTTTTGTGAACTTTTGCCTATTAAATGTTTCGTTTCAAATATTGTGTTTTTTAGTAGTGGAGTTAACTGTGAGGTTCATCGTTTGATTTTGAAAAGAATATTCAATTATTGAGCTACACGAATCAAAAACATGATTTCGCGCGCTGCATCATAGGGAGCCCAAGCTCAAGTAATTATTCGAGTGAAGTTGTAAAACATGAATGAACTGCAAGTTAAAAGGTACCTTTTGTTCTTTATTGTTGTCCTGGTCTTTCTGTATCATCATAAGCGTAATAGCAGCGTAGTCCAGCGATTATGTCATACATCGTATGACGAATCAGTGACGAATGATCCGTAATAAAAAATGACAAGGGCACACTCGAGCAATGATAGCAAATTCAACAACGATGCAAAATTTCGCTTCAAAAAAGCTCCCCTCGCTCCAAAATTGCGCTCAAACTTGCCGAAAACAATGCCCCTTTTGGTCCATGTCCTTTACTTTGAACAGCAAGCCGACTGCTCTTAGAAAAAGATGCGCTGTCACACCTGGTGGGTACCAGCTGCGGACGAAAGATAATTTGTGAACTGACGAAATATTTCTGCATCTTTTTCTAAGAGCAGTCGGCTTGCTGTTCAAAGTAAAGGACATGGACCAAAAGGGGCATTGTTTTCGGCAAGTTTGAGCGCAATTTTGGAGCGAGGGGAGCTTTTTTGAAGCGAAATTTTGCATCGTTGTTGAATTTGCTATCATTGCCCGAGTGTGCCCTTGTCATTTTTTATTACGGATCATTCGTCACTGATTCGTCATACGATGTATGACATAATCGCTGGACTACGCTGCTATTACGCTTATGATGATACAGAAAGACCAGGACAACAATAAAGAACAAAAGGTACCTTTTAACTTGCAGTTCATTCATGTTTTACAACTTCACTCGAATAATTACTTGAGCTTGGGCTCCCTATGGCTGCATTTGCAGAAAAATCCCGCAAACAAATCAAAGCATAAAACGAGTAAACCTTCGGCAACGATACTTCACACCAACGATTAAACGATTTATTATCCAACTGCTCTATTTCACTCGCTTGCATTTTTGTCATTTTGGTTAGTGTGTTGAAATCTCGTACGCGTGATAAATTTTTCTATTCGTAAACGAGTATTTACGCCGGTTTTTATATTGCGAGTTGCCTGTGCTTGGGTGAGTGAGTTCAGACTTTTCCTAACGCACATTTGCCTGTTAGAAACGAAGGAAATTCATTCACTTCTCTGCATAAAATTCTCTAGGATATTTAGCAATGTGTACGATAAAACATGCAGCGCAGTAATTATGCAACCAAGTCAAG
Source organism: Meandrina meandrites (assembly GCA_963693305.1). NCBI lineage: Eukaryota > Metazoa > Cnidaria > Anthozoa > Scleractinia > Meandrinidae > Meandrina > Meandrina meandrites. The sequence goes on from OY855908.1 coordinate 29,320,596, forward strand.
ATGGCAGTGAGATGGTTCAAAACTACATTGTAAGCTTATTAGACAGCGATCACCACTTCCTAAATCACAAACTGTCACAATTCTTACACAAAAAACTGCTTAAAAATGACTTAAACCGGCTCCCAATGAATTTGCTGAGTTAGTTTTGCCGCTGTGATTTTCTTTGTTGTGGCGTGAGTTTATTTTGTTTAGCCGCGAGTTCACTTTGTTCAGTGCATTGAGTTGATGTTTTTGCCTTGAGTTGATCTCTTTGCCTTGACTGTTTTGAAGTAAATCAAAACAAATTTCTTCGCCTTCATCAAGGTCCTGACCTTTTTACATTGAATAACCCTTAGAGTTATGAAAAGTCTTAACACTAAAATTTGATGTGTGCGCCTACGTGCGTGCGTGCACGAGGAACCCAATAAAGTGCAGCGACTCAAGCAAAAAAATAATAAATAGGAGCTCTGCTTTTAGGCCTGCCTAAATCTATATATTAAGTTTTACTCTACTTTACATAGGTATTCGCTTTTTAACTTTCTTCATAAAAATTCAAGACTGTTTTCTTTTTATATCGCGAGGAGTTGACAAGTCTCTTTTTCAAACGTTCACAACAATTTCTACCTGGTTGTTTCATATATTATGAAAACAATGTATCAAGGATAGTTTTGCAATACAGCGAGTGTGTACCAGGGCTCCTTCCCCTTTCCTTGTTCTCTGCATGCATACAGGTTTTGACTGACCAACCCACCGGCTGATAACTGATACCAATTTTCTGCAATCATATCCTTAGGAATACTCAGAAGCATCCACTTTGACATCAGAGTTTACTTAACTAACAACACCATGCCTCGCCTGAAGGGTGCCAAATGTTACGCTCCTGCTAGCGATAACGAAAATGTTACTGGACATGAAGTGATAGGGAATATGCCAGTTTACAAGCATCGTGAACAAACACGTAGTGGTTTGAAGCGGTATGCATGCAAGTATTGTAAAAAGTGTTTTAACCGTTCAAAAGATCGCAAGAACCATGAACGAATTCATACAGGAGAGAAGCCGTACACATGCAAGCACTGTAATAAGAGCTTTAGCAACTCGACGAATTGCAAGACTCACGAACGAACACATACAGGGGAGAAGCCGTTTGCATGCAAGCATTGTTATAAGTGCTTTAGCACTTTGTCACATTGCAAGAGACATGAACCAGTACATACAGGAGAGAAGCCGTTTTCATGTAAGCATTGTAAAAAGAGCTTTAGAGATGTATCAGCCCGTAAGGCACATGAACGAACACATACAGGAGAGAAGCCGTTTTCATGCAAGCATTGTAATAAGTGCTTTAGCACTTTGTCAAATTGCAAGAAACATGAACGAACACATACAGGAGAGAAGCCGTTTTCATGTAAACATTGTAATAAGTGCTTTAGCAACTCGACGAATTGCAAGACACACGAACGAACACATACAGGAGTGAAGCCTTTCACATGCAAGCAGTGTAATAAGAGCTTTAGCCATTCGTCAAATTGCAAGACTCACGAACGAACGCATACAGGAGAGAAGCCGTTTTCATGCAATCATTGTAATAAGTGCTTTAGCACTTTGTCATATTGCAAGACACACGAACGAACACATACAGGAGAGAAGCCGTTTTCATGCAAGCATTGTAATAATTGCTTTAGCAATTTGCCACACTGCAAGAGACATAAACGAACACACACGGGAGTGAAACCCTAAACATGCAAGCACAGTAATAAGAGCTTTAGTCAATCATACTGCAAGACCTATGAAAAGCGACATTTGCAAGGAAAGTCTTTAAAACAAGGACGACACCTTCAAGAACCAACAGCAACTTCCTTTGGCAAAAAGTCCCGTATGTTGTCTTCTTTGACTGACGGAAATTCAAACCAAGTTGAAACCCTCACGTGTTGGATTTGTCAGGAGGAATTTAGCAGTAAGGCTTGTATCGTTCAACATTACGATGATCATATGAGGAAGGTAATGCTTTCTTAAATGCTATTTTAAACCACAGAGCCCGTCTGTCGATCTATCGGGTACGTGCGTTTGTCAATCTGTGGAGGAAAATGGGATTGTCTCCTGAGAACTTGAGTGTTAACCATTTACAAAAAAATTCGAAAATCTCGGTTGGGAAAATTTCCGTTCGGGAAGAGCGCGTTCCATTTGGTATCAAGTCTCGTCACGGTTCGTTGCAGGCATCTCTCTGTTCTTTGTCTGTTGCTAATTTCATTTCCCGCGAAAGATGTTGATGTTACATGAAATCATAGAGTTGTGATAACTTAGAATATGATAGTGAAATTAATATCCTTGCAGCTACTGCAACTTTCATGAAACGCGATCTGCCCCGAAGATATTATAGCCTTTTTCGAATTCTCGTTACCAGCATATTCAAACGATGAATTTATACCTTGCTCAAAGAAAGCTTGGCTTCGGGCACAAATTCTAGCTACCATTTAGATACGTCGCACAATCGTTATGCAGTAAATCTTGTAGATCTGCTGCAAGTACGCGACAGACAGAGCACTCGTATAAACCCTGAAAACCCGCCAGTGAAAAACTTGCAGAAACCTGACCCGCCATTTTAGTTGAAGCTTAGCAAGGAACCAAGAGAGGCCTGGCTTTGAAAAAGACCGCGAAAGGCTTGGGATGGGTGAGAATGCGACAAATCTTTAAAAGAAACACAAATTTCCATTGGGAAAGTTTCCACTGGGAAAACAGCACTACCTTTTCAGCAATTCCGTTTATTTCGAAAATTTTCCATTGAAACGAACCGAAACATCGTGTTCAATTTGAATCCCAACCCTAATTGGCGGAAAGTTTTTGTAAATGGTAAACACCCCACAAGTCTATTCTTTTCTTCTTGGGTTAATTTCCACCTTTTGTCTCCTTTTTAAACATAATATTTCTGCGATTTTTTTTTTTTGCAGCTGCCATAAAAGCTGCCATGGTAAGCCGCTTGTTGATTTGTAGTATGAAATTATATTATTATGTGATAACCCATTTCTAGATTTGCTTTCCTCATTCTGTCATTTTCTGTGGCAAGGTTTTCTAGCTTATTTTGTAAACCTGCAAGTGTTGTGTTAATGTATTCTGTGTACAGTACAGTCACCGCGAGTGTATTTACTGTATTATTTTTAAATTTCGTGCGTTCCGGATACGTTTCATGTGTTTTATGTCCATGTGCTTAATGCTCAAAGTGCTTGCACTGTACAGAGAATATATGGTAGGGTGGACGATATTAGGGACTTCTAGATTGGAGAACACAATCGAGTAAGAAGACGACTTTCAAATTTCAATTCAGTTACGTTCCCAGAGGCCTCACCTCTCCCTATTGCTGACCAGTTGAAAAGAGATTTGGTATGAGATTGGTGTCAAATGTGATAATCGAAAGCATAAGCACTAGGTGTAAACAGTCGTATTCGTACTCAATCTCGTGTTCGTGCTCCGATCTGAAGATCTCTATTGCTTCAGCCAGTGTTAGGATTTTATCCGCTGGTCTGAGGTTACCTAACCTCCTATGCAGACATTCCTTTGGCTCGTCACACACTCCACCGCAACGTTCGTCGAGGAGGAGTGCGTGACGAAGCAAAACTAGCAGACTGTTGAATCAGTCCGTTAGGAAAAGTGAATTGTTAGTTACTGAAATGTTGAGTTTATATTGAGTTCTTGTTTCATATGGCGACCTTTTATAGAGTGAAAGAGGTTTGTTACACCAGAAAGTGTTTCTAAAATTATTCTGTAATGTTACATGTTGCAGTTTGTCTATAATTTTGCCATACATACGGGAATCATGATGATTCTCCGTAAGTAAAACTAAAATAGTAACCGTTTATATAGGTGTTTTCTGTATTGTATATTTTCCGTTCAAAATTCCTAAGTTACAATTAATAAACCTACATATGCTTAAGTTGATTACATGTCAGTTCCAATTGATGAAGGAGCTAGAAAATAGCATTCGAGGTTACTTTCCCCAAAGTCATTACTTATATGTAGCCTAGATAGTGACACTTAATTGAAAGCGAAAAATAAGGCAGATAATTAATCCTCCTTGAAATTTTCAAAACTGTCACAGTGTTAGAACTACGGTAAAACTGTCACCCTCGACATTATGGACAATAAATTTGCTAAGATTAAAACAATTAAGACTGGCGTTACCAGTGATACATTTAACACTTAAAACGCTTGAACAGATCATGATCATATGTTCAATTTAATTTCACGAATCTAACGTTGCGTTACAAATTACGTCTTTTTCATGTTCCAAACTCCCGTTACCATTGCTTTCAAACAATTAGCGGGCGAGAATTCTTTCAGTTGTTGAATTTAAAAAAAAATAGAACTCAATTATCCCTTCAAAGACTCAGTACCCAGGCGTCCTCGGCTCGGCTGAGTCTTTGAAGGGATAATTGAGTTCTACTTTTTTTTTCTTGAGCGGTGACGTCGGCTTTGTGCGGTTTTCATATTTGATTGCTGTGCTAGGTCACGCGCGATGTTATTGATTTGCCTCGACATCTGTATTTATGCCAACGTGCTTATATTTTCAAATTGCGGTCTGATTGAATTAATTTAACTATTTGTGGCATGTAAGTTGAAAAAACTAAACGTTATCTCTCAGGAAATGCAGAATGATTACAATATGCTCCGTGTTGTTTGAACAGCCAGCTCTTAGTTTGTTGATCTCTAACATGAAAATGCCTATTACATTGTATTTTAACTCAACTTAAGCTATCATGAATGGGCATCTCAAGCGTCTATAACGCGATATTATTGTCAAACTAATATATAACGTAAAAGGATTTATCTTTGAGTCTTACGAACAGTTGTCCGTTGTATTTCACTCAATATCAGGAATTTATTCATCAAGCTTGTTGGAAATGCAAAGTAAGTACATTCCAAAGTAACACTGTTGTTTACCTACATTTCGATCACTATCCTGAATAGTTCTGCAATATGGTGTAAAAATTGTGCACTTTGGGGTAAAAGCACCAAATTTGGCATGGTGATAGTTTTTAAGTTGCTGAACAATACTAGCTATGGACTCCAGTCAGGGGGGGGGGGGAGATTTTGTACTTAGGGGGTGGGGTTGGGAGATTTTTAAAGAAATTACAGTAATTCAAGAAGAACGTATACATTTAAACCGCATTTTCCCTACGTGATAGTATTTACTTACTATTTAAGTTGCTAAGGAACATACACTATGGCACCCAGTCAGGGGGGGGGGGGGGTGATTTTGTACTTAGGGGCTGGGGTGAGGTGGGGCGATTTTTTTGTAATTCAGAAAAGGGTGTACAACTCAGCCGAATTTGCCATACGTGATATTTCTTACGTACTTTCTATGTTGTTGAACAATATAATGATTGACCTCATCAAGGGGGGTGTACTTAGGGGGGATGGGGGTGGGGTGGTTGCAATCTTCAAAGCAAAACTGCTGCAAATTTACGGAAAAGGTGAGCCGAATTTGCCATATTATCGAGGCATAATGTCCCAATAAAAGCAATCTGACTCCATTTAGATTTTCTTCACAAAGAGGGAGGCTCATCCTGCATGCAGGGAGGAGGGGGTAGGCCATACCTGTTTTGATCTTTTAAAAGTCTGCGAGCTTAATCCTCTCCCTCACAATCTCCACCGCATTTACAAAGCGCAGTGCAGGACATACCAGCTTTCAAACATTTACATCGTTCTTTACAACCCTACTCAGGTTTGCACCCACACTTCACCAGCTCCTGGCATACTTTTGATGCTTCAGGTAATGTGGCTCACTGAGGCTTCCATGCATCTGACTCGGATCGTGCCCATCCCCATTCACTTGGAGAAGGTAGCTCAGGATTAGGTACCATGCACTGTCCCCAGCAATGACCAGTTTGGTAGGCCACTCTCTTTGTGTGTTGTACTAATGCATCAGCAGTGGGGGGATGATTTCTAGAGTTCTTCCTTTTTGAGCAAAAAGAACTTTCCTGGCATCACTGACTCCTTGGCACGGGCTTGTCCGGTCATACAAAACCACCATAAATCTTGCCAGCATTTAGAACATTTAGAATATCCTGCATGCTAGGCATTCTGCAAAGGTCTGTGAAAGCTGAAGTGGCTTCTTCCTCTCGGCCCTCCCACAGTGATCGTACAAAGAGTAGGATTGTCAGTTCAATCTTCAAGACCATTGACCAGTACTTAAATTGCGGACATGAGGAAGATTTGTAATCTTGCCACTGGTGGAACTCTAGCTTGGTATCACTCTCTGAGAGTCCCTCGACATACTCGTCATATGCTCTACACATTAAGATGTGGAGACTGCAAGCAGTAACTTGATGGGCATGTCTGGTTTTTGAGACATGGGAGGCTTTCAGGAATGAGTCAGCTGTTCCATATGATGCCACGTTGGCTTGCATTATCGCGCTCGTCCAACCGCTCCCGTCTAGGAAATCTCCCAGTGTTCTCCATGCTGTCATCTCAATGTGAAGTCCTCCAAGAACAACAACAAAATTCTTTTCGCCCTGTGTTTCTGGCATACATACATGAACTTTATTTAAAACTCGAATTTCAGAGTAGCCTGAAAAGGCTAATATCTTCGAGAAAATAATGGTATAAAAGAAAAACAAAATCTACTTACATTAAAAATCTATTATATTAAAAATATTCAATACCATTAAAAATCTATTGCATTGAAAAATCTATTTACATTAAAAATCTATTAACATCAGTACATTAAAATGTTCAATATATCTTATGTCTAAAAGGAGACTTTTTTTTTTTGGCCATTGCCACTGGATCTTTTTAGCAATTGCATAAAGTGGCTAATCGCAAGTAATTACAGGAGTTTGCCCTGGATTAAGAAATTCTACCTACGACTTGACTGTGTTCTTTGCATGCAAAATCATAGCGACAGATTTTGCCTCTTCCTGAAACAGCGGCAGTAGACAAGAGATATCTGGTGGGACGTTTGTAACTGCTGCGGTTCAACGTGCATGGAATGCAGCCCAAGAGATGAAAATCTGTTGGATTTAATCTTGACCATTGTTGTCAAGAACATCTTTCACGTGCTTGAACCATCTATCCTCATCCAACAGATCTATAGTCAAATGGTTGATGTCATCTGCTTTCACTGTGGTACTTGGAAATGAAGGATCAGTTTTCCATCGTTGTACTAGGAGGCCTTCTGCGTATTGCTTGGGAAGAGGAGCAATGCTAAGGGAAGTAGGCTGATCAGGGGGCGGTTATACAACGGCTCGTTCCTGGCCATGATTCTCTCTAGTCGGGTGTTGAAAAAGGGATATGGCTGTGCCATGTAATGAACCAGTTTCAGTAGTAGCACTAGGATTGTGGTCGATATTATTGACCGCGCTTGTAGTAAACAGTTGGATTTGATGGACAAACTGCTTTCTCTGTTTCAAATCGTGCTCCCCCTCTGTTTCCCATTTCACTCGAAATCTCCAGGACTCTGTTATACGAGGTTGAAAGACCAAGGTCGCATAGATTGTCAATCAAGCCTTTTTTTTCTTGTCTCTGCATGCACCAGAAGGCCTAAATATGCTGGGAATGGAGTTTCGCGATCTTTTGAATGATAAGTACCTTGTCGATACCTTGGGAATCTTTGCGACGTCGAACAACTGAGTTAAATCGTATCAACTGTGATACCGTTAGAGCAGCTTGGTTCTCTGCAATGTTGCTTGCCTGCGTCGTAATGCTTGCTCCTCCCATAATCATCTCAATTAAACTTCGTAACGACTGAGGGACAGAGGTTTCTTGGCAGTTTGTCTCAAATGTGCCATGGAAATTGTGCTTTTGTCCATGTTGAGAAGGTCACGGCGTATAATGCTTGCCGATTTTGCAATCAACATTGCTTCGCTGTCGCCGTTTATTTCGATGGCTTTCTTCGGAACAGCTACCACGTCTTCACTAAAAGCAAGAAGAACATCACGGCCATCTTTATACAATGTTAACTCTGGATGGACAATGCTGAATGAGGCGCTCCTTAAGACGTGTGCTATGAACTCGCTGTGAATTGTTAACCCCCATCTGCTCTAGTCTTGTCGCATACATTTTAGATAACTCAGACAACTTGAACACTAGATTATCATCTGAATCACGTCGAAATTCTTCAAGGAAGGAAACAAGTTCTGCGAGAGCAATGCTTTGGCAAATGGAGTCATTATCAGTCGGTATGACACTTTAAGACGGAATCCACAAGGAAGTCGAGTAATATTTATTTAAGTTGGACAAAAATCGAGTACCAGGATAATTTAAATCCTATTGCGTTATTTTCTACCCTAAATAAAAGGTAAAGATGTAAGTAATTATCACTGATAACACCAACAACAATTTCTTATCAGAGTCTTAGAAAATTAATTTCAAAGTTCACAAGCTATAGGGAAATTCTCACGTGCAGCCATTTTGTAAAATCGTCTTTAAGCGATTCAGTGGAATTCAGTGAAATTTCAAAATTTGGTATCGGTGTTTGGTGTTGTTAGAAAAGATTTCTTTTGATAAGATATTTGAAGCAGTAACACAAAAGTTTGCAATAAGGTGTAAATAATTTTGGTACAACAATTTCTTATCAGAGCCTGAGAAAATGAAATTTAATGTTCACAAGCTATAGGCAAAAGCTCGCGTCTTTTAAGCGATTTAGTGGAATTCAGCGGAACTTCGAGATTGGTTTTCGATGTTTGGTGTTGTTAGAAAAGATTTCTTTTGATAAGATATTCGAAGCAGTAACACAAAAACTTGCAATAAGGTGTAAATAATTTTGGTACATAATTTTGTCCAACAACTACTCGAAGTCCAGGCGGATTCCGTCTTAATTTTTCTCTCTTGCAGCTCATTTGTAAAGCTTTGATAAGCACTGTGTATGGTACATAGCGTCGCCTGCAACCATGTCTTCATCACTTAGTTTTCCTAGTAGTAACCTGTCGTTAAGGATACGTGCACTTGCTCTGACGTTTTCATCTGAATTAAAATTTAAAGCTCTGTGAAGCTCACCGGTGGTTTCCTCGCAGAAGAAGCAGCCCTGACGAACTTCTGTATCTGTGCTCCTCCTGGGTAACTTCTTTCTACCTTCATAATGTTTCCAATCACTGTCAACAGCTTTCTTTTTTTGTGCTCTCTCAAGTTTAAGAGTACTAATAAAACTGATCTTTACACATAAATGGCTTGTGTCATTTAGCCTGATTGTCACGAAATAACTGTGACAATTCTTCTCTCTTTAAATCTAATGTCAATAAAGGCGTTTCAAATGGCATGCAACCAAGTTCACAAGACTTCTGGATGCTACGACAAAATGAATCATTCCATGATTTCGCCTCGTTTTGCATCGAGTCGAGAGGACATCGTAATTTATCCGTCATAACTGTTTGGCACAACACACACTTGTCCCAGTCAACTTGAGATAAAATTTCAGTTTTACTGCCTTTTTCCATTTCTTTACGTCTTTAAACACAGTGCTTTGATTTCTAGCATTAAAAATAAAATAGAATAAAAGGAGTTTTTTATGGGAAATTTCACTGTAACAAGTGTGTCTTGTTTGCTCGACCTCACTAAACTGTCTGTAGGTATTCTCTTGTTGAATCAAATTTTCTTATTAATTGAATTATACCTTTAAAATTTCATAAACAGAGGTAAACGTCAAGTACCTTAACTTTCTGGGGCCAAAAAAAGGCAAATATTCACCCTAACGAGCGAGCAAAAAACGGAGACTGCAGGCCGCCATTTTGAATTCCATGTGTAACCTGGCCTTTTCTCCTTCCCATGCTCTATCGTTTATTCCAGCCGTATTCCTCTCAAAAACGTGTTAATTTAATGAAATGGTGAATTTTGAGTTATCACAGGATACATTTAACGGATTTTCACTTTTAAGATCAATTCAACATATTTGCCATTTTACTCTCATCAAAAGGTGTACCTTTCAAATGGTATTTTTTAGACATTTTAACGATATATTTTAATAAAATATTCCCAAAAAGTATTTTCGAGGTGTTTTTTAAACTTAATCTTGTACCACTACGAAGAAAACGAGAATTCAAAGTTATTCAGACCCTCTTTGTTTTCTTTTTCTGGATATTTCCTGTCCTTAACAAAATGGCTACAACCCCACCCCCCAAGGGCACGTTCTACCTCCCCCCTTGGGTATTTGGATGGAATCCATAGCTAAAAATGTTCAGTAGATATAGTACTATCATCTTGCCAAGTTTGGTGTTTTTACCCCAAAGTGCACAATTTGAGTAATTTTTAGCACCATATGGCTGGACTAGACCGGAAGATATAAGTATTGAGCAATTTGCTTTCAAGAGATCGATAATGATAAACTGGATGTAGCCGTTTTTTAGCTTTAAACTTCATTCAAACTTGTATTTTCACCTGCACATACTCTAAGCGTATATAACTAGCCCTGTACTGTACAACGTTTGAGTTACCAGTTACTAGTTCTACGAGATTTATTTAACAAATAAAGAAGCCTAAGCCATGTTTTATACTGTCATAAAACACGACGGGCATTTGAGAACACGAGGGAAATGTAGAAAACATGAGCCGCAGGCGAATGTTTTCTACATTTCTCGAGTGTTCTCAAATGTCCGGAGTGTTTTATGACAGTATAAAACATGGCTTAGGCTTCTTTCTTTGCTTTATGATATAGATTTTAGACGCCGCGAGTGAAAAGTTTAAATTAAAATACTTGTAAATGTACAACAAGAGCGATTGAACGAAGATGAAAAGCAGCAAATAGTTTACGGGAAGACCAGAAAACTGACACAATTTCATTCATTGTTCGACGTAAGTTTGTTACCTTTCAATCTTTATCTTGTCCTTTTGAACTTCAATAAACTTCACCGACTCTGAGTGCAATTTCGTTTCAGCAGTAGTCTTGATGACAGCCGTGGAGCCGTAAACAAGTACAATATGTAAACACTTGCTTCGCTTGTCTTGCACAAGGCGTATAATTTCCAGAAAAGCTATCGCTTCGGATCTTCCCGTAAACCTTAATTGTTGTCGCAATTTTCCAGCATGAATAGACGATTTAAGAGGAGATTGTCGAGGAAAATCTTCGAAAGAAATCTCTCTCGCTCGCTGTCGTTGTGTGTTTCATTAAACTCAAGGAGTGAACACCGCGCCACAAATTTTCCCGCCTCCTCATACTATCACTTCGTTTACATCAAAATGAAATGTCCAGTGGATTTATACTTCAGTAAAAAGCAATTTAATAAAAACAAATATTCCATTCGCCCTTGTTGGATACGAGTGGTTATAGCCAACGAGGCGCGAAGCACTCGAAGAAAGCTGACGAAAAACAATAAAACATGATTTTTCTATGTTTTATACTCTGATAAAACATAGGTTTTTAGCCAATCAGAGCGCGCGCAGACTCCTATCTATATTATAATCAACAATAAAGAAGATAGAAGAGTTCCAGATCTGTGTTATTCCTTTACTGTGAGTTGCTCGACTGACAAGAAACAACGACTCTGTACTTCTGGGATTTAAGTAACGTATTCTTTGCAGCAAGACTGTGCTCTACCAAGCTTTTCCCCAACCAAGTCCGTTCGTCCGGTTATATTATCCGTCCATTGCCAGCGCCCCAGATGAGAATTCATATTCATCCCGAAAAAGCGCAATATTGCCGAAAAGCCTTACGTAACAGTTGTTTCATGCTACGGAAAACTAGAGACAGTAGAGTGGGAGGATCGAAGACATAACAACTGAACATGCTTAACTGAGAACCTGAGTAACTAAAACAAATAAGAAAAGAAAAGTCTTCTGGGAGCGTAGTAGGTCGACAGAATCTCGTTATCGTAGCATGAAGTGGTTAGACGTAAATGCTAATCCACCCGGATTAAATATTCACGTGGAGCGCGGCTGTTTCGGCTCATGGATCAAGAACGAGGTATGTTCATTTGTAGCGCGTCTTTTTCGGTTCATGGACTAAGAACGAGGTCAATGCATGTGTAGTGTGCTTGTTTCGGCTCATGGATCAAGAACGAGGTCAATGCATGTGTAGTGCGCTTGTTTCGGTTCATGGATCAAGAACGAGGTAAATGCATGTGTAGTGCGCTTGTTTTGGCTCATGGATCAAGAACGAGGTTAATGCATGTGTAGTGCGCTTGTTTTGGCTCATGGATCAAGAACGAGGTAAATGCATGTGTAGTGCGCTTGTTTGGGTTCATGGATCAAGAACGAGGTAAATGCATGTGTAGTGCGCTTGTTTCGGTTCATGGATCAAGAACGAGGTAAATGCATGTGTAGTGCGCTTGTTTTGGCTCATGGATCAAGAACGAGGTAAATGCATGTGTAGTGCGCTTGTTTTGGCTCATGGATCAAGAACGAGGTAAATGCATGTGTAGTGCGCTTGTTTTGGCTCATGGATCAAGAACGAGGTAAATGCATGTGTAGTGCGCTTGTTTTGGCTCACGGATCAAGAACGAGGTAAATGCATGTGTAGTGCGCTTGTTTGGGCTCATGGATCAAGAACGAGGTAAATGCTAGTGTAGTGCGCTTGTTTTGGCTCATGGATTAAGAACGAGGTAAATGCATGTGTAGTGTGCTTGTTTGGGCTCATGGATCAAGAACGAGGTAAATGCATGTGTAGTGCGCTTGTTTTGGCTCATGGATTAAGAACGAGGTAAATGCATGTGTAGTGCGCTTGTTTTGGCTCATGGATTAAGAACGAGGTAAATGCATGTGTAGTGCGCTTGTTTCGGCTCATGGATTAAGAACGAGGTAAATGCATGTGTAGTGCGCTTGTTTGGGCTCATGGATTAAGAACGAGGTAAATGCATGTGTAGTGCGCTTGTTTGGGCTCATGGATCAAGAACGAGGAAAATGCATGTGTAGTGTGCTTGTTTTGGCTCATGGATCAAGAACGAGGAAAATGCATGTGTAGTGCGCTTGTTTGGGCTTGTGAATCATGTTAATAAGTGGCCGGGTATTCTAAATTTTAGCGAAAAACCAATCACCAACAATGTCTTCTCACTAGGACTGTCATACCAGACAAACTGTTATGTGCAATTGCCCTTTTTACGATTTACTTTCTTACTTACTTGCATTACAAAAAAATCACCGCGGTTTCGAAGCAGTTTGTGGCAGAAAGTACAAAATTTCCCAAAATCATTGGTTTTTGATCAGTGATCTCTATATAAAGGCTTTTTTCGTGTTTTCCAAACATCGCGCGTGGGGTTTTAGTGCCTGTAAACCCATAGAAAGTGTGGTCTATTGTACTAAATTAATAAACATTAGCGTGGCTTATCCCTGGCCAAGCTCGGGACTCCGGGCTATCCCTAAAGGTGGCTCCATATAGTTTTTAAAACCACGCGCCCTGCTGATGCGACCCTTCGGAACCTGTGCGCGCGAGCTGACGCAAACTCAGAAAAAAATGATTAACCACGGATCTGTGTTCAACATTTGAAAAGAAAACTTTATCTGTAATAGTTTTTAAGTAATGTTTGATGAATGAGCAGGAGTGTTTTTATCAAGTTTAAAACAGGAGGCGCAGCCGAGTGTTTTAGACTTGATAAAACACGAACTGCGAATTTATTGAACGGCTGAAAAATCTTCTGATGTAGATCAACTCATTCTTGCACTAATATTTAGATTTAGGGTTTCTTTGGACAAGAATGTTGGACGTAAAATTTAGCCTTGTCTTTATCAGATATAAAGACACTCATTAAACATTAATTTCTTTTGTATTTTCTATATAAATTGTTAATGAGTTTTTGAAGAACAGACAATGCTGTAAACTTTAAAATATTATGAGTTTTTAGATTTTCGGCATGGAACTGTATGAAACGACCAGTGAACAAAGTATTCAAGCCTAGTGGTTTCAACGTTGAGGCATGCTCAAATAGTGATCTTAGCGAATTTCTATTCTGTTACGTAATTTTTACAAATTAGTGTAATCTCGTCCCCAGAGGCCGCGATCCTTCTGGTCTGCACCAGGAATCGAGACCTCTGGGCTAGACCGAAAGCCCGCCAAAAAGACGGCCGAATCTCATTGGCTGTTGAAATTTGTTCATTTCAATCACAATCTCCGACGCAAGTGCAGAATCAAACCGGAACCGGTTTTTGAATCGTCCAGAGCCTTTGCGTTTCCAGGCCACTGGTCAAACGCTGGCTCTGGGAAGGAGATTGAAATTAGTGGGGCAAAAATGGCAACTTTCGTCTAGTTTTTCCCGTGAAATTTCGTAAAAGTTGGCAGGGAGCCTATAATTATTTTGCTTTGCGTGGCTTTCGTTTTTTAGGAAATCCCGGCTATCAGACTAGTTTTTACGCAGAGGGGAAAGACACAAATTAGCAAAGAAAGAAGCTGCCGTTACAACTCCCCACTTTTATCTGTATAAAATTCTGTATAAAATTCTTTTCCAGGTAGTATCCATGTACTGTGAAAATTTTGGAAGATTTCACCGAAGGCAATTGAGGAAAATTGCATTTAAGGCCACACAAACACTAATAGTGGCATTTATTTGGACAGTTTTAATTCACGACTTGTAGAACTGGTTGTAGATCGCTATTGTATCATTGCTCATTCCATTTAATAAGTTTGAGCGAATTTGGAGTGAAAACGAATGCGAAAACCAGTTTTCAAAATATAATACTAGCGTGCGCCACATCATATATTATTTAATTAACCCGAAAAAACATCTCGATACATCCGATGGTCCTGCGTTCCAGCGTTCCAGCGTTCCAGCGTTCCATCGTTCGGTATAGTGCTGGACGCTGAACACTGGGCTCCAGTGTACATGGTGTAGTTTCTCGAGTAGGGGCGTACATGTGAGTTGTTGTAGAAGAAGTCGTCGCTCTTTTAACAGTTTTATAAAGGTAAGAGAGTCTTTCAGAATACATTTTTCCCTATCTAGGGCTGTAGAATACAGATGACCTATATCCATGTCACTGAACACTTTATATAGGAATACAGAGCTCGAAATAACCGCAGATCAGTCGCTAGCCGGTCACATAACAATCATTCTCCTAATATAGTAAGGCCCGGTTCAAACGTTGCGCCATCGTCGTGTCGAACTCAATTGTATTAAGTTCGACTTAAGCACGACTGCAGCGCGACAGTTGATTCAAACGTCGTACCAAATAGCTGTTGACTCGCCCCCAATCGAAAATTTTCGCCACGGCTAGCGAGTCGTTCCTTAAGTTGTTTCACGACATCCGTATAGAATGCCGTGTTTCGCGAACGTGAGGTGTTTTTGAATTTAAGTTCTTTCCTGAGATGTTCACTCGAACAAATGATGTCAACCATTTCTGTTATTATACCGTTTCCCTTTCTTCCCGGCTTTCGCGAAGTGCTCGACTTTGATTTTGCGGTCGCTACGCTTGAAAGTTCTGCTAAATCCGACTCAGTCGTGTCACTGCTGTTTTCGCGTTGCTCAGGTGACCAGTCTTCATCTTCGTACTCTGAGTCGAAGCTTTCGTTGTCATCGCTATGAGCAAAGGTACTTTTCCAAGCCGCCATATTTCAAAATCTGACTGTAGCTCGACGTTTGAATCAACGTCGCGCCAGAGTCGGGTAGCGCGACTAAGCTTGTCGCGCTACCCGACTCTGGCGCGACGTTGATTCAAACGTGGAGCTACAGTCGCGCTAAGTGTCGAACTTAATTCATTTAATTGAGTTCGACACGACGATAGCGCGACGTTTGAACCGGGCCTAATATTCGCCGAGATTCACTAAGGCTAAAGTGTTTTTAGTATAATTTTTAGAGGTGGCTATCAAGATATCATAAAACGCAAAATAACGAAAGAAAATATGTGAACAGCAGACATTACTGTTGCCTTGCACGTATGTCACAAACAGGTTAAAGTACACATTGATTCCCGACGTTACTAATCGAACCATATC
This sequence comes from Meandrina meandrites, assembly GCA_963693305.1. Taxonomy (NCBI): domain Eukaryota; kingdom Metazoa; phylum Cnidaria; class Anthozoa; order Scleractinia; family Meandrinidae; genus Meandrina; species Meandrina meandrites. The sequence continues at coordinate 29,336,410 of OY855908.1, forward strand.
GAACGTTTGATTAATGGAACTCAATCAACCTTAGTCACACGATTGGGTTCGATTCAGTTCAGTAATCGAACACAATCGAACTCTCACAAAAACTTTTGAGCAATCGAACGTTCGATTGAGTTTGATTGGGCTCAATCAAGTTCGATAAATACGATTGGGCTCGATTTGGTTTGATTTGAGGATGCATTTTGATTGAAAAACAATGGTCGTAAAATTCACGGTCTAATAACATTCGACTGAAAATGGCAGTATTTTGTATGCGAATAACAGGTGAATATGAGTGTCACAGGTGCAGGTGTTTAGCGCAGTAAGACACTGCCTCTCTGGAACCTCTATTTTTATTCACCCGCTGTGAACACTACCTCTATTGTTATTCAGGGCTTGGGACATTGTTGTGACCTGTTATTTATTGTTTTAGGAACCAATGAAATAGAATGCTATCGAACTCTCACGAATTTTTGGGTTTGATTGTGTTCGATTATCGAATTAATCGAACCCAATTGCTCAATTAAGTTCAATTAAGTGCGATTGAGTTTGAGTGCTGAACAGTTCGATAAGTAATGTCGGGATTGATTGCAAATCAAATCAAGCCAGTGGTTAGGTAGTAAAACGGGACAGAAGAAACACTACAACATGATAATCACTGGTCTGGTACCCTTGTTTGACCCACGGTAACTTATCATCTTGAAATAAGTGGCTCTGGTGTGAAGAGAAATTAAATTTTCTCACTATGACTCAGTTTGGCACTGTGCTAGATATTTTGCATCTGATAATAACAATAATAGGTAAATTCCTCCTGTTGTACTTGCAATTGTTTGAAAAATAATTTTGAGCAAAGTCTATGAGGAGACAGCTGGTACAATGTGCTCTTGAAAATGAGGGGTGGTACATGGACTAGGTCCATGAGGTGGTCAATGGACTGTGCCCACAGGGGTAGTTGTCATATCTGGTTTGCTATTCAGGCTAACCAGAGTGCCAGTCTGCAGTCTGCATTTGTTGCACACCGATTGTTTGCAGGTCTTCTTGGTCTAAAAAGGCCTAGGTAATCATTTTTGAAAATTCCTAGTGTTCTACAGGCTGTAGATATTGTGATAGTGATTTCTTTCAAATAAAAGAAAATTTCAGTCATTAAAATTTCTGCCATGTTTACTAGTGACAGTGGCTTTGTAGGCGAAGGCTGACAATGTTGTTCACAGGACATGCGAGGGCATAGGACTTTATTTCTGCAGTTGCATGATTTATTGGAAAGGCCCAGGAAATTCCGGAGAGGAGGGGGGGCGGTTAGTGAATTTACGTTTCCAGATGGTCAAGTTCGATGCCATGCAAATTTGTTTCAAAATCGTTTCTTATCTACTCTGAAAATCTTTTACATAGAAAAAAATAGCAGCCTAGGTTTTCGATACATGACCATATTACATTTTAAACAGGTTTTCTTCCTCCTGAAAGCACAGTGAAAGCTAACAAGTTCGCAGAAATCCTCCATGTTGTTCCACGAATGCGACCGCCATTTAATACTTGTACAAGTCCAAGTAAAATTGTCACGTGGTTTGACCGAAATGCACTGGTGACTAGAATTGTTTGTATCTCACGTTCGACCGACAGAAAGTCATCCTTGTTTGCGAACATTTTTCTGTTTATTGGTGATGAAAATAGTGTAACAATTTCAGAAACCCGAGAATATCTTGTTCTTGTTATTTTTGGCAGCTTGTTTGTAGGTTTCCGGGTCAATTTGGCTTTCTCTGCGAGCGTGTTTGCGATTTAATTGTGATCATGTTTACGGTGAATGTTGTCAACAGTTTTCAATCCATGTTCTAATACATTTAGCGGTTTTCTTTCGGATTGGAATGAAAGGGGATGGATGGTTATACATCATGGTAATCTTACAAGTGACTACCAGATATTTTTTTCTGCTTACTTTTGAAGAAATTACTGACGTATTTTTTGTCTTCAACAGTATGTATCGTTAAGATGGTTCGATCGATCGGTTGAACACTGTAGAGATGTTTACAATGGAAGGAGGCCTAGGGCGCGATCCATTCAACTAAAATTTCCGGAAATTTCGGTTCGAAACTCAATGGAACGGTTCGGCCCAACTGGAAAAGTTCCGGAAAATGAGGTCCACCTTTCGAAGAGGACCGCTTTTCTGGTGGGACCGGTCCGATCGGAAATTTGCCGTTCCATTGGACATTGCCACTCACTTTCGTTTCTCAAGCGTCTTAACTTCACCAAGACCTAAAAGACGGCGGCGAGAGGCCTTTCACCAGCGAAGCGCATGTTTCCTCGTTTCACACGTCGATCGTGAGAATTATTTCCAGAACTTTCCATAACATATTTCATTGTCAGCGCCGCGGACGATATGTTTCGTACAGTTCTTGGAAGAACTCTTAAGGACGTTCGCGCTAATTGTTTATGCGCATTCTTACTGCGCACGTAATTCCTGTCGCAACGCTACGCCACGTCATGCATCGAGCGCGCGCGCTGAGGAAACTTTCCAACCACATATAGGGTGAGTAGCCATTGCGTTAACTTCGCTTGCAGTTTGCTAGCTTAAATGGTCGGTGACACCTACTTTTTTCTTAAAAGATCACTTTTGTTAACGATTATCTACGTTTTGTGAGAAAATGAAAAAAATCTATCGATTAAAAGGTTGATTTTTTTGCCCCACGCACGTTCGAATTCCGCTTTTTGATCTTTTCGTTTTGTCGTACGACTGGTTCAAATGCCTCTTCCAGGGCTAAGTTTTGCATAAAAGATGGCAACACTTGAAATTATTTACGCAACAGACGCACTTCTTCAAAATATCACCAAGATCGTTTCCCTCCGTTTTCTCATCATCGATAATTTAAACTACAAACCTTGAAAGCCGTGCGAAATTACGTGCGCCAATTTTTCAAAATCAGGGTAGTTTTCTACAGACTTTATCTCTGAAACGAAGTCGGTGACCCCCACTTTTTTTGGTATTTCTGACACAAGTAACTCATTATCCGTCCTCAGTAAAAATTTTAGAAAAATCTATCGACTAGAAAATTTTCGCGCGAACGTCCTTAATTGAAGGGCCGCGAAAGAAAACGTCCCCATCGAATTTTGGCAAAATTGAACATTGTCAAAACAACTCCAAATTTCGCATGCAAGTTTGTTTACGTGTGTTAAACACTGTCCTGTATTTTTTCCCGCTGTTGTCTGCCTTGTTTCCAAAAAATTACGCATGCAAAAACTGGACTTTGACGAAAGAAACCTTTTGTTCCGCGAAACAATGAAATCAGCGAAGTTGAACCGATTACTGTTTTAACTCTACAAACATTAACCCTAGGGGTTAGGGTAAGGTTAGGGTTAGGTTAGGTTAGGGTTAGGTTAGGGTTAGGGTTAGGGTTAGCATAGGGTTATCCTAGAGCAAACATAAAGAAATCTCTTCTTTTGAATTGCATGGCATGAATCGGTATCTAAATAAAGTCAAGGATTAGTGTCTACAGAGTGAACGTTTTGCAATCAGTGAAAAAAGAAAACACTATTACGGTATATGAAAAAAAACTTTCTCATGCACTGTTTTCTGGAAAAGTAAAAAAAGAGCAAGATGTGACATTTCGTAGATGCTACTGTGATGCTGCAAAAGGCTTTGAAATTTAGTGATGCTATCAGCAAAGCGCTTGCCATTTATGCTTTGCCTGCGCGACGAATTACAAAATCATTACGGAAGAAAACGTATTCGAAATTTCTCAGCGGTAAATTTCGCTAAGCGAAATGATTATTTTTTGTGAATAACACTGCCGTTAGCAAAGCAAATTCTGTCCGTTTCACTAAAAAAGATACTTCCATTTTCGAACTACCGTGAACGGCGAACTTTTTTCCGCGAATTTTCACGCGTAAAGCATTCAGGTTTGCCTAGACAAACCGTCGCGTTTGGAGCGTAAACATGTCAAGTTTTGGCAACTCAGCCTGTGTGTTTCTGGTCATGAAACACAGGTTTCGAAAACTTTTGCGTCGACGTTTTATGTTTCTTCAATGAATGTCGACAGCAAAATGGCGGCTTTATATTTCTGGTAAATGCTGAGGCAGCGATCTTGATCTTTGGTTCACTTGCAAAACGCGACAGTTTGTCTAGACAAACTTGAATGTTTTGCTCGATCGTGAGAAAACGCGCTAAAAAGTTAGCCGTTCACGGTAGCTCGAAAATGGCAGTAAAAGTCTGGTTTCATAAAACGGTTTTTTTCAGACAACACAAAAGAAGTTAGTTTAAAGCTGAATAGGCTGTTTCTCCTACAGGCATGTTATGAATACACTGAATCGAATTTAAGCCGGCTGGAAAACCAATGGAAAAGAACAAGTCAGCTTAAACAAACAAAAAACTTACATGCGAGCCCGGGTTCAGTCTTGTCCTTTCATTCCTCTCGACAGACAGCGATGAAGCAATGGCCGTTTTTATACTAGAGACGCGTTACCCGTCTGGACGAGTTTCGGCAAACATTTTGTAATTCGTCCGGTTATCCGTCTCTAGTATAAAGACGGGCACAAGACGCGTTACCCGTCTAGATGAGCTACTTTTCGAAAAGCGTCTTGAACGACGGATTTCGAAAAGTAGCTCGTCTAGACGGGTAACGCGTCTTGTGCCCGTCTTTATACTAGAGACGGATAACCGGACGAATTACAAAATGTTTGCCGAAACTCGTCCAGACGGGTAACGCGTCTCTAGTATAAAAACGGCCAATCAATGGAATTCCATGATGTGCACTCACAAAATCTAAACGGTTGATTTTCATTCCGCTTGACTTGCAGTAAGCTCCTATTCTGTTCTTTTTGGGCATACTATAAATATATCGCGAAAGCCGCGTTTTGCACACGTGAAATGAATGAAGACTTTGCCGCCGCGCCTTTCGCCCGACTGTCAAGTCACGCTCAAAAATAACGCAATAATCACGAACAATGCATTAAAGATTATTATGGGATATCCCTGAGTTTCTTCGACACGGACAGTCCTACGCTCAAAATTCAACAGAAAATTATAGACTCTAAAAGCCACTCTTCATTTCCAAACATTCAACACGCCAAATGATGGCAAATCAGCCCAAACAAACGAAGGTGAACTTGGTTTGGAAGAGAAGTGCGTTTAAACTCTTTCCGTCTGGAATCAGAGTTCCGATCATGGAACAAACAAACCTCGCTTCTTTGAGGCTCGCTAGCGATCTTGCGGGTATACAGACTTAATGATGTCCTTCTACCACCAGACGGGCGCAAATACATGTCAAATAAGAGAGAATCAGTGGAGAGTAGTGCACTTCATGCTCGAAGGTGAGCATTCAACTTGTCCGATTAAAATCTGACGAGGCTTTGCGCGCGAAAAGCTTAGGTCACAATATTTGCTGTACCGTTTTATTTTCCAGATCTCTTCTTTTGAGCGAGCGAGCGAGCAAGTAAATTCCAATTGAATTACAAAAACAGGAAGAGAAACAAAAAACCTTTTGTTACTCCGAACAATAAAACCAGCATAAACATTAAGATTCGTTCTGGAACAATGATTTGCTAATAGTATATTCTCTTCCTTATTTCTCCAAGTACAAGCTCAAACTAGCGAAAATAAATGCCGGACAGTGTTTAACACATGTAAACAAAGCTGCATGCGAAATTTGGAGTTGTTTTGACAATGTTCAATTTTGCCAAAATTCGATGGGGACGTTTTCTTTCCCGGCCTTTCAATTGTTCCTGTCGGGTGCAACTTCACGTATTGTACAGGCAAATATCTCGAATCAGTTGAGCTAAAAATAGTCTGTAACCACGGGTAAATTTACCTCTCTCATGAAGCAACTAACAGGTAATTATTATCTTGTTGTTGTTCTGTAGGAATGAAATCGTCTGTTTTCTTGAAATGGCACTCGAGTAAGAAACAAGTCGCACGGCAAACCCGCCATTTTGGTGTGACCAGTTCAGTCCAGTGGAAAATACCGTTCCTTTCAACACACGAAAATTTCGAAAACTCAAACCGGAATTTTTGGTTGAATGGATCGCGCCCCTAATGTTTAGAACATTTGCACAATTTCTTTTTAAATTGCTTTTTCCAGAGGGGCAAGGGGGGGGGGGGGGATGAAAGAAACTTTTGGAAATTCCGGAGGGGAGGGGGGGATTATCTTTCTTCACAAAGATGGAAATTCCGGAGAGGTGGGGGGGGGGGGGGGGTCTTAGCTGGAATTCCCTCCGTGGTGGGGGTATGGATATTTTCTGGAAGTACACAATCCCAGGGAATAATATCCACTTAATGTCTGGTCCCGAGGGAAACAGTTGGTTTTGTTTTCCCGAGAGTCTCGAAACATCGAGAATGGAGGGAAAACAAAACTAACTAGTTTCCCGAGGGACCAGACATTAAGTGGTTTGTTATACATCTAAAGAATGAACAAATTAAGGAAACGTTAACAACAGCACTCCTGAGCACGACTTTATTTCTTCTTAAAATACTGCAAATGTGAAAACACATCGTAAACTACGGACAAAAGAAAGCAAAGAACCGACTTACTTTCCAGGCATTTTCGAAATCCTTCTGCTCTAAAAGTTTTTTGACTTCGTTTTTCGAATAAAAAGTAGAAAGCGCCGGTTTTAGCCACAAACTGTTCCACTGTGTTTCACGAACTTTCGAAGAACTATTCGACAAATTTCCTGGAATCGCCAAGAGTGAGCTTCAAAACATCACGCCACAATCACGCCACCGGTCTTGGTCACGTTTTGATCACGTGCTTTTTCTGGCCATTGATCACGTTCAGGTCAATGTATCCCGATCGGGATACATTTGATGAAAATGTATCCCGATCAGGATACATTTAAATTTATGCAAGGCCGCGCGATTATGAATCAGCCAATGAGAATCGTCTCTAGAGCAAGAGAAACTGCGGATGTATAACAATAGTTATTGTTAAATATTGATGATGTATGGGTTGATTCCTGGGTTATTTCCGTACCAATGACGTTATGCTTGCAAGTGTTTACGTCGGCCAAATTTATTTTCTTCAGATCTCTGAACTCGCCTCGATGAAACAGCCAAAAGATTCACTTCAACTGGCTAAACCGACAAATAGTCGCAAAATTGCAAACAAATTTACGATCGTCGCTTCTGGCGAAATAAACATGCAAAGTAAACATATTTCTTGTTTGTCACGTACCGAAAGTGAAAGCTGCAACGTCAGCGCATTCCATGGCTGACGCAATACCTTTTTAGTGTATTTAATATTCCCAACGCAAAGCGGTTGCAGTTACGTTTACTCATAGACAAAAGAAAAAAAAAGACAGCCAGCTTTTTGGTAGTCTCCTTTACAGCCGTTGTTTGGGCTCGTCACGCAAAAAACAACGGCTGAAAAGAAAACTAGCTTTTTGGGTGTGCAGTCAAGCGTGTAACACAACTTCATCGACAGCTATTTTTAGCACGGCCGTGGGAATATCGGTACTGATAATGTTACGCTTACAAGTTAGGGCACGTTTCTGCTTCTGGTTGCGAAATTAATATTGTCCCAGTCCAAGTAAAATCGTCACGTGGTTTGGCCGAAATGCACTGGTGACTAGAGTTGTTTGTTTCTCGCGTTCGTCGAAAGAAATTCGTCCTTGCTTGCAGAAAGGTTTCTGTTTTATATTGATGATGAAAATAATGGAGCCATTTCAGAAACCGAGAATACTTTGTTCTTGTTCCATCTGGCTATTCGTTTGCAATTTCTGGGTCAATTTGGCTTTCTTAGTGAGCGTGTTTTGTGTTTTGTGATCATGTTTACGGTAAATGTTGTCAACAGTTTTCAATCCATGTTTTGATGTGCTTAGCGGTTTTCTTTCGGCTTGGAATGAAAGGGGATGGATAGTTAAACATCAAGGTAACCTTAAAAGTGACTACCAGATATTTTTTTCTGTTTACGTTTGAAGAAATTACTGACGTATTTTTTGTCTTCAACAGTATGGTTCGATCGATCGGTTGCACACCATAGTCATATTTATAAGGGACCATAGTCATATTTATAAGGGAAAGCATCCTAATTTAGAACATTTGCATAATTTCTTTTTAAACTGTTTTTGAGTTATTTTTCCAAAAGTTGCTCTTAGTCGGCGCGATGGACCGTGCACATGAACCATGCACAAATAGCTCAACCCATGAAATAAACCATCCTAACAGGACTGACACCCAGTTCTACCCCAACCCACCCAATCAATTGAAAAAATAACTCCTGCACGCTTAGCGTGCCTATGTTTGGGTACTGGTGAATTTCTTGCTGGGGGCAACACTGCAATGGTTCAGCCTCACATCTATTGGGGAGGAGGGAAGAAATAGTGATTAACTTAAAATACTAGTACAAATGCTCTTGTAATTTCTATTTCGGATCATTGCAAGGCCATTCTTTATTGCTTTCCTAAATACCCAAGCTTCAACGCATTCAAAAGTCTGCAGTACGTCTTGCCATGTGATCCAAACTTTCAGAAAGTGTGATACCATTTTAAAGGAACCAAGACTTCCTCCCAGTTGAGCGCAGAAATGATTTTAAGATTCTACTTATAATTGATAAAATCTTGCATGACCAATCTATTAACTACTTGGAATCTCTTATTCAGGAATATTGTCCACCGCGCAATTTACGATCCACGGACAGTTACGATGGCAGCGCTTTTTCTTTTGCCGCACCAAAACTCCATACCCGGGGATATTAAGAAAGCAAAGACCTTTTAGCTCTGTTTCAAAAATAGTCTTGGCGCACAACCTTTCACAAGTTTTACTTTACTTTACATAGGTATTCGCTTTTTAACTTTCTTCGTAAAAATTCAAGGCTGTTTTCTTTTTATATCGTGAGAAGTTGACAACTCTCTCTCTAGTTTTCCAAACGTTCACAACAATTTCTACCTGGTCGTTTCATAAATTATAAAAACAATGTATCAAGGATAGTTTTGCAATACAGCGAGTGTGTACCAGGGCTCCTCCTCATTTCCTTGTTCTCTCCATGCGTACAGGTTTTGACTGACCAACCCACCGGCTGATCACTTATACCAATTTTCTGCAATCATTTCCTTAGGAATACGCAGAAGCATTCACCTTGACATCAGAGTTTACTTAACTGACAACACCATGCCTCGCCTGAAGGGTGCCAAATGTTACGCTCCTGCTAGCGATAACGAAAATGTTACTGGACATGAAGTGATAGGGAATATGCCAGTTTACAAGCATCGTGAACAAACACATAGTGGATTGAATCGGTATGCATGCAAGTATTGTGAAAAGTGTTTTAACTGTTCAAAAGATTGCAAGAACCATGAACGAACACATACAGGAGAGAAGCCGTACACATGCAAGCACTGTAATAAGAGCTTTAGCCAGTCGATAAATTGCAAGACTCACGAACGAACACATACAGGGGAGAAGCCGTTTTCATGCAAGCATTGCAGTAAGTGCTTTAGCCGTTCATCACATTTCAAGACACACGAACGAACACATACAGGAGAAAAGCCGTTTTCATGTAAGCATTGTAAAAAGAGGTTTAGCGATTTATCAGCCCGTAAGAAACATGAACGAACACATACAGGAGAGAAGCCGTACACATGCAAGCATTGTAATAAGTGCTTTAGCACTTTGTCAAATTGCAAGACACACGAACGAACACATACAGGAGTGAAGCCATTTTCATGCAAGCATTGTAATAAGTGCTTTAGCACTTTGTCATATTGCAAGACACACGAACGAACACATACAGGAGAGAAGCCGTTTTCATTCAAGCATTGTAATAAGTGCTTTAGCAATTTTCCACACTGCAAGAGACATGAACGAGGACACACGGGAGTGAAACCCTACACATGCAGGCACAGTAATAAGGGCTTTAGCCAATCATCATACTGCAAGACCTATGAAAAGCGACACTCGCAAGAAAAGTCTTTAAAACAAGGACGACACCTTCAAGAACCAACAGCAACTTCATTTGGCAAAAAGTGTCGTATGTTGTCTTCTTTGGCTGACGGAAATTCAAACCAAGTTGAAAGCCTCACCTGTTGGATTTGTCAGGAGGAATTTAGTAGTAAGGCATGCATCGTCCAACATTATGATGATCATATGAGGAAGGTAATGCTTTCTTAAGGTGTCTCTCTACAGTTTTTTCTGGACCATACCAAACATTTTCATTTGGCCGTTTAGCAAACTTCCCGGATTAAGATCGATGTGAAATTTACACCAGGTATTGCAATTGGATTGAACTTTGATATGAAATATTTTTTAGGAAAATCGATATTTCCATGGCAACGACAAACAGAAAAACAAGATATCAGTTGAACTGAAATTCTACGCGAATAAGATTTGATGTAAAAACACTAACACCAGAATCTGAAACTATGGTGTACTGCACATCAAATAGACAAGAAGAAAAAAAATCTGTATGTTTGATTTCGAATAAATCAAAATTATATTTCAAACCATGCTTTTGGCATTATAATGATAAACGGACCGAGACGCAGACACTGCTTTGATGAAATTACTTCGAAATACCACCAAAATGTGTATTAAACTTATATTTCGTCGCCGTGAAAGTTTAGTTGATTTTCGTTATCGCGATCCCGGGAATTTTTCATACGGTCACTACCAATGTAATTTTTGGTAAATTTTCTACTTTTCGCGCTTTTTCCAAAATCTCCAAAACGGCTCCAACGATTTTTTTAAAACTTTCGCAACACATGCTTGATAATGCAAAGAATTTAATTCCAAAGTTTTATTAACGTTGATTTACTGGAACACGTCCAAATTTATCCTTAAAGAAGGCGTTCGAACCAACGAAAATGTTTCGTTACAAATTCAGCGTTCGCAATTTATGCTAAAATATTCCAATCAATGTCTTTTTACAATCCATCGAGTGAGCAAAAGAGTGAGGGAAAAAACACAATATTGAAAACAATAGCAACGATCTGTATTTATAAGGTGTCTCTCTACAGTTTTTTTCTGGACCATGCCAAACATTTTCATTTAGCCGTTTAGCAAACTTCCCGGACTCGAATCGATGTGAAATTTACACCAGATATTGGAATTGGATTGAAATTTGATATAATATATTTTTTAGGAAAATCGATATTTCCATGGTAACGATAAACAGAAAAAATAGATATCAGTTAAACTTGAATTCTACGCGAATAGGATTTGACGTACAAAAAGAGAGACACCTTAAATGATATTTTAAACCACAGAGCCCGTCTGTCGATCTATCGGGTACGTGCGTTTCTCAATTTGTTGAGGAAAATGGGACTGTCTCCTGAGAACTTGGGTGTTTACCATTTACAAAAAAAATTCGAAAATCTCGGTTGGGAAAATTTCCGTTCGGGAAGAGCGCGTTCCACTTGGAAACAAGTCTCGTCACGGTTCGTTGCAGGCACCTCTCTGTTCTTTGTCTGTTGCTACTTGAATTTCCCGCGAAAGATGTTGATGTTATATGAAATCATAGAGTTCTGATAACTTAGATTATGATAGTGAAAATAATATCTTTGCAGCTACTGCAACTTTCATGAAACGTGATCTGCCCCGAAATTATTATAGCCTATTTCGAATGCTCGTCACCAGCATATTCAAATGATGAATTTATACCCTGCTCAAAGAAAGCTTGGCTTCGGGCACAAATTCCAGCTTCTATTTAGATACGTCGAACAATCGTTATGCAGTAAATCTTATAGATCAGTTGCAAGTACGTGACAGACAGAGCACTCGTATAAGCCTGAACACTTGCCTGTGAAAAACTTACAGAAACCTGACCCGCCATTTTTGTTGAAGCTTAGCAAGCGACCGACAGAGGCCTGGATTTGAAAAAGACCGCGAAAGGCTTGGGATTGATGAGAATGCGACAAATCAATAAAAGGAACACAAATTTCCATTGGGAAAGTTTCCACTAGGAAAACAGCACTACCTTTTCAGTAATTCCGTTTATTTCGAAAATTTTCCTTTGAAACGAACCGAAACGTCGTGTTCAATTTGAATCCCAATCCGGATTGGCGGAAATTTTTTGTAAATGGTAAACACCCCACAAGTCTATTCTTTTCTTCTTGGGCTAATTTCCACCTTTTGTCTCCTTTTTAAACATAATATATCTGCGATTTTTTTTTGCAGCTGCCATAAAAGCTGCCATGGTAAGCCGCTTATTGATTTGTAGTATGAAATTATATTATTATGTGATTACCCATTTATAGATTTGTTTTGCTCATTCTGTCATTTTCTGTGGCAAGGTTTTCTAGCTTATTTTGAAAACCTGCAAGTGTTGTGTTAATGTATTCAGTGTACAGTACAGTCACCGCGAATGTATTTACTGTATCAGTTTAAAATTTCGTGGGTTCCGGATACTTTTCATGTGTTTTATGTCCGCGTGTTTAATGCTTTAAGTGCTTGCACTGTACAAAGAATATATGGTAGGGTGGACGATATTAGGGACCTCTAGATTGGAGTACGCGATCGAGTAAGAGGACGACTTTCGAATTTTAATCCAGTTATGTTCCCAGAGCCCTCACCCCTCCCTATTGCTGACCAGTTGAAAAGGAGACTTGGTATGAGATTGGTGTCAAATGTGATAATCGAAAGCATAAGCACTAGGTGTAAACAGTCGTACTCGTACTCAGTCTCGTGTTCGTGCTCCGATCTGAAGGTCTCTTTTGCTTTAGCCAGTGTTAGGATTTTATCAGCTGGTCTGAGGTTACCTAACCTCCTATGCAGACATTCCTTTGGCTCGTCACGCACTCCACCGCAACATTCGCCGAGGAGGAGTGCGTGACGAACCAAAAGTAGCAGACTGTTGAATCAGTCCATTAGGAAAGGTGCATGTTAGTTTCCGGTATTGTTGAGTTTATATTGAGTTCTTGTTTCATATGGCGACCTTTTATACAGTGAAAGAGGTTTGTTCACCAGAAAGTGTTTCCAAAATTATTCTGTTACGTTACATGCAGCAATTTGGCTATAATTTTCCCATACTGTTACATAACGGGAATCATGATGATTCTATGTAAACTGAAATAGTAACTGTTATATATAGGTGTTTTCTGTATTGTATATTTTCCGTTCAAAATTCCTGAGTTACAATTAATAAACCTGCGTAATATTATGTTTAAGTTCATTACGTTTCAGTTCCAATTGATGAAGGAGCTAGAAAACAGCGTTCAAGGTTATTTTCCCGTGTATAACAAAGTCACTGAATTGAAAGCGAAAAATGAGGCAGATAACTTATCTTCCTTGAAATGATCAAAAGTGTTCTTTTGGTCACATTGTTAAAACTACGGTAAAACTGTTACCTCGACATTCGAAGATTTAAAACGCTTCTTGTCATTATTGACATTATTAACAATAAATGCGCTAAGATTAAAAACAAGTAAGGCTGGCGATACAAGTGATACGTTTAACACTTAAAATACTTGTACAGACCATAGAAAAACCGTCAAAAAATGTTCACTTGAATTTCACGAAAATTACGTTGCGTTACAAATTACGTCTTTTTCATGTTCCAAACTCCCGTTACCATTGCTTTCAAACAATCAGCGGTCAAGAATTCTTTCAGTTGTTGAATTAAAAAAAATAGAGCTCAATTATCCCTTCAAATACTCAGTACCCAGGCGTCCTCGGCTCGACTGAGTCTGGACTCAGATTGAGCGGTGACGTCGGCTTTGCGCGGTTTTCTTATTTGATTGCTGTGCTAGGTCACGTGCGATATTATTGATTTGCCTCGACGGCTGTCTTTATGCCAACGTGCTTATATTCTCAAATTGCGGTGTGATTGAAATTATTTGCGGCATGTAAGTTTAAAAAACTAAGCGTTATCTCTCAGGAAATGCAGAATGATTACAATATGCTCCATGTTGTTTGAACAGCCAGCTCTTAGTTTGTTGATCTCTAACTGGAAACTTCCTATTACATTGTATTTTAACTCAACTTAAGCTATCGTGAATGGGCATCTCAAGCGTCTATAACGCGCTATTATTGTCAAACTAATATATAACGTAAAAGGATTTCTCTTCAAGTCTTAGGAACAGTTGTTCGTTGAATTTCACTCAGTATCAGTAATTTATTCATCATGCTTGTTGTAAATGCAAAGTAAGCACATTCAAAAGTAACACTGTTGTTTACCTGCATTTCGATCAATATCCTGGACCACATCCTGAACGGAAGATGTAAGTGTTAAGCAATTTCCTTTCAAGAGATCGATAATGATAAACTGGATGTAGCCGTTTTTGTCTCCTGTCGTCATGACGTTGTCATGACGACACGAGAATATGCGAGGGGGAGAAGGTGCATTCCAAGGTGCATTCCATGCGCGTTTGCTTTGTGAGGCCGCGGAATTTTCCCGCCATGTCAATATTTTTCCCGCCATTTCAAGATTTGCTTTGTGAGGCCGCCGGAATTTCATATCAAAGAACAGATAATGTTTCTTTAACAAAGAGGTCGCATCGCGCTGGTTTAACAAACTGTAGGTTAGGAGTATTTATTGTAAAGGGCGTATTATGTGAGATACAGGCACGCTTTACTGTTCTTAAAATTGATTTCTTTTCTTTTACGTTTATTGCTGTAGTAAGTTCACAGTCTTGTACGGTTCTTCTGATTCGTCTATCAAGCGCAACAAATTCGGTGCACTCGCACGATGATATAAAGTGTTGACGTTATCTGTAAATAAACGACATGCAATGCACGCAGAAGAGATGGCGTTTTTTTATGAACTTGCAGCGAACGAGCAAATTCGTAGCTGTCCAACAGGCAATCTAAATGGAACAGAAATAAGGCCTCTTTTAACTGGCGACAGTACTTAACGAACTGGCTAGTGAAACCCTACCCGGACAGAACACGCCTGACTCAGGAGCAGAGAAAGTTTAACTTAAAGTTCGGTACGCTACCATCTGTAGTGGAACGAGCATTTGGCATGTTGAAAGCTCGTTGGACTGAGAATTGCGTTGAAAAAGGTTGAACAGAAAAACGAGACCCTAAAGAAGACTGTGTTTGCTACGTGAGTATTGCACAACATTTGTTTTGAATGGGTGATCTATGGCACGGATAACAACGATCCAATAACAGAAAATAAACGATTAGATAAAGACAATTATTTTGATGCTAAATCTTTAAAAATGTCTTTTAAGCCAGCAAGTATGGCGTTTCAGTGTTTGTTCCATTTGCCTGCTCTTGGCGTCACGGAACATTTCAGCCGATCGTTCAAATCTAGTACTTTGACATCACTTGCAACTGAAGACTGAGGCGATGGCATGCTTAGAACTCGCCAGTAGTAGTAGCTGGACGATAAAATGTGGCGCTTGTCGATGGAAATGGCCAATGTTGACCGCCATTCATTGGCTGATCTGGATTTGCTATTCTTTCAAACCGTCGATTTAATAAGTTATCGCTAAAGGAACAAAATGCATGATTTGTGATTGTGTGAATTTTCTTTTTACAGAAAGCTCGAAAGAAATGTGCGTGCCGTACAAGTTTTGCGTGTTGTGATACCTCATCGAAAACGCATTTGATTGACATTCAATTTCCTGAAGTTGTTTTGATAGTGCGCAAGTAGCGTAGCATCCGACAAACGATACAAGGTCAAACGGTCTCAGTTGTTTACACCTTTTAAAAGAAATTTCTGTCTACCGAATCTAATAGAACTCGCCAAATACAATTTATCCCTTTCGTTTATACTTTGAATTAGTCCTTTCTAACTGCCGGGGAGTAGTTATCGTTACCGAAAGGTTTTTCGTGACTGTTGGAACGTTGACTGGAACAAATTACTTGATCTGTGTAGCAGTGTAGGGTTTCCAGTACGGAATAGCTTAGTGTCAAGTGTAGTGTGTCAAACTTATACAGTTACGGTTACACATCGTCCTTTTACCGTGGTAAATGGGCTCTTTACCTCGGAAAACTCACAAATCGTGTGTGACCAACATTTCCCAAGGTAAATTTACCGCGGTGCATTTCCATGGATACATCAAAAAGAACAAAAGAATCGCCCATGAAAGTTACCGAGGTAAATAGGTAGGTTTTTCAAGTACCCCAAGATAAAATGACCGATCGCGCGAGGCAAACCTCAAAGATAAGCAAATAAAATAAACAGAGAAACTTAAAATTAAATATGGTTTATATTTCTGGAGGTCAACTTTGCGTGTTCAACTAGAGGCAGCAAAAACGTGGTCTTTCTTAGAATCATGGCTGGATTGCTTACTGATTTCAGTGTGATTTGTAAGTATAAGCTACTTTTTTGGAAATTTGGCGTTTAAATACAACACAAGTCAAGGAAGATCTATAGTGCATTTTCTTATATGTATTTCGATTTGATCTCTAGGCCTAGAAACATCCAACAAGGAGATTTATATAAACGGAGTCTTCGCCTTCTAATTCTTCGGTGTCTGAAACACTGACATAACAAAGCAGTAGAGGACTGTCGAAACAGTATAAATAATAAAAGCGAGATGGTGCTAACGAGCACCTCGAATTATCCATTTTCGCACTTCGCACCGAAAACAGTATGAAAGATTAATGACCTTGGTAAAGTGTTAAATGTTAAGTGTGTGACGGCAAACACCCCGTAACGTATTCCCGCGGTGAGTTTACCTGTAACTTACCTTGGGAATGCTATTTCGTTACAAACATACCGGTATTTCCATTTTCAGCGTTTTCGTCGCAAGAAACATGTATGAAATACTCTATTTTCTGACATTGTTCTTGGATCGTAGAAAGCGGGCAATACATCACAAAAGAAATGGAAAACAGCGCAATTTAACGGTCGGCGCAGAAGGTGGGGGACGAATGCTTGGAGTAACGCTCAATTCCTCTTGCGTTCTTTTGCGTCAAAAATAGAGAGGACGTTCTTTTTTGGTAAAAATTCATAAATAATATTTTGTTCTGTTATTTTGTTTTCCCGCCTGTTTTGTAATTTTGTTTCCCCACTTGTTTTGTCATTTTGTTTTCCCGAGTGTTTTATCATTTCGTTTTCCTGCATGTTCGCCATTTTTATTTCTTGCATATGAAAAAAGAAGACTTAAAATTATCCCAGCAAAATGTTCCCCGGTCTCTGCTTTCCCCATCCCCGGAAATGGTAAATCTTCTAAAAACACCTTTCTTTTTAGAGACGCGAAAAATGCAAGCGTAGATAACATACAAGCTTTTTACAGCCTAGAGAAACATTTTCTGTTATAAAAGCTTTTTGGTAAAGTATATTTTAGCCTCTTTTTGTAATAGCATTGTAATAAGGAGTACTATTTTTAATCTTAAATTTTAATGTGATGTAAGTTTTAGATGCAGCGCACCTATAGATACTAGTTTTCCACCTGAATGACACACCCTGGTTAAATAAAGTTTCATATACTTACTTTGGTAATGATTCAGTATACTCACCCGGTAATGAGCTAAAAATGAGAAACGATACTGATAAGAAACAATACTGAACGACTGCTGTGACCGTTTTTGGGTGTCCTCAGTCACCAAACAGTTTCATTCTGATGTCGAATGCACGCTTGTCTGACCAGAGATAAGAGATGTAGTCTCCCAGTGAATGTTGTGTAACCCCTTTTGAATGGTAGCTGTCAGCAGTCTGTAAGTGTTCTTTACCAAACACTTTCATTCTAATATCGTACGCGCGCTTCTTGGACTTCAGAGTGGAGATGTAGTTGCCCAGTGAATGTTGTGTAACCCCTACTGAATGGTAGCTGTCAGCTGTCTCTGACTATCCTTCACCAAACAGTTCATTCTATCTGGTATAAAGCGCTGGCTTCTTGGACTTAAGAGCGGACAATTTGTAGTCGGCAAGTGAATGTTGTGTTACACCTACTGAATGGTAGCTGTAAGTGGTCGTTGGATTTTTTTTTACCAAACAGTCTCAGTGTGATATCAAGTGAACACTTCTCATAGGCAAGAGCAGAGGTGTAGTCTCCTAGTGAATGTTGTGTAACCCTCACTTCATGGTTGTTGTTAGTCATGCTCACCAAACAGTTTCCGTCTGATTTCAAGTGCACCCTTTTTGGACTCGAGAGCAGAGTTGTAGTCTCCAACTGAATGTTGTGTAACCCCCACTGAAAGATAGCTGTCAGCAGTCTCTGAATGGTTTTCAGCATACAGTTTCCGTCTGATATCAAGTGCATGATTCTTGGGCTCAAGAACGGAGATGTAGTCGCCCAGTGAATGTTGTGTAACCCCTACTTTATGGAAGCTGTCAGCAGTCTTTCGATGTTCTTCACCAGACAGCCTCAGTCTGATGTCGAGTACACGCTTCTCTGACTAAAAAGCTTCTGAGCAGTCCCCTCTCCTGTGTTGAATGACGGCTTGGTCTAAATAGATGTCTGGAAAAATCGAATAGCACATAATCGCGAATAGTACGAATACTCCCGAATAGTCGCGAATAGTATGTGAAAAGTCATCCATGCCCAATATACACGAGCTGATACGAGTCGTAAGTCGTGAATGATGACGACTAGTAGCCGGCTAGTAGCGAATAGTAGTTGAATAGTGACGAATCGTAACAAAAAGTGACAAATAGTTCCAAATACTAACGAATAGTTGTAAATAGTGACGAATAGTCCTAAATAGTGACGATAACGAATAGTGAAAATTCGAGACCAGAATACTCTCTACTACTGATCAAAGTCAATGTCTTACATTGATCTTACACTTTAGCATATACCACGGACAAAGAAAGGGGGCAGCTATTTTTTCCTAATTTGGAATGCCCCTTCTTTGTAATCCTCTGCACCCTTAGCGAATTGCAACTGTCAGGTTGAGTTTAAGACGAAACAAAACTACCTGGTAGAAAACTAGCCTATGAGCCTGAGAACTTTATAAAAACAAAAGAAACAAGACATCAATACATCAAAAAGAATTATAAAAGAACAGTCATTTTATGAAATTATCGAACGAAAACAAACTTACCACCAAAACGAGGCTATATCTTGTGGTTTAACGTTTTAACACTGAAATCTCAAATTACACAAAAATATTGAAAAGAGACACGAGACAGCCCAAAGGGCCTTTGATTTTAGCTTTGAACTTCATTCAAACTTGTATTTTCACCTGCACACACTCTAAGCGTAAATAACTAGCCCTGTACTGTACAACGTTTGAGTTACCAGTTACTAGTTGTACGAGATTTATTCAACAATAAAGAAGATAGAAGAGTTCCAGATCTGTGTTTGTCCTTAACTGTGAGCTGTTCGACTGACAAAAAAAAAACAACCCTGTACTTCTGCCATTTAAGTAACGTGTTCTTTGTAGCAAGCCTGTGCTCTGCCAAGATTTTCCCCAACCAAGTTCGTTTGTCTGTTTATCCGTCTATTACCAGCGCCCCAGATGAAAATTCATATTCATCCCGAAAAAGCGCAGTATCGCCGAAAACCCTTACGTAACAGTTGTTTCGTGCTACGGAAATTAGAGACAGTAGAGTTTGAGGATCGAAGACATGACAACTGAACATGTTAAATTGTTAAACAAATAAGAAAAGAAAAGTCTTCTGGGAGCGTAGTAGGTCGACGTAATCTAGTTATCTTAGCATGAAGTGGTTAGACCTAAATGCTAATCCACCCGGATTAAATATTCACGTGGATTGCGCCTGTTTCGGCTCATGGATTAAGGGGGGTGACTCTTAACTACCAATTTGTTTCTAAGGCAGGTTTCTAATTGCTATATTTTGGAAACAAAACATCATACAGATAAGCTTTTTGCACGAGTTTGTTCTATTGACGATTCCTCCAAGAGTTTCAGGTCACGGTCATATTTAACACGTCACGTGACCAGAACAGAATAAACCCTAAAACTCAAGCGGCGGATAGATTTTAAAATTAAAATGAGTGTCAATAGATAAAGAACGTCCACATGCGTAATGTGACGTATCGTTTTTGTGAAATTCACATTATTATAAGAGTTATGGCGTAATAAACACTCATATTTACAGACTTTCATCAGTAGCGTTTCCTTTTTTCGTGTAAACGGTAAAAGCATAAGTCAGATTATAAAGAAGGCTACGTTATCTCTGATTCGTAAGAGAAATTGGAACTTTACCTTGTTTCCGTGGAGTTTTAGGGATTTTAAATTCTAACGCGCGGTTTGGGACTGGCACTAGTTTCGCACGCGCAATCATATATTTTTTAAAGTAGGTGTACCCCCAAATAAAATTCACCATTTAGCGTATACAAAAAACTTCAAAATCGCTTGCTTCAAAATACAGTCTTCAGCAATTCCTTAGCAACTGCTCCAGATCTGTAGTTAAGAGTCTCCCCCCTTAAGAATGAGGTAAGTGAATGTGCAGCGCGCTTGTTTGGGCTTGTGTATCATATTAATTAGTGGGCGGGTATTCTGAATTTTAGCCGGAACCGGCATCAGTCAGACAATCACCAACAATGTCAGTCTTCTCACTCGGACGGTCACACCAGACAAACTGTTGTGTGCAATTGCCCTTTTGACGATTAACTTTCTTACCTGCATAACAAATTCACCACGGTTGCGAAACAGTTTCCGGTAGAAACTACAAATTGTCCGAGATCATTGGTTTTTGGTGGATGATCTCTCTCGCTCCTGTCTCTCGCGTTTCTCGCGTTCTCCCAACATCCCGCGTTGGGTTTTAGTACCGGTAAACTCATAGAAAGTGTGGTCTATTATAATTAACAAGCATTAGCGTCGTTTATTTCTGCACAAGCTCGGAACTCCGGGCGAAACCTCCGATGTTCCCGCGCTTCAGCGTTCCAGCGTTCCAGCGTTCCAGCGGTATAGTTGTCGGACGCTGAAGACGGGGCCCCAGTGTAGTTACTTTAATGGCGGCGCACATGTGATTTGTTGTAGAAGACGCTGTCGCTGTTTTAACGGTTTTATAAAGGTAAGAGAGTCTTTTAGAATACATTTTTCCTATCCAGAGCTTTAGAATAGATATCGCCTATATCCATGTTCCTGAATAGGAGTACACAGCTCGAAATAACTGCAGATCAGTCGCCGCTTGCCGGTCACATAATAATCATTCTCCTGATATAGGAATATTCGCCGATATTCACTTAGCCTGAGGCGTTTTTAGTATAATTTTTGGAGGTGGCTATCAAGGTATCATAAAAGGCGAAATAGCAAAAGAAAACATGTAAATACAATGTAGCAGACATAACTGTTGCCTTGCATGCATGTTACAAACAGGTTTATTATACATTGATTGCAAATCAAATTCACCAGCAAGTCAGGTAGTAAAACGGAACAAAAGAAACATTTCAAAAATGATAATGGCCCGATACCTTTGTTGACCCTTGCTAACTTATCATCTTGAAATGAGTGGTTCTGGTCTGAAGAGAATTAAAATTTTCTCACTATGACACAGCTTGTCCTTGTGCTAGATATTTTGCATCTGGTAATACCAGGTGCAGTCAATCGATAAACCAACAATCAATATCAATCGATAGCAATCGAAGATTGGTATCGATTTCCGATGCCAATCGAAAGAAATCGATAAAGAAATAAAGTTGTGAGTTCGATTGATATCGATTTCCGAAAGTATTGGTAACGATTGATTTATCGAATGTTATCGATTATTATCGTTTCGTCATTTTACATGTTAATCATTGACACAATATTGTTTGTGTGATTTTATTGTGTCATTCAATCATCATATTATGCAATAGTTTTACAATTATCAACAAAATGCCAGGGGAACTAAAACGATAACGGGAACAATTTGGCATGTTAATCTTAAGCTTCCTCACAGTTCATAATAGTACAGGAAGAAGTAGCAGTGTGCAACCCTCGGCTAGTCTCATTATACCAATGCCATAAAGATGAAGCAGAATGAATAACAAAATCAGTTTTTTGTGATTTCAATTAGTTTCATTGAAGAAAGAAACATACAAATAAATCACAGAGTAAGCCTGAAGTAAGCAAGAAATAAAAAATAGTCCAGTCGCACAGTAGAAAGTGTGGTGCCTTATGCCAATAGTGGAGGGCTACAATTGCCATGCATATATTGCACTGAGTTGGCAGATTCACTACACGAGATTGCCACAAAAGACATGCAGGAAGCCGTAGATAATGCTGGAACTAGTGGACATATTATTATAAAACATTTTTAAGTGCCAGAAAACCAAGTGGAATGAACACTCCATCTCAACTACAACATGACTAAATGCCTTTCTCATATACTTGTTTAATAGATAGCATAAGCATATACTTGTTTAATAGATAGCAACACCAGCTCAGTAATATGCTTGGAACAACATTCCTTTGGATTATCGATTGTTATTGATTATTATCGATTTTTGCCAATTGGTAACTTTTTCTGTGAGTTCAATTGTTATTGATTTCTGATATGAATCGATAGCAATTGGCGATCGATGTCAAGTGTATTGATTGATTTCTTATATAGATTTCTATCGAGTGACTACACCTGGGGTAAAAACAGTAATAGGTTGGTCCCTCCTGTTGTACTTGCAATTGTTTGAACAATAATATTGTGAACAAACTCTACGGGGAGAATGCTACAACATCACAAAAGCCCATGCAGGCCCATCAAAGCCAGCAAAACCCTCTTGAGTTTTATACCCTGCCCCCAGCCTAACCTTAACACTGACAGCTAGTACAATGAGGGGTGGTAGATGGACAAGGTCCACGCAGTGGCATTATGGACTGGGTCCACAAGAGTAGTCCTCCATTGTATCTGGTTTGCTATTCAGGCCAACCAGAGTGCCATTCTACAGTCTGCATTTGTTGCACACCGATTTTTGGCAGATCTTTTTGGTCTAAAAGGCCTAAGCAATCGTTTTCCAAAATTCCTAGTGTTCTAGATGTTGTGATAGTGATTTCTTTCAAATAAAAGGATATTTTATTCACCAAATGTCTGCCATGTTTACTAGCGGCAGTGGCATTGTAGACAATGTTGTTGACAAGACATGCATGATTAAGCAGTTGCATGATTTAGTGGACTCTGACTCAACACCAGCGTCATTCAGTGTATAAAATTATTGTAACTATGACACCAGGCAAAACAAAAGTTAATATTGGCATGACAGACTGTTGTTTAAGAACTCGGTACAACAACCACAAGCTTTTATTCAAGCATCTTAAGCATTTACACAACACTATCGCATCAAAATACATCTGGGACCTAAATGACAGTAACACCAATTTCTCAATCAAGTGTCCATTGTCATGTGAGCAAGTGCATTCAAGGGAAACCAGTCACACTGCAATATTTATTATAAGCTTTCTATAAGTTTATTGTCCATAAGTTACCAATGGTCAAACCAATGTACCAGACGATCGACTTTTACGTAGAGTTTGTTTGTTTATTGCTTAATTTGGATTTTAATCACTATATTAAACTGGCTAACGTGTATGCAAGCCAACACTGACATTTGCTTTCAAATATTTTCTTTTGTTGTTTCGCCTATCTTGATATCCACCTCTGAAAATTATCCCAAAAAAATTTCCTCAGGCTCAGTGAATCTCAGCAAATAATTGGTAAATATTGACAATGTATGGGATGACTCCTGGGAGGCATGGTGACCTTATGGTTAGTGCGCTGGACTATGGATTGAGCGAACCCGATTTGAGCCCTGGCTAGAATCACTGCATTGTGTTCTTGGGTAAGATAATTAGCTGTGATAGTGCCTCTCTCTGCCAAGGTGTGCAACTGGGTACTGGTGAATTTATTGCTAGGGGCAACTCTGCAATGGACACACATCACATCACATCTAGGGGGAGGGGGGGGGGGGGGGTGAAGGGGTGGAATACTGATGGACTTAAAATGCTGGTACACGCTCTTGTAAATTCTCGTTTGGATTATTCCAGTGGCATGCTGTATTGCATCTCTAGATACCTAAAGTCTGTGGTGCCACTTGCCATGGGTCCAAACGTTTAGACCGTTTACCACCTTTTTTTAAAAAAAAAAACTAGACTGGCTCCCAGTTGAGCACAAAATTGATTTTTTATAGAATTTGATAAAACCAACGGGGACAGAACCAGGAAACGTATCGAGTTATTGCTATTGACATGCTTGCGCGGCCTGCTCCCTGTGATCTGGTGCCGCGGACAAATTACTTTAAGCGTTCAGTTAACTACTGTTAGACCACAGTTCTGCATTTATCTAAACTGCTCATTTTACAAAAGAATTAAAACAAATGGGCAAATAAAGACGTTCTCCGACTCTCAGCCTGGGGTATGTTCTTAGCATGTTCTTAATTTTTTTGGTAAATCCTGCCTTAACGTTTTTATAAAAAAGGTTCTTATAACAAAAGAGTGTATTAACGCCATGGGCTAAGCGCGGTTCTTGCTCTGCACGGGATTTATTATTTATCGTGATCGGGACTTCCAATCACGGAGCCTGTGATGTTTATTCGCAAATCGATGTTAAAGCATTAATGCATTAATAGAAAATGTCACGGATACTGTTTCTTTATTGTGTATAATTTTTTTTCTTTTGGTTTTATCAAAGCGTCGGATTCGAAGCGAATATTGAATACACTAAAAAAGTATTACGTCAGCCATGAAATGCGATGATGTTGCAGCTTTCACTTTCGCTACGTGTCAAACAAGATTGCCTTTACTTTGCCGCAACCTACTAAAATATCGAAAACACATTGGTGGGGACAGGAAAAGAGTGAGTTACCATGGTAACATAATTTTATCATAACTGTAACTGTCTCACCTGTAAAATTATTAGTCTGCCAAGTTTCACTGGTCTCTGCAGCAAATTAACGAAGATAACTCTAGTTTTATGATGGCCGTACAATTGAGTTGAGTAAAGGAGTAGTATAGCCGGGACTAAACAAATACCACTTTGGGTGCACCTAAATTTTTCACCTCTTTACGGGACTAGTAGTCAGGGACCAAAGCCAAACCACGCTCGCAAAACTCGCGTGTTTCGTCTTTGCTACCTGACTATCGTCCCGTAAAGGTGAAAAATTTAGGCTTACCAAAGATAGTATTTGTTTAGTCCCGGCTATACTACTTAGCAAGACAACATAAACAGAGGGCGGCGGGGCAACCATTTAGAGGAATGCAACAGTCATGTAAACAATGGGACGTGGAAGAAATGGACTCCTCTCCCAAAGTCGAAAAAAAAACAAATCCTCCAAAAACAGACTGACAACCCAGCATGGATTATTAATCAGAGAACCGGAGCAGGGTCAAGTTATAGATCCACCAATACACATTTCAGACGAGCTGCTCACAGCAATGAAAACAATGAGCCCGCAAGATTTAAAGAACACACTTATCCAACCGGACACAATTTTAGACGACATAAGTGAGCAAGAAGAAGTGGAATTAACAGAAATGGAAGAGTACGATTTGACGGGATCGGGAGAGCCTGTTTATGAAACACCAATCATGACGCCGCAGCTGACCCGCAGAATAATGGCAAATGAGTTTAGCCCGGACCAGGTGGAGTACATAATAAAGAAAAGTTTGCACTTTTAAGAAGCAGCATCAAGAATAGCTTCCACAGCTTGAGCGGTAACAAGTTTGACATCATTTGCCCCCCGAGGGGGAAGAAAGGTCTTTGAAAGCGAACACGAGCATGTGGACCAACACAATCATTCAGTCACGTGTATATGTAAATTGATATTTTTTTTGCCCACATTTAGAGAAAAGCGGCAGCAAGCTATCAAACATGGACATAGCTGAATCAATGCAAAAACTCACACCCGAGCAAAAAAAGCTTTTTAATAAAAAACTGGCAGAGGCAATAGCGGCAGCAGCGAAAAAGTTCGAACAAGAAATAGAAAAATATCAGAAAGACCCCTATGTTCACTTCAACGGTATGAAAATTAAGAAATGCCTAAACCAATGTATCCCATACACGGAGGAAGCATGGGCGAAAGAAATGGAAAAACAAAAGTTCTACAAAAACAAACAGCTAATAAGCTTTATAGATAAAGTTTTTTTCGAAGACGGCGCGCTGCAATTTAAAGAAACACGTCATAAGAGTATAAACAAGGATTAATCACAATTAATAACAGGTTAACAAGAGATGGACACATTAGAACTGATACAAGCGCTTCCGGCAGAACTTCGAGAACAAATCCGCAAGGAGTATGTAAAAGTCAAACTCTGGCAACGTAAAATGGAGGGGTGGGATGAAGTGAATAAAGCGATTTTGTTGGCCCCCTACTGTTTGAAAAACGAGCAGATCACGTGGATTCTGCACTGCTACAAATGCGACCTAGAATGCGGGCGGAAATACCTCTGCAGCCTCTGTTACACAAGAAAAAGGCAGAGAGAGTATTTAGGACCGGACATATTCGATCCAGCAGAGTATGACCCATGCTTCGAAAAGGGGATAACAATCAACAGCAGAGTGTGGAGCTACAAGCATTAGTGTTATTTAACCATCAAAACTAAACTCACCACAACTTCTCGGTATTTGACATAAATGGGTGTGTCGGCAAACTTACTTCTTAAAAGAAAAATCGTCTATTAAAATTAAACTTACTAATACACGTTTTGTATTAGATAGGCCTCTATCTGCGTGGTCGTGTTGAGATAAATAAACCGCAAAATAGTCTCCCGGGTCTATTTTTTTTCTTTCACCGAAATAAAGGGGCTCCACATATTGGTATTTTAAACCATCAGCATTACGTTCGCTTGTAAATGGTACGTTACCTCGTAAACTAGATAAAGTAAAATTAAAACCTATTCTTTCATAAGTTCTAGAGGCACCCTTATTTTCAATAATTAAAGCTGAGATACCATCGAGTAAGCAAGGAAATGGCGCCATTACACGAATGTCATTTCCGAATTTAACAAAAGTTCTATTACCAGTAACATTTTCATCGGAGTTCCATTCGCCAGTTATTACTATTCTAGGTTGGAAATTCTTTAACGCATTACCGTTAAGATCTAAATCTTTTTCTAACTTGATTGTATCGTTGTCTGTTACGAAGCCTGGATCATAATTTTTTATTTGAAAAAAGTTCATATCTAAATTTGTTTGTAGAGTAAAATCGCCGTCGGAAGCGAGAAAGAAAACATCATCGTAAATAATTCCGTCTATATCTGATTGATACCCCTTAACACCGTAAATGATTAAAGCGGCCTTTTCACTAGGTGCTGAACCCTCATAACCCGGATTTAAAATGTCAAAATAGATAGTGTCGTCATTCTTATCTTTTAATTTGTAAGTATTAAAAATAACCCTTATATACGGAGGGTTATGGGTGGCAAAGCGTTTGGTGTGGTAGGTAATAGTACTGGAGGCCAACTTGTTTAAAGGGTTAAGAAACCAGTTTTGGTCGTTTTTGTTTTTAGGGTAAAAGAATTCAACACATATAGTGTACTCTCCTTCTTTTAGAGGTGTTTTATTCAACGCCAAACGCGAGTTGAAAGAATTGTTACTTGTTTTTATAATGTTAAAAGTGTAAGCCTTTTTATTGACACTGTGAAGGTTGGATGTAAAGTCTTCAACGGTAACAGAAGAAATATTGTTTACAGCTGAAACACCAACCCTTTGGGTTAAAAAACCTAAGTCATTCTTTTTATGGGCGTGCCCAGTTGTAATTGCAGAGGAGCCCACATATTTTTTCATTGAAGTGAGATTGACAGCATCTTGATCGCCGACAGGATTTGCGAGCTGTTTGATTGCATGGTCGTTCATGACAATGTCACCAGTAACGCTAGCTGATGACAAATCCCCACTATCACCCTTATCACCTTTTGCACCTTTTGGTCCAATAGCGCCTCTCGAACCCGCAGGTCCAGTTGCTCCGGTTGGTCCCGCAGGTCCTGTAGCTCCAGTTGGTCCGGTTGGCCCAGTAGCTCCAGCAGGTCCCGCAGGTCCGGTCGGTCCTTGGGGTCCAGTATCACCTTTTAATCCTTTTTCTCCAGCATCACCTTTATCTCCTTTAGGACCTTGTGGGCCAGTATCGCCCTTATCCCCTTTTTCACCTTTAGGGCCCTGTGGTCCAGTTGCACCAGTTGGACCAGCAGGACCAGCAGGGCCAGCTTGCCCTCGGATTGAAGTAGACTCTTCATGTGTTTGAGTTGCACCCGTCGCACCGTTAAGAAACCCCATCTCTATATATTTTCGTCAAAATTTTTTAGAGTTTGTTTTTTTGGTTTGTCGTGGTATAAAAAAGAATATTTAGCATCGGTAGCCCTTTCAAGCAGCTCTCTGTCAATTCCCAATTCATCAGCAATACGGTTATTCTCTCTGGGAAGAAAGTTGAAAATGCAAAAGTGGCTACAATTATCTCGGATGTTTTTGGGGACCTTAAAATAGCTTTGAGAAAGATAAATGACGCTGCAATTGCGGTGGCGACCGTTGATAAAATAATCGATAATGTCGTTTTGGTTGCTTTCACAAACCATGTCATCGAAAATTACAATCTTTTGATTGTCAGTGGACAGCGTTTCCAAAGGAATAACATCGTTGGCGGCTTCAATAACATTATAGTCAGCCACAGGATTGACTCTTGTGTCGAAATCATCAAGCATATATTGGTACTTGTCTTGATGCAGGTTCTTAGCGCAAAGGTAAATTTTGTCGTAGACCAACAGCCTGTAAAGCATATGCATGAGAATATTTGTCTTACCAGAGTTGCTTGGCCCGCAAATAAGCATCCGAAAGGTATCTGCTGGCATACAAGGGTGGCCTTGCTTGTAATTACTTTTTGTAGTCAAACTGGGGTCGTAATTGGGAATTTTCATTTTTTTCTGTTATATATACAGCAAAAATATGTCCATGAAGAAGTGGCGAAAACTTGTCAGCGAAAAGGCTGAAGTTGAGCAGCAGAACGACAAAATCCTCGCGGTAATAAAAAATACCAAAATCAATAAAGGGTTTGGCCAGCTATCAGGTGAGGATTTGTTCAAACCTATCACATCGCGGCTTGACAAACTCCAAGTAGGGGATAGCAACTCAGCTGCTGAGCCGAAAGAAGAGGTTCCAGACTATGGTATGGATGAGTTTGATTTAAATAACCCCTTCGACGGAGATTTTAATCCGGATGCGGAAACTCCACTACCATCACCTACACCATCACCATCACCATCATCACCACCACTATCACCTACATCAACACCGTTGCCACCTTTAGCTGAAGAGGAAGAAACAGAATTAATGGAAGAAATGGAAGAAGAGCAACCAAGTACAAGTGAGACTAAATGGGGACCACCACAAGAACTGGTTATCGAGGGGTCAGAGTCAGTTGACCTGCAGACACTGAACAGCTTGTTAACAAAATTTAAAAACAAACCGAACTATAAGGTAAAAAGCAAAACATCAAAATTTCACGGCGACACATTGGCAGTGTTAAAAAAAAAGAGAGATGCAATTCTTGAAAGGAGAAAAAGAGGGGTTAAAATCCCCATACAGCAGCTGATGCCCGATGTTGATGATGATGAACCCGACAGAGAAATGGAAGGAAGCGGAAGTGTTGATCCAAACGCTTTGGTTGACAGGCTACACTTAAGCTTGGCGTCTATACAGGCGGGCAACACCTCACTAAAGCTGAAAAAACAGGTCCACCTGATTTTGGGGTTGCTGGTAAAGCTAAAGGAAATAACACAAAAAGAAGCCCACAAAATTTTGGGCACAATTATATAAGCAACATGTCAACCCATAAATTTGAGTGATATTATATAAGCAACATGACAACCCATTTTCATTTCAACCTGTTGCTCGACTCGCAGCTGGCCAAACAAAACAACGCCAACAGCAAGTCACATGACTTCACAATTAACTTTGACCCGCCAATCGCTTTAGATCCCTCCAAATCATACAAGGCGGCGTTAAATGAGCTGGTATCTATGACATATTCGTGGTACAACATCGCGAAACAATACAACAACAACGAATTCAAATGGCGGAAAAAAACAGAGAACTGGAAAACCGTGACAATTCCGGATGGAATGTATGATTACGACGGTCTCAACACCACCATTCAGGCACTAATCGGAAGAGTGGATCCCAAGGATGAAAAATCCAAGTTTATTTTTCAGCTGTATTTTCACACCACAACGTATCGGGCGGTCATTCTGTTGCAGGACGGCTACGAGCTTGATCTAAGTGGAGGTGAATTTGCTGCGTTGCTGGGTTTTGACAAGAAAACAATAGATGGAGCGAACAATAGGAGCGACCGCGTGCCAAATATAACAAGAGGCGTCGACTGGATCTACGTCCATTGCGATCTCATTACAAGGGCTGTGGACAACATCGGGGGCGACGTTATGTTCTCTTTTTCAACCGCTGAACTCGCCGTCAGCTACCCCTTTTCAAAAGAGCCCCGCCGCCTCCTATGGCACCCGGTGAACAAAAATAGAATCAATGCGATAAATATCAAAATCACAGATGGACGCAACAACATTATAGATCTGAATGACCAAGACGTGGCTTTAAGTATCATCATTGAAGAAGAAACACCTAAGCTCATCTGAAATAATTTACACATAGCTCATAATTAAAAATAATTTACACCTAAGTATAATAATGAATCATCCGAGCGAGTGGGCGAGATATTATGACGCGCCAAACGGAACCTATAGATACAGACACAAAGGTACGGGGGTTGTAAGAGACACCCTGATGAATATAGGAAAGCGGTTCAAAAAGCAAGTCACCCGTAAGACGTTGGAGAAGGCTGTAAATGAAGCCTCGAAGCAAATGCTGAAAAAAGCCGCAGAAAAAGCAGAAGAAAAAGCGGCTGACAAGATACAAGCGGTTTTGCGAAGTGGGGATACCCCACGCCCCCAAGGTAAAAAGACTCCAAGTGTAAAACCAAAGAGTAAAAAGACCCCAAGTGTAAAACCAAAGAGTAAAAAGACTCCATCACAGAAACTTAGTACAGAGTCGAAACAAAAACTGAAGAAGATGCTAAACCCTGGGGTAGCAACTCAGTTAAGCGGGGATTCACGGAAAAAGTTGCAACAGATTTTAAACGCGGGTCGGGCTGCAAGGATGAAAGTAAACCAATTGATAGCAGAAAATTAAAATAATTTTTTAGAAAGATATATAGGCCGCAAGATGTTCAGAAGCCACAGGCATTTGGAAAAAACAGAGTATGTTCGTATCATGTTAGACAAACCGCTTACTATCCCGGGAAACAATCAGCACCAGGTAAAAACAAACTATAAATTCACACTCACCGACCGAGACAACTGGTATGACTGGTATAACGCCTACTTCCGGGTTGATTTCACTTTCGAGGCAACTGCGGATGGTGCCCAAGTTGCGGCAGATGCTAGGTCAGCGCCCATTAACGGCTCATTTTCACTGATAAACAAACTTGTGGTAAAATCATCGGGCAAAAACATGTACAACGTAGACAACATTCACAAGCTCATATTTATCAAAAACTTGTTGGATTTTTCTGATGACTTTGCGAGGAGCGCGGCAAAAAATCAGTTTTGGTATTTGGATACAGATAATAGCAATGTGACAGCCGTCGCCGCCACAAACCAAGGAATCAGACAAAGAGGTTTGCTTGCCCATGCTGGTCTTACGGTTGAAACCCTTATACCACTTAACAGGTACTCATTTTTTGAAGAGTTGGGTGACAAACTTCTCCCCCCAATGCAAATAGAGTTTGAAATTGAGCTACAATCGGATGCAGAGCTGATTTGGCAAAACGATGGCACCAATCGCAGGATAGTGGTGAGAAACTTCGAGCTGTGGGTTCCATTGCTGCGTTTTACCAGCGAAGGACAAAAGCTCGCAAATGAAAACTTTTTGAAACCTCAGAAATGGACGTACCTTAATGAAATGATCCAACCCAGCAGTAGCCGGCGTGACGCTTTTGGGACGTGGCAGATAAATCCTGGTATAAAGGATGCCAAACATGTTTTCATTTTCATTCAACAGTCAAGGAAGGAGAAGGCCTTGACCCAAAACCCCTACTTCTTTGACACCTTTGACATTGATGGAGATAATTCAGCAAAGTTAGCGACCTGTCGGCTACAGTATGGTTCTTCACAGTACTATCCAGAGCTGGACTACGACGAAAACTTCAAACTGCGCATTCTTAATGACTTGATGAACTATCGTTTCCGCAAAAACGACTACAACACCGGTGTTCAGCTTCAGCCCAACAACTTCAAGGATTTATACCCAGTACTTTATTTCGACCTACGTGAAAACAAGGATAACATGACCAACGACCCGAAGCAGATGGTTTTTCACTACAGGCTCAACGAGGCGGCCAACGCGCAAGACTACACCATTTATGCAGGAATTTTGTACGAGTCCGAATTTGCTCTCAGGCAGGTGGGTAATGAGCTGGTGATGGTTTAATGGAATAATTTTGTATGAAATATAAGAGATGCCGAGTGAAATAATTTGTAGCAACTTTGTAGCAACTTTGTAGCAAATGCAAAGTGAAATAATTTTTGTATGAAATATAAGAGATGACGACTTACTATCCGCACAAGATTTCACTTACAGACGGGCAGAAGGTAAACCTCGCGCGAGCTTTTGGGCGAGGAGAAGCAGTTACACTCAGATTTAAAAACGAGGCTATAACCAGCGGTAGCGACATTTTGCACTTGACCACCAGGCAGATCAAAAAAATAGAGCGCGCTATCAAAAACAAAACGGGCGTGGACATAGAAATGAGCAAGACACAAATCAGACGTGTGCGCAACGCTATCAAAAAAACAACAGGCGCGGACAACGCTATCAAAAAGAAAACAGGATCAGGAATGCGGGTAAAACCTCCAACAGGATCAGGAATGCGCATCAACCCTCCACCATATATGCGCCCTCCACCATTTATTGGTTCTTGGGGTGATCAAAAAAAAGCCCGCCTTCGTTGATGTCCCCTTAACTGATTATGACTTGCAGCGATGGTGCCAATACTTGAAAATCCCCATCAAAGGTATATTTGCGAGAGATGAGATCCACGTGAAAAACCACTCCCCTTGTATAATCAACATGGATGATCTTGGAGGGCCAGGCACCCATTGGGTATGCTGCTGGGATGGAACTGAATATTTTGACTCTTTTGGTTTACCTCCACCCGCAGAATGGGAAATAGAGTTGATTCTTGAAGGTAAACAGACCTTTCTTCGGAATGACAACCAGCTTCAGTGGGAATTCAGTGTGCGCTGCGGCTACTACTGTTTGCTTTTCCTGAATGAACGTAATAAAGGCCGGACATTTCGAGATATTTTGAGCATGTTTTCTGAAAATACACACACAAACGAGGCTGTGGTGAAGGATTATTTTACGCATAATGTAAGTGGGGTAACCTCAAACAGATTAAGACCAAAAGATATGATGCCAGGAAATAAGGTGCAGTGAATTTTTGCTTATTTATATATTATGAAGGTGTACTGTGTGAAAGAAAAACGTTTCACACCCAATGTGACGGCAAGTGAAAAAATCACTACCACAAAAAACAATAGAAGAATGTTAAAAGTAAAATGCGCAAGCTGCGGCATTACCAAGACAAGGTTCTTACCAGTGAACGGAGACAAAAAAGGCGGCGCGTTATCGTCAAGAAGGGGACCTTCGACTGTTGATAAAATTGCTTATGTTGCCTCGAACTTTGTGACCCCTGCTCCCAGTTTCGCAGCAGCGGCCAAAATACTCGGAAGCCAAGCTTTGAAAGGGGTTACAGACAACGTAAAGTATTTTAGGAAGAACCGTTAGAGGCGTCACAATTTTTCTTGAAGTATATAGGTAGGATGGACGTTTACTGTGTGAAAGAAAAGCGCTTCACACCCAATGTGGTGGGAAGTGAAACATTTGCAACCGCAAAAAACGGCAGAAGGCTGCTTAAAGTAAAATGCGGCAGCTGCGGCATTACCAAGACAAGATTCATAAGTGACAGTTGGATTAAACCTGAAAATAATCAAGAAGGAGGTAATATTTTGGATCCATTATTTAAGTGGACCAGAAGAGGTTTACCCAAAAAAAAGAGAGAAGAACTTGCACGCGCTGAAAAAAGAATGTTTGGAGGTGGGGTTTTTGATACAGTTGGAAATACAGCCGCTGAAGCTTTCTTTGAGTACGGAGTTCCTTATTTAGCAAAGCAAGGTGTAAAACAAGGAAGATACTTTGCAAGCGAGTTTCTGAGACAACCAGAGTATCAGAAGAAGTTAGCCAATAAAGCCAAACCAATCGCGAGAAAAGCTGTTAATTACACAATTGATGCTTTGTCTGGAGATTTGTTGACTAAAGCCTCAAACAGATTAAGACCAAAAGATATGATACCGGGAAATAAGATGAAAGGTGGGTGTCACACAGCGGGCCAAAGTTGAAATGATTTTTGCTTATTATATAGGAAGGATGGAGGTATACTGCGTGAAAGAAAAACGCTTCACACCAAATGTGTCAGGAAGTGAAAAATTTGTAACTACAAAAAACGGTAGAAGGCTGCTTAAAGTAAAATGCGGAAGTTGTGGCATCACCAAAACACGATTCGTTTCTAATAAAACGCAAAGTGGTGGTAATTATGATATGAGAATTTATGCGGGTAATCGAGTAGATGACCCAACAAACCCTCTTTACCAACGTGGTGGGGCTTTTGATTTGCATAAAGCTATTGGTAAGCTGCCTAAACCAAAAAAGGGGTGGACGCTTCCTGGTCATAACTACACAGGACCATACAATCCTCTTGAAAAACAGCTTTCTTACGACCCCAAGACGGGAAAGATCTTGAAGATTTATCAGCAACCCACAGGCGCCACAGACGCAGTTTCAATGCAGCATGACGTTGATTATGCCGTCTGTGCAGGAAAGAAAAATGAGAAAGGTTGCAAACACGCTGCAGACAAAAAAATGGTGAAGGCGCTTGACGCTATTCCCAAAAACAAACGGCAATGGGGTCATGCCGCGGCGCGCAACGCAATCAGCTCGAAGCAAAAAGTAGGATTGGGTGTCGGTGAAACGATCAATAAAAATATCGGTGAAAAGATTCCGGGCTTTCAACCGGCTCAAGATGTGGCTGCTGCAATCATGGCTGTCACAGGTGGTGATAAGGATTTGTTTAAAAAGTATTGGAGTGGTGACATCGCAAAAGGTGCCTTTAACACGAAAACCGGTCTGTTTAGCAAAAAGTTTTGGACACACCCTAAAAATACAACTGGGCCATGTAATCGGGTTGTATATAAAAATGGAAAATGGCATAACCAATATTGCGACTAAAATATTTTTAACACATATATAAGAAATGGATTCTGCAACAAAATTCCGGCGGGATGAAATAGAAATGATAAAGAAAAATCTTGAAAACCAGTTGGTGCATTACTACCAAACCTCAGCCAAGTTTAAACGGTGGCACACGCGTTGCCAAACAGTATGCGCGTTAACAGGCGGAGTTGCTACCATTCTTACAGGCTCTGGGCTGGCCGCTTCTCTTTCTGTGGTTGGCGTTGTTGTTGGCGGACCTTTAATCGCAACTGCCGCCTTGTTTTCATTGGTGTCAACCTCCGGTATGGTCACCATCAAATTTTTCCTGCGTAAAGCGAAAAAACACGAAAAAATACAAACTTTGGCTGAAGCTACGCTGAGCACGATCAACTCTCTCATATCGACCGCTCTTGAAGATGGTAAAATCTCAGACAGTGAGTACCAAGATATTATCAAAAAGTACAACAGCTTTACTACTGCAAAGACAAAACTGCGTTTTTCAAACCACACTGACGGCGGGGTAAAGGTTAACAGAACATCAAAGACAACTTCTGTTTAATCGTGGGGTGTTTGCCTCCAACCACCATTCGTTGAAACTTTTTTCGGCTTTATTTCTGGTTTGTACCATCTTCGGCAATCTTTTCGTGAGCTTTCCCAGTATTGCATTTTTCGCCGGCCAATCGATTGATGAGACCTTTTGAAAATAGTTGTATAAAAAACAAACGTAGTTACACGACCCGGGGTAGCAACTCAGTTGCTGATTCCGCTTGAATTGGTGAATGATATTACCCAAAAAGGTCAACCCCATATTGTCACCGACCTGATCTACAGAAATGCCGACTTTTTTTAGTACCGCAAGTAAATACCATAATTTGAGGTGGTGTCTCATCTCTTCATGGGGCTCATCCGGCAGTGGGGGTTCCCATGAGTAAAAGTCAAGATCTTTTTCGGGTTTGATTTCTTTTATTAACGCTTCCTGCTCTTCCAACAACATTTCGTTAAGCTCTTTTTTTCCACACCCCTTGGGTACGCGAAGTTTTGTATCCATGTATATATGACCGCGCATAATTATTTAAATGGATAGAAAATTAGAGCGGCATTATTACAGCCCGCAGGGTTACTGGAAAGGCATTTCTGCCATTAAAAAATTAGCGGTCGCTGCAAAGGTTCCTGAAGTTGTTGCCAAAGAATGGTTGTTCAAACAAGCGCTCTGGCAGATTTACCTCCCCGCACCGCGCTACATTCCTCGCCCAAAATTCGATGTGCCTACACCCAACAAAGTGCATCAGGCAGATCTTCTTTTTCTGCCACACGACAAAGTGGGCCGTAGCACTTACAAATACGCGCTTACTGTTGTTGATGTTGCCAGCAGATTCAAAGAAGCTCAGCCTTTAACCTCTAAAAACTCTGATGAGGTTGCCAAAGCTTTTAAGACAATTTATACACGTGGACCTTTGAAATGGCCTCAGATGTTGCAAGTTGATCCTGGGCGTGAATTTATGGGCGCTGTTACAAAAGAAATGGAAAATCACAAAACTTCTATCAGACGTGGCCACCCTGAAATTCATAGAGACCAAGCTATTGTTGAACGTTTCAATCGTACCTTGGCTGAGCGTTTGTTCGGGTATCAGTACGCGGTTGAAATGCGTTCACCTGAGGGTTTGCGGTCTACTGTGTGGGTAAAAAGGCTTCCCTCAGTTGTTTCTGCTCTGAACAACCAAGTCACTCGATTGATTGGTATGAAACCTGCTGCAGCAATCAAGAAAAAAAATGTTTATGCAGAACCGTCAACTAAATATTTGAGACCTGTTGGTTTGAACGAAAAAAAGCTCCCCTCCATAGTTTTGGTTCGGTATTTGTACGAACCTGGTGAGCTTGAAGGTGGTACAAAAAGAGCCACTGATCCAATCTGGTCCTTAGATGTCTTTAACCTTGAACGTTCTTTTACCAAACCGAATCAACCTGTTCTCTACTTTTTGCGCGACGGACCTAAGCGTGGTTTTGTACGTGAAGAACTGCTTGTTGTACCTCCAAACACACAATTACCCCCAACTAATGTAAACTAGATATGGTATTCAATAGGTTCGGTGTGAATCCCGTCTGGCAGCACCCATCTTTTGTCATAATATGCGCTCAACCCCAGCTTCTCCTGCTCGTATGTTACCATGTTCCCGTCCCGCATCCGGAATCCGCGGTTTGTTGCCATGTCTTTGTTTCCATCTAGCGCTGCCTTGAAACGGTGCCAGTTGATCTCGTTTTGCCTCTTTGACATCCCCTTTGAGCTCAGTTTCTTCTTTACTTCCACTTCTTTCTTTTTTTCTATATGGTGATGGTCCGCATAATAACATTTGGAGCAGAGCGCGATCATCCGCTCCCCTTCGAATTCTTTTTTGAACAGTCCCGGCGTTCTTCCGCTCCATTTGTCCCATGCCAGCCAGTTCTTTTTTTCTTTCTCGAATTCTTCTCTCATATCTGGTTTCACAATGTCTTCCAGACTCTTTCCTGAGATTGCGAGGTAGTTGCTGTCTGTATCCATCTGGATCAGCTCGAAATCTCTTCTGTCGATGTACCTGTCCAGAAAGTCGTAATAAAATTCCAGCATCCGCAGTTTGGCCAGCTGATAGACCGCTATTCCAATTTGAAAGGGTCTTCTGATTGTGATTCGCGTCTTTCGACTTTCTAACTCATATGCCTTTCCAATCTCATCAAGATCTGAAAAATATGCGCTTCTCAGAGCTCTGTCAACTACCTTCTCATCTTTGGTGTAAATGACGTTTGTTTGCCGTTCCAAGGCTTCGATTAGCTTTCCGTACCCACTGTTTCCCAACAGTTTGAATATATCCGCCAGCAGTGCTTTGCTTTTTTCTACATCCCCCGTTCGCCGCGCCTCCGTAACTTGTTCCACAAACCAGGGGAAGATCTTTGCCGGTGTGTAGTCAATTGTGCGATAAACCCTTTTGATAACTGCCCCGTGGTTTATGTACCAGAGTAGTAGAGGGGCGTATAAAAGTATCCGCGGCGCTGACAACGTTCCCATTAGTTTCTTGTTTTTCTCTACTAGTTTTCTTCCTGTTGCTTTCAAGTATTTTTTCATATGCTTTGGGACAGCTTTGGTTGGTACCACTTTGTTGTGAAAGAACGGACACATTTCCTCAAACTTTTGGTGCAAGTGGTTTGGGATTTCTATGTCCACTTCTGCGTACCCGAACCAGCTTTTTTCTTTTAATCTGTGCGTTAGTACTGGCGCACCGTCTATTTGGTACTCATCTGTATAGTGTACAACCCTTTCCTTTCCACAAGGCATATCTCTTAACATTGTTGAGAGATACAAGGCGTTGGCATCATATCCAAGGATGTTTTGGCAAAGTTTCGCGTGGGCTCCTGTTATAACTTCTCCATCCCTTGGGACCGTGTATTGATGAGATCTTATTCTTGTTTTCCCCACTTCATGGTATCTTGTGAAAACGAGGCTCGGTCCTCCAACAACTGCTTCTTTTAACATCTCATGTGCTTCTTTGCTTGGGGCGTACAGTTCCGCTTTGCGTTCTATTGCTCCCCTTAAAAGGTAATGCAAACTCACACCTGGTATGCTAACTGCGTCTTTCATTATATCGATTCCCTTCCCAGTGTAGAAGTTTCTCATCTTTTCTAAAGCCTCAAGTCCGGGGGCTACATCTAGATTATTGTAGTAACGTACCCAGTCTTTAAAGGTTTTCATTCCCTTTTCTCGGAACGTTTGTTTGCAGGCTTTCCATTCTGACAGTTTTAGTGTGAATTCATTTTTCAACTTTGAGTACCAATGCGGGTAATCCGGCAATCCCGGGTAATCTAGCTTTTCAGGTCTGTCAAACCACTCGTATGGAAACCATGATTTTGGTGCCTTGCAGCCGTATGCCTTTATCCATTTATCGTAACTCACCCCCGGACCGAGATAATTTATTATATCCAGAAACCGGAAGCCTGAAGTGAGTAAGAACATGATTTTGTTTCCATTCTTTGCCACTCTGACTTTGTTGGTTGTGTCCGCAAGTTTTTCTGCGAAGTGTTTCTTTATCAGATTGAGATCGTAAGTCCCTGAGTTGAAGCCTAGTACTGGCACCTGATCACACCATTCTTCAATCTTTTTTCTCTGATCTTTTGGTAGCAGGTTTACATCCGCTGGCATAAATTCATCTCTTACTTTTGTTCTTATGTTTTTACCGCGTCTCTCCAGCTCTTTCATGAACTTGCGGATCAACTCTGCGGGATCTTTTTCACAGATATGGGTTATTTTCGGTGCGGGTTTTCCGTCTTGTGTGATGGTGGTTTCAAGAGTGTCGCCGATGCTTACTGAGATTGGTACGTGCTCATTCTCGATCGTTAAGCTATCTGTCGGTTCCTTTCGTTTGTTTTTGTCTCCGTATG
Source organism: Meandrina meandrites (assembly GCA_963693305.1). Classification (NCBI taxonomy): domain Eukaryota; kingdom Metazoa; phylum Cnidaria; class Anthozoa; order Scleractinia; family Meandrinidae; genus Meandrina; species Meandrina meandrites. The sequence continues at coordinate 29,375,814 of OY855908.1, forward strand.
CCTCAAAATCATACAAAATAGCGTGTGGGTAACTTTTTGTTTTTGCTTCAGGTAGTTGTTCAATATATTTGTCTCCGACTTCGCAGGCCCAACACTCAATCACTCTGTAGCCAGCTTTTCTGAGATAAGCTGTGCGTCTCTTTGTTGCTTGGAAGAGATCTTCTCTTGTTCTATCCCCACGGTCTATTATTTTGTTACGATCAGGGTAACATTTTGGACAACCGTGCCAGTAGCATCCGTGATACTGTAACACCAGATTTTTCTCATGGTTGTAGCCATCAACCGGTCTTTTCTCTATCCAACGCTCTCCCCCGTGTCCTGACATTGCGTGGTGAATGGGGATTTTCCAATGCTTTGCTACGTACTCCAACCACTGAATTGATTCTTTTGAGGCTTTATGCTTCGGATAGAATGCTTTTTCATGAGCTGTCTGCGGTGCCTCAACCTTTTCTCCCGGGCAATCTATTACGGTTTTCCCTTGGGCACACCTTTCTGCATGACGTTGTAAATGGGTTGCTTGTGTAAATCTTGCTTTGCAATGGATGCATGCATAAGTTTTTCCCAACTTTTTAATGTCTTTTATTAAGAATGCGTGCTTTCCAAAAATACCGATTGTCATAACGTTTTTAAACTGCGGTGCTGGATTTCTTGTGAGGTGCCATACAACTTCTTTATCATCTACACGCTCTGGCATATATACCCTGATTCCTAGCCAACCTGAGAAAGCAGTCCCCTTATTCAGATGCATTTCAACCTTTTCCAATTCATCCAGTGATGTTTTTACGCAGTTTGTCGGTGTATCGCGGAGTTTGAAAAAACTCTTGGCTAGACCTTGCGCCGCTTTTGTACTTCGATCTGGTCTAGCTCCTTTGTGCACAGCAATACAACGCCATAGACACATGTTATCTCTATAGGTATCCAGTGCTACCATTGAACGGCTATGTGCAAGGTTGCGCAGCCAGTTTGGTAAGGGTCCTGTTCCCATCAGCGGTTGACGGTCAAGCACAACCTTTACATCAGCATTAAAATGTCCCTCGAAAATCCACTTTGTGTTTGGTCTTTCGATACTATCCGCATCCAGACGTACAGCCTCCCTATTAATTAACCAATTCTCCGTTTCTGCATATGTGTTCATCCAAGGGGAGCCTTTATTTTGGTAGTAGAAAATTATGGTACCGTCTTCAATGTTTCGTAACTTATATGAATAAGTGTGCCTCATGTAAAATGATGTCCTCACGTTCTCTCTTATTTTTTCCATAAATTTTGGTGTGAGGTCTTTATTAAGATTTTTAATGAAGCGCCACCGAATGTAACGCCGCCCTTTGCTTTCTTCACCCTCAAATTTTGTGACTTCGTACAGATTCTGAATCTCATTCTGGTAGTCTGTCACATTTCTTATGTTATTCGGTTGAATGGGATCGAATTGTCTCAGAAGTTGTTGTCCTCTGTTCCTTTTTCTAGGTGGTGCTATTGGTTGGTAAGGTTTTGGTTGTAAAGGCTGTAATACCCGTAATGACGGTTTATACCGCTGCTTTCTGGTTTCTGTTAGCGGCTCGACTAGCACATTCTTTATTATCTTTTTCACAGCGGGTACGTTTTCTGAAAGAAGTTGCGATAAATGTCGCAGTTCTGTAGGGTTTATTTTTGCAAGTTCCTGTTCGAGGGATTCGAGGTCTACATTTTCAAAAGAGCTGAAGTCTATTTCGTCCATTGTATATTATGTAGAAAAATATTTTTTAATTTATTAATTGTTGTTAACTTAATGTGTCATTCCTCTAAATGGTTGCCCCGCCGCCCTCTGTTTATGTTGTCTTGCTAAGTAGTATAGCCGGGACTAAACAAATACTATCTTTGGTAAGCCTAAATTTTTCACCTTTACGGGACGATAGTCAGGTAGCAAAGACGAAACACGCGAGTTTTGCGAGCGTGGTTTGGCTTTGGTCCCTGACTACTAGTCCCGTAAAGAGGTGAAAAATTTAGGTGCACCCAAAGTGGTATTTGTTTAGTCCCGGCTATACTACTAAAGGCCCAGCCGAACGGAGACGCAAGTAGACACAAGTTGAAAGCTTGCGTCTACTTGGGACTCTGTTTGGCCACGACTTCGTCCGCTTACGTTGACTTTCGATCACTTGGGCTCACTTTGGTCGAGATCAAATTTGCACGCAAGTCAACGCTAGGTTTTCCCTGTTTGGCCACCCAACGCAAGTCAACGCAAGCCTTTTTTACCTCAAGTAGTGAATTGCAGCGCACGAAGTAGCATTTAAATGGCTTTTTTGGATAACTTGCGTTCACTTTCCAGTGGGTTTGTGAGTTAGTTTGGCCACCCAACGCAAGTGTGTACGCAAGTTCAACTTGCGACTTCTTGCGTCCGCTTGCGTTACCGTTTGGCCAGGGCTTAAATGACGTTCTCATTCCCCTGATGTGCTTATTTTACAAATTGTTAATGCTTTAATATCTCCAGAACTAATACACGTCAGATATTTGAAAATGGGAAACGCCATTTAAAATCTTTCGTGAAATTCTTTATGATAGGCCTTAATTGCAATGGGTGAAGATTTAATCACAGTAGCACTTTAAGACTCTGCAAATTTCTACTGTGTCAGTTCATAAATTATGGAGAAAGTTGTAACAAGGACACCCCAACAATACAGCGACTGTTTACAAGGGCTCATCCCCCTTTGCTTGTACTCTCCATGCGTACAGGCTTTGACTGACCGACCGACCGGCCGATCGCTGATACCAATTTTCTGTAATTGTTTTCCTAGGAACACGCAGAAGCATCTACCTTGACATCAGAGTTCACTTCACTAGCAACAACATGCATCGCCTGAAGGGTGCCAACTGTTACGCGCCTGTTTGTGACGAAGAAAATGTTACTCGACGTAAAGTGGCAAAGAAGATGACAGGTTACAAGCACAGTGAACAAGCACACAGTGGAATGAAGCGGTACGCATGTACGTATTGTAACAAGTGCCTCAGCTCTTCATCACGTTGTAAGACGCACGAACGAACACATACAGGAGAAAAGCCGTATGCCTGCAAGCATTGTAATAAGTACTTAAGTACTTTGTCAAGTTTCAAGAGACATGAACGAGCACATAAAGGAGAGAAGCCATTTTCATGCAAGCATTGTAATGAGAGATTTAGCCAGTCGTCAAATTGCAAGAGACATGAAAGAACCCATACAGGAGAGAAGCCGTACACATGCAAGCACTGTAATAAGTGCTTTAGCGATTGGTCATCCTGTACGAAACATGAACGAACACATACAGGAGAGAAGCCGTTTTCATGCAAGCATTGTAATAAGTGCTTTAGCACCTCTACGAATTGCAAGAGACACGAACGAACACATACAGGAGTGAAGCCGTATCCATGCAAGCATTGTAATAAGAGCTTTAGCGATGTATCAGCCTGTAAGGCACATGTACGAACACATACAGGAGAGAAGCCGTTTTCCTGTAAGCATTGTAATAAGTGCTTCAGCTATTTAT